>OW121741.1:7461719-8011719 GCA_933228675.1 Stomorhina lunata
TCTATAGAAAAGTTAGCGATCACCTTAATTTTCTATAGAAAAGTTTACAATTGCCTTAATTTTCCTTAAAAAAAGTTGACGATCGCCTTAATTTTTTATAGAAAAGTTGGCGATCGCCTTAGTTTTCTATGAAAAAGTTGGCGATCGCCTTAATTTTCTATAGAAAAGTTAACGATCACTTTAATTTTCTATAGAAAAGTTCTCAATTGCCTTAATTTTTCTTAAAAAAAGTTGACGATCGCCTTAATTTTTTATAGAAAAGTTGGCGATCGCCTTAGTTTTCTATGAAAAAGTTGGCGATCGCCTTAATTTTCTATGAAAAAGATCTACTGAAAAGTTGTCGATCGCCTTAATATTCGATGGAAAAGTTGGCGATCACCTTAGTTTTCTATGAAAAAGTTGGCGATCGTCTTAGTTTTCTATGGAAAATTTGGCTATCGCCTTAATTTTCTATAGAAAAGTTGGCGATCGCCTTAATTTTCTATAGAAAAGTTAGCGATCCCCTTAATTTTATATAGAAAAGTTGACAATTGCCTTAATTTTCTATAAAAAAGTTGACGATCGCCTTAATTTTTTATAGAAAAGTTGAGAATCTCTTTTATTTTCTATAAAAAAGTTGGTGATCGCCTTAATTTTTTATAAAAAAGTTGACGATTTCCTTAATTTTCAACAGATTGCTTTAATTATCTATGGGAAAGTTGGCAATCAACTTAATTTTCTCTGGAAAATTTGACCATAGTATAAGTTACCTATAGAGTAGTTGGAGATCGCCAAAGTTTTTTTTATAGATAAATAAACGATCGCCATAAAAACTTGACGATCTTCTAAATTATATTTTAAAAATTTCTAAACAATTTTAAATATTTCTTTGTTAATTTTATATAAAATTTGTTTTTATTAAAATTTCCTAAAATTAGCTTAAAACTTAAAACAATGTAACTATAATATTTAAAAAAAATGTCCTCTACCAAAACCTCAAGTGAAATTTTACGCGAAAAGACGTTACTCAAACATTTACAAAAACGGCGAAAACGAAAAATTCCCCTACTCCGGGGAATATATCACAATAAAATGTTAAAAATATTAGTGATTTTTGTGTGTTCGGTAAATCTCTTACAATATATAAATATCATACAAATCGCGGTACAGGGAGCTTCGACTCCTCATCTTAACACAACAAACGCCACAGCGACAATTACAGAAAATATAACAACCACAACAACTGCGGCGCCTGTTAACGCTGTTAGAAATAAACCACTAGAAGAAGATATTAATAAAACCATACGACGTAGTATTAATGTAAATAAAAATAGTTTTAATCAACAAAATGAAATTGTACAAAATAAAAGACCTGATCACCATTTACAAAACGCGAATAAACGTAAGCTTAGACGCAAACCATTAACGACGAGTCAGCGTTCGAATCACACACGACCCGCCAGCCTAGGACCCACAAAATATAAGGGCAAAAGAAGAAAATATACAAGACCCGCACAAACCTGGCAACATCAGCAGCAGCAACAAAATAATACAAATTTATTAAAACCAAAGAATTATACAACCATAAGATCTACCGCCTCTACTTCCATATCCTCTTCCACCTCCAGCAGTTATCCGGCTTTCATGAGCCAACATCAACAACAATTCTCCTATACAAATCGTTCGTATCAGCGACAACACCAGTATCAGCAACAAAGTGTACAAATTCCTTCCTCTACCATTAGAGTATCCTCGACAATCGATCATCATATCCAGCCGGGTTATGATAATTCTTCCCGATATTATCCTACAACTGATATTAAACATTATATTGGGGTCAATGCCACCAGTATTCATAATATGCCTTATCCGCAACAAAATCTTGTTATACAGGGAAATACCGATATTGTGGTATATCGTAATATAGGTCCTGTGCCTTGTCCCCCGGGGGTAAGGCTAGTACCACATCGTGTCTTAACGGCCACACCAGATCCACGTATTAATCGGCAAAGGGGTAAGACATACAATTTAATTTTCTTGGATTTTTATTTAAAATAAATATTCTCCTATAGTATTTACATATACAAAGATACTGTTTTTCATAGAGAGTTGGCGATCGTCTTAGTTTTCAGCAGAAAAGTTGGCGATCGCCTTTGTTTTCTATAGAAAAGTTGGAGATCGCCTTAGGTTTCTATGGAAAAGTTGGTGATCGCTTTAGTTTTCTATAGAAAAGTTGAAGATCGCCTTAGTTTTCTATAGAAAAGTTGACGATCGCCTTCGTTTTCTATAGAAAAGTTGGTGATCGCTTTAGTTTTCTGTTGAAAAGTTGGCAATCGCCTTAGTTTTCTATAGAAAGGTTGGCGATCGCCTTGGTTTTCTACAGAAAACTTGGCGATCGCCTTAGTTTTCTATAGAAAGTTGGCGATCGCATTAGTTTTTTATTGAAAATTTGGCGATCGCCTTAGTTTTCTATCGAAAAATTGGCGATCGCCTTAGTTTTCTATAGAAAAGTTGGTGATCACTTTAGTTTTCTATCGAAAAGTTGGTGATCACTTTAGTTTTCTATCGAAAAGTTGGCGATCGCCTTCGTTTTCTATAGAACGGTTGGCGATCGCCTTATTTTTCTATAGAAAAGTTGGCGATCGCCTTAGTTTTCTATAGAAAGGTTGGTGATCGCTTTAGTTTTCTATAGAAAAGTTGGCGATCGCCTTAGTTTTCTATAGAAAAGTTGACGATCGCCTTAGTTTTCTATATAAAAGTTGGTGATCGCTTTAGTTTTCTATCGAAAAGTTGGCCTTAGTTTTATATAGAAAAGTTGGCAATCGCCTTGGTTTTCTACAGAAAACTTGGCGATCGCCTTAATTTTCTATAGAAAAGTTGGCGATCGCCTTAGTTTTCTATAGAAAGGTTGGTGATCGCTTTAGTTTTCTATAGAAAAGTTGGCGATCGCCTTAGTTTTCTATAGAAAAGTTGACGATCGCCTTAGTTTTCTATATAAAAGTTGGTGATCGCTTTAGTTTTCTATAAAAAAGTTGGCGACCCCTTAGTTTTCTATAGAGAAGTTGGCGATCGCCTTAGTTTTCTATAAAAAAGTTGGCGACCCCTTAGTTTTCTATAGAGAAGTTGGCGATCGCCTTAGTTTTCTATAAAAAAGTTGGCGACCCCTTAGTTTTCTATAGAGAAGTTGGCGATCGCCTTAGTTTTCTATAGAAAAGTTGGCGATCGTCTTAGTTTTCTTTAGAAAAGTTGGCGATCACTATAGTTTTATATCGAAAGTTTTCTATAGAAGTTGATCGCCTTAATTTCCTATAGAAAATTTAGTGATCGCATGAAATAAAAAATTAACGATCACATTTGATATTTTTCTTAATTTTGTCTTGTTTGTAAATTAATTAAGATACTTTGTTTCTTGATAACAAATTTGTCTTAATTTACCTTTGAAATAAAGGAGTGTCTTTTTAAAATTCTTGTTAATTATATAAAGATCAACAAGAAACTATAAAAGTTTGTTAACAAAATTCTTCAAAATCTTTTACTTAATTTGGCTATAAAATCAATTTATTAAATGGGAATTCGACAACAAAAAAAAAGTGGAATTTAAAGCTTCAGTTGTTTGGCAGTCAGTTATCGTTTTTTGTAGTTTTTGTATAGATTTCGGTTTCACATGCTAATTGACGCCTTTTGTCTAGTCTAGACTCTAGAGTCTGGTGTCTGTCTGCACTTGTTGAGGTAATTGCATGGTCACCCCTAGATTTTTTCGTGTAAAGTCAAAAAAATGCATGTGAATATTTTTCACTCAAAAGTTCAATGTTTGAATTTATGTTAAGTTACTGGAAATGTCTGATTGTCTACAAAAAAAAAGTTTTTAAAAATTTTTATTAGTTTTTGTCGGCTTATACTGAAATGTTTATTGGCTTGAAAAGCCTTAATTTATGGCTTATTGTTAATTTCAAAATTCAATTTTCGATTAGAAGCTGCAGTTGTAGGTGTTGGCAAAGTTTTTGTAATTTCAGAAAAATAAGTGTTTTAGCGGGTGTTAGAGGAGTCAAAGTTAAATGCCACTTAACTGTTAACTCGATTTTCGCTTTATTGATTGCATAATTATTGACAATTATGGCCACTATGGAGAGACAATTGATCGATTGTATATCAAAAAATTTTCTATAAAATTAATAGAAAAATTCCGAAATGATTAAGCAACCGTTAAAGCATGGAATACTAATATTTTATTTTCATTAACTTCAAGAAAAGGGTGTGTCCTACAACGACAGGTTTTGGACTTCTAAGCGGAAAATATGAAGTCAATACCAGCAGCAACTTATAAGAAAATTCAAAACTTTGAAGTTTTTAATTATTTTTAAAATTAACAGCTTAAAAATTTTCAATAAAAAAACAAAAACCGATTTAAATCTTGTCTATAGAAAACAAGCGTCGCTAAACTTTCTACAGAAAACTACAGCGATCGCCTACCTATCTATAGAAAATTGTAACGATCACCAACTTTTCTCTATAAAACATTGGTCATCACCAAGTTTTCTATAAAAAACTAAATCGATCACCAATTTTTCTATAGAAAACTTGAGCGATCACCAATTTTTCTATAGAAAACTTAAGCGATCGCCAATTTTCTATAGAAAACTTGAGCGATCGCCAATTTTTCTACAGAAAACTAAAATGATCGCCAAACTTTCTATAGAAAACTATAACGATCGCCAATTTTTCTATAGAAAACTAAAGCGATCGCCAATTTTTCTATAAAAATCTAAAGTGATCGCCAATTTTTCTATAGAAAGCTAAAACGATCCCCAATTTTTCTGTAGAAAACTAAAGCGATCGCTAATTTTCTATAGAAAATTTAAGCGATCGCCAATTTTTCTATAGAAAACTTGAGCAATCGCCAATTTTTCTATAGAAAACTTGACCGATCGCCAATTTTTCTGAAGAAAACATGAGCGATCGCCAATTTTTCTAAAGATAAATTGAGCGATCGCCAATTTTTCTATAGAAAACTTGAGCGATCGCCAATTTTTCTATAGAAAACTTGAGCGATCGCCAATTTTTCTATAGAAAACTTTAGCGATCGCCAATTTTTCAAAAGAAAACTTGAGCGATCGCCAATTATTCTATAGAAAACTTGAGCGATCGCCAATTTTTCTATAGAAAACTTGAGCGATCGCCAATTTTTCTATAAAAAACTTGAGCGATCGCCAATTTTTCTATAGAAAACTTGAGCGATCGCCAATTTTTCTATAGAAAACTTGAGCGATCGCCAATTTTTCTATAGAAAACTTGAGCGATCGCCAATTTTTCTATAGAAAACTTGAGCGATCGCCAATTTTTCTAAAGAAAACTTGAGCGATCGCCAATTTTTCTATAGAAAACTTGAGCGATCGCCAATTTTTCTATAGAAAACTTGAGCGGTCGCCAATTTTTCTATAAAAAACTTGAGCGATCGCCAACTTTTCTATAGAAAACTTGAGCGATCGCCAATTTTTCTATAGAAAACTTGAGCGATCGCCAATTTTTCTATAGAAAACTTGAGCGATCGCCAATTTTTCTATAGAAAACTTGAGCGATCGCCAATTTTTCTATAGAAAACGTGAGCGATCGCCAATTTTTCTATAGAAAACTTGAGCGATCGCCAATTTTTCTATAGAAAACTTGAGCGATCGCCAATTTTTCTATAGAAAACTTGAGCGATCGCTAATTTTTCTAAAGAAAACTTGACCGATCGCCAATTTTTCTATAGAAAACTTGAGCGATCGCTAATTTTTCTATAGAAAACTTGAGCGATCGCCAATTTTTCTTTAGAAAACTTCAGCAATCGCCAATTTTTCTATAGAAAACTTGAGCGATCGCCAATTTTTCTATAGAAAACTTTGGCGATCACCAACTTTTCTATAGAAAACTTTGGCGATCACCAACTTTTCTATAGAAAACTTTGTTTATCACCAACTTTTCTATAGAAAACTTTGTTTATCACCAACTTTTCTATAGAAAACTTTGTTTATCACCAACTTTTCTATAGAAAACTTTGTTTATCACCAACTTTTCTATAGAAAACTTTGGCGATCACCAACTTTTCTATAGAAAACTTTGGCGATCACCAACTTTTCTATAGAAAACTTTGGCGATCACCAACTTTTCTATAGAAAACTTTGGCGATCACCAACTTTTCTATAGAAAACTTGAGCGATCGCTAATCTTTCTATAGAAAACTAAGGCGATCACCAACTTTTTTATAGAAAACTAAGGCGATCACCAACTTTTCTATTGAAAGCTAAGGCGATCACCAACTTTTCTATAGAAAACTTTGGCGATCACCAACTTTTATGTTAAAAACTAAGCTATTCTGTTAGAAATATAAAAACATAATTTTATTCTTAATAATTTGCAAATAAATCATTTTAAATCTAAATATTAAACACGATTTTCTTAAATAAAAATATTGAAATCAAATAAACAACTTAGAAACAAATACAGATTGATGAATTATTACTTCTTGTATTTCATACAATTGCTCTGTCTAACCCTGAAGTGACCCCTTATTTGAAAACGAATTCAAAACTTTGAAAAACATAATCAACCACTCAATTGTTGGGGTATTAAGATTATTTAGACTTTGCTATTATTATTTTTATAGGAACCCACTTTATATTTGAATATGCTTCTTGTTTCCCGAAGATCATGTATAAAGTAATTAAAGTTTGTCTCGATCATTAATCATCATCAGTTTATTCTAATATAAAAATTCCACATATTTTTTGAAAGAATGAAACAATTTAAGTCTGCTTAAAGATTTGTCAGAGATTTAAATAAGTTTTTAAATTCATTTATTAGTGAAGCTAACGGAGGCGCTAAAATTACTTTTTAATAGGGTATACGACGATTACCAAGATTCGAATATAAAGTGTCCGTTTGTTATCAACTAAACTTTAGATCGTCTTGTTTTTGTATAGAAAAGTAGATAATCGTATTGGATTTCTATAAAAAAGTTGATGATCGTTGGATAACATCTGGGTTTTCCATAGAAATATTGAGGATCGTCATAGTTTTCTATAGAAAGGAAGACGATCGTCTTGGTTTCCTTTAGATAAGTTGGCGATCACTAGAGTTCTGAAAAAAGGTTTGTGATCGCTCTAGTTTTATATTGCGATCTTTCATTGCAACATTGTTGCAAATTTTGCTATAAACTCTCTGACACTTGTGGAAGTATTGCCAAGTGATCATTTTAATTTTTTTTGATTCGAAACCTCTATTTGTTTTAAATTATTTGCTAGACTGAATTTTGAGTGGTTATTGCAAAAATGTTATGTTGTATTTTTTTC
Organism: Stomorhina lunata; assembly: GCA_933228675.1. Taxonomy (NCBI): domain Eukaryota; kingdom Metazoa; phylum Arthropoda; class Insecta; order Diptera; family Rhiniidae; genus Stomorhina; species Stomorhina lunata. The sequence goes on from OW121741.1 coordinate 7,469,027, forward strand.
CAATGAACAAAATACATTTATTGCATTTTGGTGTTAATATTTATTTAACACTTGAAATTGTCGTGTCGAAAGCATTAACATTTTTTGAGCAGAAAAAAATATCTGTATTATTGATGCATAACATCAATGAGATGTTTTTAGTCCCACTTCTTCAACAAGATCAACGAAGATCGAACAAAAATTCAATAATTTTTTGCTTAAACGTGCAGTACATTTACAAAAATTTAACAAGATTTAACAGCTCATTTAACACTTTTAACTAAATGATGTGTTAATGGGATTTTAAATGGGTTGAAGTCAATCATCAGAAAAAAAGAAGATTACAGGGAGGCAAACCAATGTATGGTTTAATTTTCTAGAGCTATCGTTAAAGTTTTTTATAGAAAAATTGGCTCAAGTTTTCTATAGAAAAATTGGTGATCGCTCAAGTTTTCTATAGAAAATTGGCGATCTCTCAAGTTTTCTATAGAAAAATTGGTGACCGCTCAAGTTTTCTATTAAAAAAATTCGCCCAAGTTTTCTATAGAAAACTTGGGCGATCGCCAATTTTTTTAATATTAATATTAATTTTTTTAATATTAAAATTTCTAAATAAAAATTTGCGATCGCTTAAGTTTTCTTTATAAAACTTGGCGATCGTTCAAGTTTTCTATAGAAAAATTGGCGATCGTTCAAGTTTTCTATGGAAAAATTGGCGATCGCTTAAGTTTTCTTTAGAAAAATTGGCGATCGCTCAAGTTTTCTTTAGAAAAATTGGCGATAGCTCCAGTTTTCTTTAGAAAAATTGGCGATCGCTTAAGTTTTCTTTTGAAAAATTGGCGATCGCTTAAGTTTTCTTTTGAAAAATTGGCGATCGCTCAAGTTTTCTATAGAAAAATTGGCGATCGCTCAAGTTTTCTATAGAAAAATTGGCGATCGCTCAAGTTTTCTTTAGAAAAATTGGCTATCGCTCAAGTTTTCTTTAGAAAATTGGCGATCGCTCAAGTTTTCTTTAGAAAAATTGGCGATCGCTCAAGTTTTTTTTAGAAAAATTGGCGATCGCTCAAGTTTTCTTTAGAAAAATTGGCGATCGCTCAAGTTTTCTTTAGAAAAATTGGCGATCGCTCAAGTTTTCTTTAGGAAAATTGGTGATCGCTCAAGTTTTCTTTAGAAAAATTGACGATCGCTCAAGTTTTCTTTAGAAAAATTGGCGATCGCCTTAGTTTTCTATAGAAAAATTGGCGATCGCTCAAGTTTTCTTTAAAAAAATTGGCGATCGCTCAAGTTTTCTATAGAAAAATTGGCGATCGCTCGAGTTTTCTTTAGAAAAATTGGCGATCGCTCAAGTTTTCTATAGAAAAATTGGCGATCGCTTTAGTTTTCTTTAGAAAAATTGGCGATCGCTCAAGTTTTCTATAGAAAAATTGGTGATCGCTCAAGTTTTCTTTAGAAAAATTTGCGATCGCTCAAGTTTTCTTTAGAAAAATTGGCGATCGCTCAAGTTTTCTATAGAAAAATTGGCGATCGCTCAAGTTTTCTATAGAAAAATTGGTGATCGCTCAAGTTTTCTTTAGAAAAATTGGCGATCGCTTAAGTTTTCTTTAGAAAAATTGGCGATCGCTCAAGTTTTCTATAGAAAAATTGGCGATCGCTGAAGTTTTCTTTAGAAAAATTGGCGATCGCTTAAGTTTTCTACAGAAAAATTGGCGATCGCTCAAGTTTTCTATAGAAAAATTGGCGATCGCTCAAATTTTATATAGAAAAATTGGCGATCGCTCAAATTTTATATAGAAAAATTGGCGATCGCTCAAGTTTGCTTTAGAAAAATTGGCGATCGCTCAAATTTTCTTTAGAAAAATTGGCGATAGCAAACTTGCTATAGAAAAGTTGGTGATCGCTCAAGTTTTCTATAGAAAAATTGGCGATCGTTCAGGTTTTCTGTTAAAAATATCGCGATAGCCTTGTTTAAGTGCAAGAACACATTTTTTTTAATTTGACCTATAAATATATAATATTTTTTTTTTCCTATAAAATATAAATTCTTTTTACAAGTCTTTTTAAAACTAAATCAGTTCAAATCTTTTTGATATCGTAAAACTCCAAACAGTCTCTTATAGATTTTGCTCCATAAAAATTTATTTTTAAATAAAAATCGTGATTGTTTAGATCACCTTTTTTTTGAGATTTTCTTTCATGTATTTACGAGTTTATGCCCTTTTTATTACCCAGTTAATGTCAGTATAATAATATAAATATTTATTTGCAAAAACAAAACTTATTAAACTGTCAAGGCTGCCTGACAGTTTAGACACGTTTTTAACTGAGGCAAGAAAGAAGAAAAAAAAAAAATATTGAAATTATGAGCCCACATGAAAATGAGATTAAAGTTCAATGACAGTTTTTCAAAAGATTTTTAAGACAACATAAAAATTATTGGAGTATATAAAAAAGAAATTTGGAGTAAAAACAGATAGTGATTTATGTATGTATGTCCAACTATTAAATATGTAGACGTTTCCGCTGTTAGCGCAGTAACCATGATCCGGTTCGAAGGACCTTTAAAAATGCTATTGCCATCTTTGTAATTTTTTTTTCTAGTTGATAAAGAAAAGCTACATTTTTTAAACTACAAAACCTAGTCAGCCAGATAATAATGTAGGAAATTAACCAAATTTTTAAAGAATATTTTTTTTTTCCCCCAAATTGTCGCTCTACTTTTCTTAGTAAATTCTTTAACTATAAACAAAAATATTTTGACACATCCGCTGAAGTCTCTGCCTTCATCTCCTAGCCCCTTAGATATTTTCTTGATACACAGCAACCCAATTCTCTAAAATGACTCACTAGACAGTCCGTCTGTCTGTCTAGATTCTATAAAGTAATTTCAGCAAAAACCGGCAAAAATTTAGATCAAAGTGTTTTATGAAGCGCCAAAAAAGTTGTGTTGACTTAATGAGGCGGATCGCAAATTAATTACGGAGAACCTAAATATAAATAGCTATAACAAATGCTTGACGAGAGTCAAGAATTTTTTGAAAAAAATATTGAGAAAATTTAAACTGAAGCATACAAATAATTAGTCGTAATTGTTTTATTAATTATTTAAAATAATTGGTAATTAACAACATAAATAGTTCAAACTGGACAACTTAAATAGCCACGATTTAACACCATAAATAGCCCCGATTGGACAACAAAAAAATCCCCGATTAAACAACATAAGTAACCTCAATTGGACAACACTAATAGCTACGATTGGAAAATACCAATAGCCATGATTGAACGATATTTATAACCACGATTGGACATTGAAAATTAATAGCCGCGTTTAGACCACATAAATAGGCACGATTAAACAACATTAATAACCACGATTGGACAAAATTAATAGCCGCGATTGACCTGCATAAAGAGTCACGATTAGACAACATAAATAGCCACGATTGTATTGGAAATAACCTTAATTAGACAACATTATTAGCTATGATTGAACAATACCAATAGCCACGATTGAACAACATTAATAACTACCATTGGACAACATTAATAGCCTCGATTGGACCACATAAATAGCCAAGATTAGGCAACATGAATGGTCAATATTGAAGTATATTAAAAGGCACGACTGACCTACATAAATAGCCACGATTAGACAATATGAATAGTCAACATTGGGGTATATTAAGAGGCACAATTGACCAGCATAAAGAGTCTCGATTGGACCACATACGATTAGACAATATGAATGATCATCACTAGAGTATATTATGAGGCACGATTGACTTATATAAAAAGCCACGATTGGACAACATAAATAGCCACGATTAGATAATATGAATGGTCAACATTGAAGTACATTAAGAGGCATGATTGACCTACATAAAGAGCCACGATTTAACAACATTAGTAGCCGCGATTGGATAACATTTGTAGCCACGATTGGACAATGTTAGTACCCACGATTGACCCACATTAAAGCCACGATTTGAAAACAAAAATATTAAATGTTGGAGTGAATAAACATCTGCGATTGGGCTACATAAAGAACCGTGATTGAGCTATAAAAAAAAAGCCACGATAAAACTACATAGGTTCGATATCGGATTATGTAAAGAGTCACGATTGGGATACGAAAACAGTAACAATTAGGGATCATATAGAGTTAACATTAGAGTATATAAAGTGTTAAGGTTAAGCTAGATAAAGGATCAAAATTGGAGTATATGAAGTTCTACGATTGGCCTGTAAAAAGATCCGCGTTTAGAGAACATGAATAGTCAATGCTGGAGTATACAACGAGTCACGAAAGGGTTTCATAAAGAGCCACAATTAAGCTACGTAAAGAACCACAATTAAAAAACATAATTTGTCGACATTGGAGTATACAAAGGGTCACGAAAGGGCTTCATAAAGATCTCCAATTATGCTTCACATTGAGCCACGATTAGGCTTCACATTGAGCCACGATTAGGCTTCATATAGAGCCACGATTGGGCTTTATATACAGCCACGGTTGGGCTTCATATGGAGCCACGATTGGGCTTCAAATAGAGCCACGATTAGGCTTCATATAGAGCCACGATTGGGCTTCATATAGAGCCATGATTGGGCTTCATATAGAGCCATGATTGGGCTTCATATACAGCAACGATTGGGCTACATATAGAGCCACGATTGGACTACATAAAGAACCACGATTAGGCTTTCCAAAGAGCCACGATCAGGAGCCACGATTGGTTTATAGAAGAAGCGATTGGGTTATACCAGAAGCCACGAAAGGGTTATAGAAGGAGCTACGATTGGGGTATATCAGGAGCCACAATTTGGGCATATCAGAAGTCAAGTTTGGAGTATATCATGAGCTACGATTGGGGTATATCAGGAGTCACGATTTGTGTATATCAGATCTCAAGACTCTTGTATATCAGGAGCCACGATTGGTGTACACCAGGAGCCACAATTTTGTTATAGAAGGAGCCACGATTGGGGTATATCAGGAGCCACGATTGGGGTATATAAGAAGCCACAATTGGGGTACATCAGGAGTCACGATTTTTGTATATCAGGAGCCACGATTGGGGTATACCAGGAGCTACGATTGGGGTATATCAGACGCCACGATTGGGGTATTTTAGGAACCCCGATTGTGGTATATCAGTAGCCACGATTGGGTTATAGAAGGAGCCACGATTGGGTTATAGAAGGATTGCGTTATAGAAGGATTGGGTTATAGAAGGATTGGGTTATTGAAGGAGCCACGATTGGGTTATAGAAGAAGCCACGATTGGTTTATAGAAGGAGCCACGATTGGGTTATAGAAGGACCCACGATTGGGTTATAGAATGATTGTTTTATAGAAGAAGCTTCGATTGGGTTATAGAAGAATTGGGTTATATAATAGAAGAAGCTACGATTGGGTTATAGAAGGAGCCACGATTGGGTTAAAGAAGAAGCTACGATAGGGTTATAAAAGGATTGGGTTATAGAAGAATTGAGTTACAGAAGAAGCTACGATTAGGTTATAGAAGAATTGGGTAAAAAGCTACAACTGGACTTTAGAAGCAACGAGTAGACTTTATGTGGAATTTTATATGGAACCACTATAATATTATATTTAAAGATGTAAACTAAATATTTTGAATAAATTTTGACTTTAAAATTTGCATAGTTTTTCCAAAGTTTGATATATTTTTCTTTTTAAAAACTAGTCAATTTGTCTCAGTCATTGTTTAACTACCTTCCACTTTGACATATCCGCAAAATCATAATAACTTTTTCAAATTATAATTTGTGCTATAGACTTGCAGCTTTGTACTAGAGCAAATAGTACATGGAAATTACAGCCCACACATTTTGCGATCATATATCTTTGATACCTAAAAAATCTCAACATATTCAAATTTTGAGTAATTTTGCCACAAACATGTGTAGAGTACATAAAGATATTAGTTAGTACATAAATAAATTACTATATTGGCTATATACTAAAAACAAAAAATAAGAAATATAATAAAATACCATCAATCCATAAAGAAAATCTCTCAGATGAAAAACCTGTTAAACGCATGCCAAGTGGGTTGAGGCTACCAAATAAATATGGCACACGTCTCCGCGAAAAAAAAATCTTAAACAGAAAATTTTTACCTTAAAAAAAAATTATATGTATCTTTAACCCACACATCGATAGCTTTAGATAGCTTTTTTGCTTTTTGCATACAAAAGAGGCACGTTCATTCACTTCGAAAAAATATTGCAAAAAATTACGCGCAATATTTTTTTAGTTTTTTTTTTTTGAGAAATTAAATTATGCATAAATTACTTTCGTATTTCTTATGCTTAGGCCAACGTTCTTTAGAAAAAAAATACTAATTTTGAAACCGGAAAATACGATCATTTGTTTATTAAAATAAGCGCAAAAAATTTGAAATAAAAATAATTTTTTATATATTTTTAATACTTTGAAAAATTATTTACTTTATCAAGAAATCGTAAAGTTTTCTTTAATAATATTGTAAATTTTATTTGGCCAAAAACAAATCATAAAAGCAACCCACATAAATTAATCAGTTATTGCTTTTTTAAAGCCGTGACAGTGGCGTCGTCGCAGCGAAAATGATGATGACGACAGCGAGAAGTTAATAAAAGTTTACGAAAATATTGAAAAATCTAAGAAATCAAAAAGGAAATAAAGTAATTTAAGAAATAGTACGGGTATTCAATTCCAAAAAAAATCCACGATCGATCTACAGAAAGAGCAACGATTGGGCTGCAAAAAGAGCCACGATTGGGCTACAAAAAGGCCACAATTGGGCTGCAGAAAGAGCCACGATTGGGCTACAAAAAAAGCCACGATTGGGCTCTATAAAGTGCCACGATTGGGCTACAGAGAGAGAATTGATTAGGTTACAAAAAAGCCGCAATTAGGCTCAGTAAACAGCCACGATTGGGCTCCGTAAAGACCCATAATTGGGCTAAGTAAATAGCCATGATTGGGCTTCATAATGGGCCACTATTGGACTACAGAAAGAGATACGATTGGGGGACATAAAGAGCCACGATTGGGGGACATAAAGTGCCACGATTGGGGGACATAAAGAGCCACGATTGAGCTACATAAAGAGCCATGATTGAGCTACAGAAAGAGATACGATTGGGCTATAGAAAGAGCCACGATTGGGCTACGAAAATAACCACATTTGGGCTATATAAAGAGCCACGATTGGGCTACATAAAGAGCCACGATTGGGCTACATAAAAAGCCACTTTTTGGCTACATAAAGAGCCACGATTGGGTTATATAAAGATTCACGATTGGGCTACATAAAGAGCCACTTTTTGGCTACAGAAAGAGCCACAATTGGGCTACACAAAGAGCTACGATTTGGATCCATAAAGAGTAACGATTGGGCTACAAAAAGAATCACGATTGGGGTACAGAAAGTGCCATGATTGAGCTACAAAAAGAGCCACGATTAGTCTCCATAAAGAGTAACGATTGGGCTACATAAAGAGTCACAATTAGGCTACAGAAAGTGTCACGATTGGGTTACATAAAGAGTCACAATTAGGCTACAGAAAGTGCCACGATTGGGCTACAAAAAGAGCCATGATTGAGCTACAAAAAGAGCCACGATTAGTCTCCATAAAGAGTAACGATTGGGCTACATAAAGAGTCACAATTAGGCTACAGAAAGTGTCACGATTGGGTTACATAAAGAGTCACAATTAGGCTACAGAAAGTGCCACGATTGGGCTACAAAAAGAGCCACGATTGGCTACATAAAGAGCCACGATTGGGCTGCTTAAAGGGCCACGATTGGGCTTTATAAAGAGGAACAATTTGGCTTTATAAAGAGCCACGATTGGGCTTTACAAAGATACACGATTGGGATACACATTTGTTGCTCTTGAGCTAAGATTGGGCTACATAAAGAGCCACGGTTAGATTACTGATAAAAGTATTTTATGGTCCACTATTGGAGTAGAATACGAGCTTCGATTAAAGTATATTAAGATCTACTATTGGAAGTGAATTAGAGCTTCGATCGAAGTATATTAAGTTCCACGATTGAATTAGAATTATAGCTTCAATTGAAGTGTTTTAAAATCCACAATTGGAATAGAAGAAGAGCTGCAATTGAAGTATATTAACGTCCACGATTGGAGAAGAATTAAGGCTTCGATTGAAGTATATTAAGATCCACGATTGAATTAGAATTATAGCTTCGATTGAAGTATATTATGACCTTCGATTGGAAAATAATAAGAGCCTCGATCGAAGTATATTAAGATCCACGATTGAAGTAGAATAAGAGCTTCAATTGAAACATATTAAGATCCACGATTGAAGTAGAATAAGAGCTTCAATTGAAGCATATTAAGACCCACGATTGGATAATTTATCTACTATAGGAGAATATAAATAGTCACGATTTAAACGACTTTTGGAGTATATTTGGAGCAACGATTGAAGTAATTATATTAAGATCTAAGGTTAGAGTACAACAAAAGCTTTGTTTGAAGCATATTAAGACCCACGATTGGAAAATGTATCTACGACTTTTGGACTATACGATTGAAGTATATTAAGATCCATGATTGGAGTATATCCGATTCACGATCCGATTGTGATCCATGATTGGAATTAAATAAGAGAAAAGTTTGTTCTTCTGCTATCCTTGACTCCCAGTAGATCATAGGGGCCTCAAAAGATTGGATCTCATCAAGAATATGAGAATTACGATTAGGACCACTTTTAGATCCACTTTTGAGGAACGGTTAAGGTATATTAAGACCTACGATTAGAATGTATACGATTGGAGTAATCATCTACTTATGGATAATATAAAGACCTACGATTAAAGAAACTTTTGTATTAATTTATAGCAACTATTGAAGTGTGTTAAAATGCATGATAAGAGTATATAAAGGGTCATGATTGGAGTAATCAGCGACTTTTGGAATCACGATTAAAGCACTTTATAATCGTTTTATTTATGATCTAATGGTGTCAATTTATGCAGTCAACAAGTGGCGCTTCCTATTACATAAAGTGACTCTTTATAAAGTTTAATCGTTGTTCGTTACATAGTCTCATCATGGATCTTATATAGTTTAATCATGACTCGCTAAAGTGTGTAATTTCGGAGTTTTGTATAGTCCAATCGAGCTCGTTATATAGTCTAATCTGTAATCTTATCGCATCTATTTAAATACTTCAATAGTAGGGTTGTATAAGGTCTAATAGTGGTCCGATATATAGTCTAAACGTCATTCATTTGATAGTCTATATATGGCTATTTATATTGACCATTCGCAACTGATTACTATATAAAGTCTAATCCAAATAGTCCGGATATACAATATTTAAATTTTGGCTTTTGTTTGTGTTCCGATCATTTTGTAAATATATCTTTAATATCCTAAATTAGAAAAATGATTAATTTTTTTAAAAATACTGATTGCTTCAAATATTAATTTCATGGAAAGAGGAGTGCCATTCTAAATATTTACATGGCCAAAATGGTTTTTAAAAATTTTTAATTAAACTGTCAATCTTCATCATTATTGTAATAAAAATTTAACCAATTGCAATAAACAATTTTTAAACTAGACAATATTTTGTAATAATAAATTAAGAGACATGACATTTTTAAACTAAGATCAAAATAAAAGATTTGATGGTAAAGAAAAAAAGTCTAAGATTTACAAGAATATCGGTAAAAAAAAACCCAGCAAGAAATTTTTAATAAAAAAAAATCTCATTTTATTATCTTCTTATATCTAATTTTATTATCTTCAATACAATTTTAAAATTTTTCTTAAATTTAAAAAATATTTTTTATTCGTAAAAACTTTTCGCTGGGTTATTATCTCTAAATGTGTAATTATTTTTAACTACTTTTTAATTGGCTTTGTCTCTTTGCTTAAGCAAAATAAATTAAACGTTTTAAATAAATACATATTTTTCATTAAATCGTTTTGCATTTTAATGTCTTTATCTTGTCTTGAGATTAACACAAAATCTAAATAAAATACTCGTAAATATCAGCAATTTTCCTATTAATTTTCATTTAACATTTGTGGCAATTTGAAGATTTTTTCTCTTCATTTTTGTTTTTTTTTGCCAAACGGAAACCATTAATTTTTCTCAACTAAAGTTGGCTTTGGATGTCATTTTGAGGTCTATAAAGTCAGTGTTAGTAGCTGGCATAGCCACAATATTATAGCAAAAAAAATCTAATTTAAATTCAAAACAGTAATATTTGACACTAGTTTGAAATAAGAGACGATTAGATGAGAAAAGGGGGATTTGGAAAGAAAAAAAAAACAATTTTTTTAAAAAATATCTAAAAAAAATAAGAAATTAAAAAAAAACAAAATTTTAAAAAAATTTCTAAAAAAAACAAGAAATTCTTGAAAATTTTCTATAAAAATAAGAAATTTTTGAAAATTTTCTATAAAATAGGAATTTTTTGCAAAATTTTCTATAAAATAGGAATTTTTTGAAAAATTTCCTATAAAACTAAGAAATTTTTGAAAAATTTATTATAAATATAAGAAATTTTTGAAAAATTTCCTATAAAAATAGAAAATTTTTAAAAAATTTCCTTGAAAAATATGAAATTTTTGAAAAATTTCCTAGAAAAATAGGAAATTTTTGAAAAATTTCCTAGAAAAATAGAAATTTTTTAAAAAATTTCCTAGAAAAATAGGAAATTTTTGAAAAATTTCCTAGAAAAATAGGAAATTTTTGAAAAATATTCTAGAAAAATAGGAAATTTTTTAAAAATTTCCTATAAAAATAAGAAATTTTTTAAAATTTCCTATAAAAATAAGAAATTTTTAAAAAATTTCCTATAAAAAAAGGAAATTTTTAAAAAATTTCCTATAAAAATAGGAAATTTTTAAAAAAAATTTCCTATAAAAATAGTAAATTTTTGAAAAATTTCCTATAAAAATAGAAAATTTTTGAAAAATTTCCTATAAACATAAGAAATTTTTGAAAAAATAGGAAATTTTTGAAAAATTTCCTATAAAAATAGGAAATTTTTGAAAAATTTCCTATAAAAATAAGAAATTTAAAAACAAAAGTCCTATAAAAATAAGAAATTAAAAAAAAAAAATTCCTATAGAAATGAGAATTTTTTGAATTTATAAAAATAAGAAATTTTTTAAAAAACTCCTCTAAAAATAAAAAATTTTGAAAAAATTCCTATAAAAATAAGAAATTTTTGAAAAATTTCTTATAAAAATAAGAAATTTTTGAAAAATTTCTTATAAAAATAAGAAAAATTTGAAAAATTTCTTATAAAAATAAGAAAATTTTGAAAAATTTCTTATAAAAATAAGAAAATTTTGAAAAATTTCTTATAAAAATAAAAAATTTTTTGAAAAATTTCCTATAAAAATAAGAAATTTTTGAAAAATTTCTTATAAAAATAAGAAATTTTTGAAAAATTTCTTATAAAAATGAGAAATTTTTGAAAAATTTCTTATAAAAATAAGAAATTTAAAAAAAATTCTTATAAAAAAAGAAATTTTTGAAAAATTTCTTATTAAAAAAAGAAATTTTTGAAAAATTTCTTATTAAAAAAAGAAATTTTTGAAAAATTTCTTATAAAAATAAGAAATTTTTGAAAAATTTCTTACTAAAATAAGAAATTTTTGAAAAATTTCTCATAAAAATAAGAAATTTTTGAAAATTTTCTTATAAAAATAAGAAATTTTTGAAAAGTTTCTGATAAAAATGAGAAATTTTAAAGAGATTTTTTTTGAAAATTTTTCTATAATTTTTTTTTTTTTAATTTCCTAGAAATATAATTTTTTTTATTTTGATTTTTTAGAAAATTATTTAAAAAATTTATAATTTATAAAGACTTGAGGTTTGTATATATGACTATAACTGCACCAAAGTCTATATCTATAAATTGAGTCATGACTTATTCGAAGAAGTCAAATTTCCTAAAATTTAATTCAATTCTAATAAAAAAATTCACTGATTGACCCAATTTCATTTCTGAATATTTTATGGAATTTTTCTTTATATCTCTATTAGAAAATCTTTTTTTTTGTCTTCTATTTTTTTGCAGAATATTAATGAACCAAGACCACCCTAAAACACAAAAAACAAGACACAATCATGACCAAATCGTCATAATGAAGTCAAGCAAAAACTTCCAACAATTAATTGAATAGATTTCTCGATTTTCCCTGTCATCTCCTCTAACTACGAGTGCAACCAAAGGCACTCAGTCAGTCGGTCAATTTAATGTTTTAAAAAGATTTTCTTTAGAAGATTTCAAATGGTATTTTTTCCATCGAAGCATTGGGGAAATGAAGTGCCATGAAGGCGTGTTGTAGATCAATGGCTTGCCTTAGTTTTTAGTTAAAAAGCTAAAATTTTTATAGAGCCAGAAAATTTATTTCAAGTTGAGTTTATTAAAACGGTAGCTTTTCCTCTTCGCTAACATCAAGTCATGTTTTCGATTTTCCACTTCAATGGTTTAAGTGTGTGTGAGTGTAAAAGGGGGAAAATGAACCCTCCCACTTTGGTGTTTTAATTTTCAAAAGATAAAGGAACTGACTGGATGCAAAAGGCAGAGGTGTTCCGCGTTATGTTCCCGTATATTTAAAGTCGTGTTGTTTATACAATAAATTATTTATTTGGAATTTTTTCAAAGTTATTTATTTTTTCTTTGATCAAAGTTAATATAAACTATCATAATATTGTTTATTAGTTTTCTGGGGTTTAATAACATGGAAGAGAGTTATAAAATGCCTGGCAGCATTTTAAGTTCAACGATTGAAAGGTAACACAAATTTTGAAAAAAAAATTCAAAAATTATTCTTTTTTTTTTGGGGAAAATTTTCAAAACTTTCTTATTTTTATAGGAAATTTTTAAAAATTTCCTGTTTTTATAAGAAATTTTACAAAAATTTCTTATTTTTATAGGAAATTTTGCAAAAGTTTCTTATTTTTATAGGAAATTTTCAAAAATTTGCAACTCTTAAAGGATTTTTTTCACATATTTCCCATTTTTATAGGAAATTTTTCAAAAATTTCTTATTTTTGTAGGAAATTTTTCAAAAATTTTTATAAGAAATTTTTTAAAAATTTGTTATTTTTATAGCAAATTTTTTGAAAATTTCTTATTTTTATAGGAAAATTTTTCAATAATTTCCTACTTTTATAAAAACTTTTTCAAAATTTCCTATTCTTATAAGAAATTTTTCAAAAATTTCTTATTTTTATAGGAAATTTTTCAAAAATTTCTTATTTTTATAGGAAATTTTTCAAAAATTTCTTATTCTTATAGGAAATTTTTCAAAAATTTCTTATTTTTATAGAATTTTTTCCAAAAATGTATTACTTTTATAGGAAATTTTTCAAAAATTTCTTATTTTTATAGGAAATTTTTCAAAAATTGCTTATTTTTATAGGAAATTTTTCTAAAATTTCTTATTTTTGTAGAAAATTTTTCAAAACTTTGTTATTTTTATAGGAAATTTTTTATTTTTATAAGAAAAATATTTTTAAAGGAAATTTTTCAAAAATTTTTAATTTTTATAGGAAATTTTTTAAAAATTTAATATTTTTATAGGAAATTTTTCAAAAATTTCCTATTTTTGTAGGAAATTTTTCAAAAATTTCCTATTTTTGTAGGAAATTTTTCAAAAATTTCCTATTTTTATAGAAAATTTTTCAAAAATTTCCTATCTTTATAGGAAATTTTTCAAAAATTTCCTATCTTTATAGGAAATTTTTCAAAAATTTCCTATTTTTATTGGACATTTTTCAAAAATTTCCTATTTTTATCAGAAATTTTTCAAAAATTTCCTATTCTTATAGCAAATTTTTTAAAAATTTTCCTTTTTTTATAGGAAATTTTTCAAAAATTTTGTATTTTTATATGAAATTTTCCAAAACTTTTCTATTTTTGGGGGAAATTTTTCAAAAATTTTTTATTTTTGTATGAAATTTTTATAAATAGTCAATTTTCGAAAAATTTCCTATAAATAGTCAATTTTCGAAAAATATCCTACAAATAGCCAATTTTCGAATAATTTCCTATAAATAGTCAATTCCCGAAAAATTTCCTATAAATAGTCAATTTTTGATAAATTTGCTATAAATAGTCAATTTTCGAAAAATTTTCTATTAATAATCAGTTTTTTAAAAATTTTTTATAAATAGTCAATTTTTGAAAAATTTCCTATAAATAGTCAATTTTCGAAAAATTTCATATAAACAGTCAATTTTTGAAAATTTTACTATAACTAGTCAATTTTCGAAAAATTTCCTATAAATTGTCAATTTTCGAAAAATTTTCTATAAAAAGTCAATTTTCAAAAAATTTCCTAGAAATAGTTAATTTTCGAAAAATTTCCTATAAATAGTCAATTTTCGAAAATTTTCCTATAAATGGTCAATTCTCGAAAAATTTCCTATAAATAGTAAATTTTTGAAAAATTTCCTATAAATAGTAAATTTTTTAAAAATTTCCTATAAATAGTCAATTTTTGAAAAATTTCCTATAAATAGTCAATTTTCGAAAAATTTCCTATAAATAGTCAATTTTCTAAAAATTTTCTATAAATAGTCAATTTTAGAAATATTTCGTATAAATAGTCAATTTCCGAAAATTTTCTTATAAATAGTAAATTTTCCAAAAATTTCCTATAAATATTTAATATTCAAAAAATTTTCTATAAATAGAAAATTTTCGAAAATTTTCTAAAAGTAGTCAAGTATCGAAAACTTGTTGTGATTCTTCGAACCGATTGAAATATCACTTAAGTTTTTAATAAAATTTTTCTGTTTTTTTTTTCTCTTAAATGGAAATTAATTGTTAATTTTCCATTAAATTTAAGATAATAGATCTTTGTTTTCTTGTCTCAAGTGATTCTATTAAAATAGTTAAGTTTTCCTGATAGGCAACATGTGGCGGCTACAATGCCGCTACAATGTTGCCTATTTCAAATTATCTTGAGACCACCTTTTGGTAACTAGTTTCAATTTGGTTAAAAGCCAATTTCCTTTCTTTTAGTTTTTTCTTGCTTAAAATTCTTTTAATGATGGGTTTGAAATCTTTGCTGTCTTCCCATTCATTACACACTCAACACTTTATAAAAAGTTTTTATTAGAATTTTCAAAATGATGATGATGACGACGATGATGGCGGTTATTTGAAAATCAAACCGCCAAATTGATATTTCAATTATGAGGCCTAAAGTGTCATTAAATTATATAAAATTGTTTTGTTTATTAGAGAAAGACTATGACTGGATAATTACTTTATTAAGAAAGAATATGAAAACAAGAAACGAAAAATGTATTTCAAAAAATGTGAAAGAAAATGGTATGAAGCTGCAACAAACCGGCTAATCTGGCTCGAAGGACCATTTCAAAATGTTGCCAGCCTTTAGTTTTTTTTAGTTTTAAATATTGATAAGTTTTTTGTAAAATTAAACCATTATTTTTTAAATTCGGTTCTTGCTAATGAATGATCAGTAGAATTTCATTGAAGAAATTAATCTGAATAATTGTGAAATTGTTGAAGAAAAATTGGTTTAATAACATTTGATGATAATGAAAATATTGCAATAACATGGCGCTTAAATTATTAAGAACATTTATCTCATACATGCGGCGAATAAGATTAATTTTAGCCAGACGCAAAATGTTCGAATAACAAGATAAAATTTATTTTTTTTTTTCTTTTTTTTACAAAATCAACCACGAAATACGGGTTTGTAAATGAGTAATTAAGTAGAAAATCTTAAACGATTTCAGCCACAAAAAAAAAAAAAAATAAAAAATAAAATAAAAAAAAAATAATCAAAACAGACTTTTTAAAATAGGTTATCGACAAATAAGATTGTTTTTAAGAGATTGGAATAAAATACATACAACAATGTTAAGATGAATAAATTGAGGATTAAAAATTTTGAAGGGGGTTTCATATTATTTTTAAAAATCATAAAAGAAATACAATTTACAAGTTTTTCCAAAAATTTAGTATTAATAGGAAATTTTTCAAAAATTTACTACTTGTAGGAAATTTTTCGAAAATTGACTATATATAGGATATTTTTCGAAAATTGACTATTTATAGCAAATTTTTCGAAAATTGACTACTTATAGGAAATTTTTCGGAAATTAACTATTTATTTATAGGAAATTTTTCGGAAATTGACTGTTTATACGAAATTTTTCGAAAGTTTACTATATATAGGAAATTTTTAAAAAATTGACTATTTATAGGAAATTTTTCGAAAATTTTCTATTTATAGGTAATTTTTCGAAAATTGACTATTTATAGGAAATTTTTCGAAAATTGACTTTTTATAGGAAATTTTTTGAAAATTCACTATTTATAGGAAATTTTTCGAAAATTCACTATTTATAGGAAATTTTTGGAAAATTGACTATTTATAGCAAAATTTTCGAAAATTGACTATTTATAGGAAATTTTTCGAAAATTGACTATTTATAGGAAATTTTTCGAAAATTGACTATTTATAGGAAATTTTTCGAAAATTGACTATTTAAAGGAAATTTTTCGAAAATTGACTATTTAAAGGAAATTTTTCGAAAATTGACTATTTATAAGAAATTTTTCGAAAATTTACTATTTATAGGAAATTTTTCAAAAATTGACTATTTATAGGAAATTTTTCAAAAATTGACTATTTATAGGAAATTTTCAAAAATGTCTTATTTTCGTAGGAAATTTTTCTAAAATTTTTTAGTTCTATAGGACATTTTTCAAAAATTTCTTATTTTTATAGTCAATTTTCGAAAAATTTCCTATAAATAATCAAATGTCGAAAAATTTCCTATAAATAGTCAAATTTCGAAAAACTTCCTATAAATAGTCAATTTTTGAAAAATTTCTTATAAATAGTAAATTTTCGAAAAATTTCCTATAAATAGTCAATTGTTGAAAAATTTCCTATAAATAGTCAATTTTAGAAAAATTTCCTATAAATAGTCAATTTTCGAAAAATTTCCTATAAATATTCAATGCTCGAAAAATTTTCCATAAATATTCAATTTTTAAAAAATTTTCCATAAATATTCAATTTTCGAAAAATTACCTATAAATAGTAAATTTTCGAAAAATTTCCTATAAATAGTCAATTTTCGAAAAATTTCCTATAAATAGTTAATTTTCGAAAAATTTCCTATAAATAGTCAGTTTTCGAAAAATTTTTTATAAATAGTCAATTTTCGAAAAATTTCCTATAAATAGTCAATTGTTGAAAAATTTCCTATAAATAGTCAATTTTCGAAAAATTTCCTGTAAATATTCAATTTTCGAAAAATTTCCCATAAATATTCAATTTTCGAAGAATTTCCTATAAATAGTCAATTTTCGAAAAATTTTCCATAAATATTCAATTTTCGAAAAATTACCTATAAATAGTAAATTTTCGAAAAATTTCCTATAAATAGTGAATTTTCGAAAAATTTCCTATAAATAGTCAATTTTCGAAAAATTTCCTATAAATAGTCAATTTTCGAAAAAATTTCTATATATTGTCAATTTTCGAAAAATTGCTTATAAATAGTAAATTTTCGAAAAATTTCCTATAAATAGTAAATTTTCGAAAAATTTCGTATAAACAGTAAATTTTAGAAAAATTTCTATAAATAGTAAATTTTAGAAAAATTTTCTATAAATAGTCAATTTTCGAAAAATTTCCTATAAATAGTCAATTTTCGAAAAATTTCCTATAAATAGTTAAATATCGAAAAATTTCGTATTAATAGTAAATTTTCGAAAAATTTCCTATAAATAGTCAATTTTCGAAAAATTTCCTATAAATAGTCAATTTTCGAAAAATTTCCTATAAATAGTCAATTTTCGAAAAATTTCCTATAAATAGTCAATTTTCGAAAAAATTTCTATATATTGTTAATTTTCGAAAAATTGCTAATAAATAGTCAATTTTCGAAAAATTTGCTATAAATAATCAATTTTCTACAAATTTTTTTTAAATGGTCAATTTTCAAAAAATTTTCTATAAATAGTCAATTTTTGAAAAATTTTCAATAAATAGTCAATTTTCGAAAAATTTCCTATAAAAAGTCAAAATTTAAAAAAAAAAAATGTTTTCAGTTATACAAAAATTCTAATAGAATTCCCCTAATATGTTTTTTCCCCGGCTTAAGCCTAGTCTTTAGTATTTAGTATACATTGTCTTTGTAACTGTTTGCTTTATAAATAATCTTTAATTACTTGTTTATTTAAAGTTTAACAAAAAAAATACGACAACGAAAATAAACTTTAGTTTGTTTTTATTTCATGCCTTTAATCTCTGACAACTTTTCTTCTGCCGTCTTTGAGTAGTAAAATCAAATTTTATGAATGAAAAAATTTTGTTGTGTCTTAAGCAAAAATGAAAATCCCATTTGAGGTGGGCGTATACGCCAACTTATAAATTAATATTGGAAAAGACCCACTGTAAAATGCAGTTTCTGACTTTTTTGTCTTCAATTTTTATTAGCATTTTAAAGGTTTTTTCCGTTTACTATATTTTTTTTGCCACAACTTGAATTTCCGCTAAAACCACTAAAGAGAGAGTAAACTTTTAAATCTTTAGAGAGAAACCTTTAACCAAATGTTGTTGTAGCAAAATTTGCATGTTGGATGTTGGTTTTAGGATATGTTGCAAACTCTCAAGATCACACTTAAATTTGGTTTTGAACAAAATGTTTAGTTTTGTATTTTTGGTAGTTAATGCCTACAAACGACCTGATTTTTTTAGACTTTTTTTAAACTCTTAGCCAGTTTGGCCACCTTTGGCAAAAAAATACAAATTTTGTATTTAGTTTTATTTCTTGAGGCTGTTCTGCTTAAGTTTGAGGTGTCTATTGTTGTTTATTTTTTATTATCGAAAATTTTATTTTGGCTTTGGCTCCTCTTGTCCAAAGGTGATCGCCACATTCTCTTTTTTTTGTAGCCAAAATTGTTTGGTTTATTTCCATTAACATAAAAGTCAATATACTTAAATTACGACAGCCTAGATCATAAACTTGGTTCAGTCAATTGTAAGTGATTTGTCTGCAACTATAACCAGAAGATTAACAGAAGTACAAGATTAAATATTGGAGAAGGGTAAAAGTCAAATGTCAAATTTCCAAAAAAAAAATACTCTATAAAAATAAGAAATTTTTTAATTTTTTTTTTTTAATAGAAAATTTTTTAAAATTTCTTGAGAAATAAGAAATTTTTGAAAATTTCCTAAAAAAATTTTTTACAAAAAAAAAAAGAAATTTTTGAAAAAGTTTCCTATAAAATTAAGAAGTATTTGGAAAATTTCCTATAAAAATAAGAAGTTTTTGAAAAATTTCCTATAAAAATAAGAAGTTTCTAAAAAATTTCCTATAAAAATAAGCAAATTTTAAAAAATTTCCTATAAAATAAGAAATTTTAGATAAATTTTCTTTAAAAATAAGAAATGTTGGAAAAGTTTTCTATCAAAATAAGAAATTTTTGGATAATTTCCTATAAAGCTAAGAAATTTAAAAAAAATTTCCTATAAATATAAGAAATTTTAGAAAAATTTCCTATAAAAATAAGAAGTTTTTGAAAAAATTCCTATAAAAATAAGAAGTTTCTAAAAAATTTCCTATAAAAATAAGAAAATTTTAAAAAATTTCCTATAAAATAAGAAATTTTAGATAAATTTTCTTTAAAAATAAGAAATGTTGGAAAAGTTTTCTATCAAAATAAGAAATTTTTGAATGATTTCCTATCAAAATAAGAAATTTTTGGATAATTTTCTATAAAGCTAAGAAATTAAAAAAAAATTTCCTATAAATATAAGAAATTTTAGAAAAATTTCCTTTAAAAATAAAAAATTTTTGAAAAATTTTCTATAAAAATAAGAAATTTTAAAATTATAAAAGTTTTGGAAAAGTAAGAAATTTTTGAAAAATTTCCTATAAAAATATGAAATTTTGAAAAATTAGAATAAGAAATTTTTGAAAAATTTCCTGTGAAGTTAAGAAATTTTTGAAAATAATCCTATATAAACAAGAAATTTTTTAAAAACTTTCCTATAAAAATAAGCAATTTTAAAAAATTTAATATAAAAATAAAAAAATTTTAAAGAATTTGCTATAAAAATAAGGCATTTTTCAAAAATTTCTTATAAACACAAAAGAAATTTTTGAAAAATTTCCTATAAAAATAAAAAAATTTTCTATAAAAATGAGAAATTTTTGAAAATTTTCCCTTAAAATAACGAAATTTTTGAAAAATTTTTACAAAAATAAGGATTTTTAAAAAAATTCCTGAAAAAATAAGAATCTTTGAAAAATTTCCTATAGACATAGGGAAATTTTTCAAAAATTTATTATTTTTATAGGAAATTTTTTAAAAATTTTTTATTTTTATAGGAAATTTTTTTAAAATTTCTTAGTTTTATAGGAAATTTTAAAAAAATTTTTTATTTTTATAGGAAATTTTTCAAAAATTTCTTATTTTTAAAGGAAATTTTTCAAAAATTTCTTATTTTGATAGGAAATTTTTGCAAAATTTCTTATTTTTATAGGAAAATTTTCCAAAATTTCTTATTTGTATAGGAAAATTTTCCAAAATTTCTTATTTTTATAGGAAAATTTTCCAAAATTTCTTATTTTTATAGAAACTTTTTTAAAGATTCCTTATTTTTATAGGAAAATTTTCAAAATTTTCTTATTTTTATAAAAAATTTTTCAAAAATTTCTTATTTTTATAGGAGATTTTCAAAAATATCTTATTTTTACAGGAAATTTTCCAATAGTTTTTATTTTTATAGGAAACTTTTAAAAAAATTTCTTATTTTTATATGAAATTTTCAAAACTATCCTTTTTTATGGGAAATTTTTCAAAAATTTCTTATTTTTTGGGAAATTTTCCAAAAATTTCTCATTTTTATAGGAAATTTTTCAAAATTTTTTTATTTTTATAGGAAATTTTTCAAAAATTTCTTATTTTAAAAAAAAAAAAATTTAAAAAATTCTTATTTTTGTAGGACATTTTTCAAAAATTTCTTATTTTTAAAAGAAATATTTAAAAAATTCTTATTTTTGTAGGACATTTTTCAAAAATATCTTATTTTTGTTTTAGGAAATTTTTCGAAAACTTATTATTTTATGGAAAATTTTTTTAATTTTTTTTGGAAATTTTTTTGAAGTTTTGTATTTGTAACGAATAATAATTTTTATAGGAAATTTTTCAAAATTTTTTTATTTTTATAGAAAATTTTTCGAAAATTTCTTATTTTTATAAGAAATTTTTCTAAAATTTCTTATTTTTATAGGACATTTTTAAAAAATTTATAATTTTTATAGGAATTTTTTTTTGAAAATTTTTTATTGTTATAGGAAATTGTTCCTATAAAAATTGAAAAATAGAATTTTGTTTTATTTTTTTTTTCTAAATACAAAACTTAGCAAAAAAATTAATTATTGAAAAATTCCTTTAAAAACTTTATAAAATTACCTTAAAATCTTGATGACTAAAAAATATATTTTTTCCTTGCTCCAATATTATGGCACCTATTGACTTTCTTTCATATTTAAGCGCCTACACTTTAGCAAATAACATTATAATGTCTGTCTGTCGTCTTCCTTTCTGCCTCATTCATCCAGTCCATCCAACCATTCATGTCTTCAAAATTATTTCTACCTACGTCTGTCCGTCCTTTCCTCCAGCCAGTTTTCTTTTATTTGCATCACTTAAGCATCACTCACAAATAAGGTTCAGTTTTGCAGTCAATTTGGCGTCTTTTCGTTCGGATTTTTTTCCACTGAAAAAATACATTTTGTTAGTTTTTAATGTAAAAGCTTTTTTTACACTAATAACAAATTTTTCATTCATAATTTAACAAAATGAAACATGTTCACCATCAAGAAAAAAAAATAAAAAATGTTCATGTCTGGCCTCTCCAAAGCTGCTCCTGCTGCTGGCTGCAGTCGTTTCAATTCGTGTGGAAATGATGCAGCCAGCATGCAACATTTTGTGGTACCTGTTGTCATATTTTTTCCACTTCTTCTTTTTTTTTTTATTTTTTGCCTTTTTAACGAAATGTTGTCATATGCAAATTAATTTTAGTTGATCACCACAAATTTATTTGGTGTTTTCGTGGTTGTTTCGAGGCCCCTAAGAGACCGAAATGAGGAAAATGTTGCCTTAAAAAATAACATTATTTAAAAACGGTTTTGAGTTTCTTGTCCATAAAATTATAAGAAACGTTGACTTTTGTTCCTTAAATCATGTAAATTTTTTTCTTTTTTCTTTTAATTTTGTTATTGTGTCTGGCTTTTTGGGATTTATCGTAGGTTGTTTAGGAGCTTTGTTCCATAGAGTCAAAAACGTGATTTGTTTGGGATTAAATACAACAATATCTAATGAAAACTCGTGCTGTTTCTAATGTAACATCGTCAAAACTACGAAAAACTTATAAGATAAAATTTGACAAAACGAAAATAATATTATTTAGGACTTTCGCTTTTTTGACAGGTTTTGACAGGTAAAACGTGGTATATTTAACGGTATAACTCTACGGAAAGTCGACTAAAAGACAAGAAGAAGTAGACCTTGTTCTACTCAAAAAAGTTGTGCTAAATCTGTTCTTTTATACCCTGTTTCGCAAAAGAGCTTTTATAAAAGTAATACTTTTTTTTTAAATAAAATTTTTCGCAAATTTGCTCTTTTTAGCAAATTTTGGACGACTCAGCTGTTTTAGGATGATTCTGCAGTTTCAGGATTACTCTGCAGTTTTAGGATGACTCTGCAATTTTAGGATGACTCTGCAGTTTTATTGTGATTCAGTAGTTTTATTATAACTCAGCTGTTGTAGAAAGATTCAACACTTTTAGGATGACTCAGCTGCTTTAGGGTTACTCTGCAGTTTCAGGATGACTCTGCAGTTTCAGGATGACTCAGTAGTTTTATTATAACTCAGTAGTTTTATTATTACTCAGCAGTTTTAAAATAATTCAACACTTTAGGATGACTCAGCTGCTTTAGGATGACTCAGCAGTTATAGGATGACTCAGTAGTTTCGGACTGACTCTGAAGTTTTATGGTAACTCAGCAATTTTATTATGACTCAACAGTTTTACGATGAATCAGCAGTTATACTATGACTCAGTATTTTTCGGATGACTCAACTGCTTTAGGATGACTTCTAGTTTTAAAATGGCTTAGCCCTTTTTGGGATCAGAAGTTTTAGTATTTTTGTCATGAATTACCATTTTTAGGATAAGTCAATATTTTTAGGATGACTCAGCAATTTTAGGATGCACCAGCAGTTTAAGAGTGACTCAATATTTTCGGGATGACTAACCAGATTTGAGATGACTCAGAAGTTTTTGGATAAGTCAGCAGTTTTAGGGTGATCCATCAGTTTTAGGAATACTCAGAAGTTTAAGGATGACTTAGCAGTTTAAGAAAACTCAGCAGTTTTAGGATGAGACAAAAGTTTCAGAATGACTCAGTAGTTTTAGGGTGACCCATCAGCTTATACAGTGGCCGATTGTGAACAAATGTGGTAGAATTCCTGCGGAAATGAAGAGTTGGCTCATCAGTTTTAGGACGACCCAGCAGTTTAGGATAACTCAATAGTTTTTGGATGAGACAGAAGTTTCATATTGACTCTGCAGTTTTAGGATGACGCATTAGTTTTAGGAGTGGCCGATTGTGAGTAAATGCGGCAGAAATCTTGCGAAAAGATTTCGCACATTTTTTTAGGATAAAACATCATTTTTAGGACAACTCAGCAGTTTAACGATGACTCAATAGTTTAAGATATCTCACCACTTGAAAGATCAGACAAAAGTTTCAGGATGACTCAACAGTTTAAGGATGATCCATCAGTTTTAGGAGTGCCCGATTGTGAACAAGTGCTGCAGAAATCTTGCGAAAATATCTAAAACTCAGCTGTTTTACGATGACTCAGCAGTTTTACGATGACTCAGCAGTTTTTTGACGATACAGAAGCTTCAGGAGATTTAGGATGAGACAAAAGTTTTAGGGACGCAGCAGTTTTAGGATGACCCATCAGTTTTAGGAGTGGCATGATTTCTCACATCCTTGATCATTCAAAATTGGAACCGCTTAGCCACGCCTATGGCTTCCATAATCTCTATCACTTTCAATCCCCCAACAGGCAAAATCGAATCTTGTATTATTCAATTGTTTTGGATGTAAAGATATCAATTCTGGAAATAACTTTTTGAAATTTAATATAAAATAACCATTTCATACGAAATCATATCATACTCCTTAGCTAATCTCCCTCTTTCCCTATCTCTGTCTTTCCAGAATGTCAATGCAGCCCGATCGGGTCTCTCGCCAATACTTGCGACAAACGTTCGGGCCAATGCCACTGTCTGGCCAATGTTACCGGTCGCCGTTGTGATAAATGTAAATCGGGCCATTGGAATCTGACGCAAGGTATAGGATGTCATGATTGTCGCTGTGATCCATCGGGATCCAGAAGTCACGAATGTAACCCCTGGACGGGCCAGTGTGATTGTAAAATCGGTGTGGGTGGCCAAAGATGTAACGAGTGTACGGATGGTTTCTTTGGTTTCTCCACCGATGGCTGTCAGCGTTGTGCCCCCTGTCCGGGAGAGGGACAAGTCTGTGATCCCCTTAATGGAAGATGTGTATGCCCGCCCAATAGTCGTGGTTTGGGTTGTAGTCAGTGTGTATCGGGTACCTGGGGTTGGCAGCCCAGACTGGGATGCCGAGAATGTCAATGTGATCGTGTAGGCTCCATAGGTCAGTATTGTCATACACGTTCGGGTCAGTGCCAGTGTAGGGAAGGCTATACAGGACGTAGCTGTAATTCATGTGCAGCCGGGTATTTTGGTTATCCCGAATGCAGACGCTGTAACTGTGATGTAGATGGTTCGTATGTGGGCAAAGATGGTTTGATAACCTGTGATGCGAATGGCCAGTGCCCCTGCAAGAGTTTAGTGGTGGGCCTCAAATGTGATACTTGTATGCAGTCCTCA
Organism: Stomorhina lunata; assembly: GCA_933228675.1. Lineage (NCBI taxonomy): Eukaryota > Metazoa > Arthropoda > Insecta > Diptera > Rhiniidae > Stomorhina > Stomorhina lunata. The sequence continues at coordinate 7,494,030 of OW121741.1, forward strand.
TTTGGTTTGTCAGCCCTCAATCCCGAAGGCTGTACCAGATGTTATTGTTTTGGAAGATCAAGTGAATGTGAACAAAGTAATTGGTCTTGGGGTCATGTGAGAATGTCGGAGTCTCGCAATCTTTCCATACAGTATTTGAATACTCAGCAAATAACCAATAACGAATTTGAATATATTGTGGTCATCCAAATGTCGGGGTCCAAGACCTATCGCGAAGATGCTGAGATACAAAATTTTAATGGTTTAAATCTGATACCTCGTTCTACCGGGAATGTTTCCATGGGTTCTTATACTCAGCTGTACTATCCCTTATATTTTCAATTGCCTCCCCAATTCTATGGCGATCGTATTAGTAGTTATGGCGGCAATTTATATTTTACCCTCTTAACAGAGGGTGGCAATACTCCCCTGGAGCGCAAGATTTTTAGCCGCTATCCCTTGGTACAATTACATGCCCACAACAAAATGATTTTGGATTATTATGAATTTGAAAGTTTTGAATATTCGCGCAATGAAACCTATCGCGTGCCCTTGCATGAGACCTTTTGGAAATTACATCACAATGGCCAGCCGGTGGATAGAGCTACACTCATGGCGGCCTTACAAAATATTAGGCATATTTTGATACGTGGCAGCTGTTTTGCGGACTTCCGGGAAATCATGTAAGTTTTTAGTTCTTAAGATATTTTAGAGAGATCTAAGTTAAAATTTATAACAAAAATTTCCAAGTTTGCAAAATGTCCATATGGACTCAGCCATTTATGTTCATGGCTCCACCAGTATCTTGGCCAAGGGCGTGGAGAAGTGTAAGTGCCCTAAAAGATTTGATGGTTTATCGTGTCAGGATCCGGGAAGAGGTTTTTACAGATGGCGCAATGTTACCGAAACTGAGACCATCTATATAGAAGATTTAATAGGTAGGGCAGCTCCTTGTTTCTGCAACGGACGCAGTCAGGAATGTAATCGGGAAACAGGAGAATGTTTGGTAGGTTTTGAGTTTCTTAATGAAGTAAGGTCATTTCATCTAACTAAACAAAATCTTAGAACTGTCGTGAAAACTCTGGCGGACGCCATTGTGAGCAATGTGCCGAGGGCTATTTTGGAGATCCCAATTCTCCCTATGGCTGTCAAGCTTGCCCTTGTCCCGAGACAAATCGTAATTTTGCCAAGGGCTGTACTGTATGGCAAGGAGAAGTGAGTTGCGTTTGTCGTCCAGGCTATACAGGCAAGTTGTGTGATAAATGTAGACAAGGTTACTATGGAAATCCTTTGGCATCTCCTGTTAGCACCTGTAAGCCCTGTAACTGCAATTTGAATGGCATCAGCAGAGATGGTTGTGATCCTCTGACAGGTCAATGTTATTGTCGGGAAGGAGTAACGGGTCTCAAGTGCGATAAATGTAAAGCTGCGCGTCATCATGTAGAGGAGAAGGGATGTAGATGTAAGTTTAGGAAATTCCGATTTCGGTAATTTTCGGTAAAAATAATCATCATATTCTTCTGTTTTTCTTCTTTGAACTTCTTTCCCGTTTAGTGTGTGATAACTGCACTTTACTTCTTTTGGACTATGTAGAACTGATAGGTCACAAATTAAGGCGTGGCATTCATAACATGGATCTCACGGGTATACCAGCTCCTTACCTTAAAGTCGAGGAATATGAGGATATGTTTAATGTTCAAAATATACACTACCACGATTTCAATAATGCCCGTAAAATGCTTACCAATTACGACAGTAACGCCCTGGTCAAATTAGATTCACATGCGGAAAATCAAAAATTTCAAAATCGTAAAGCCTTGGCCACAGCTGAGAAGCGAAACCAGGCAGTACAGATCATACTTAAAGATGCACGCTTGTTATATGGGGAACTAGATGGTATACAATCGGGGATCTTGACAAATATAGCAAATTTGGATAGCTATGGCAAAGGTTCACATCATCTGAGCTTGTCAACGGCCTTGCAACAGGCCAAGTTCTATTTGGAATCCATTAAGCAACATAGCGATTCAGTGAATGATATTAGATCCACATCCTCTTGTGCCTGGAATTATTACTATAAATTCGGTAATGCCTCGGATGCGGCCTTCGACGAAAAGGCTAGAGTAGAAATGTTTTGGCGTGATTTGAATCACACAAATTTTCGCATATCCGATATAAGACTACAGGCCGATCGCACGGTAGAAATGCAAAATGAAATCGATGATGTTCTGGAGCATATAAGAAATTTGAAAAGTTATACATCTGAGGACTATCAACAGATAGTGGAATTGAAGGCTAAGATCCGGGAGTATCTTAAAGAGACTTTGATTCCCCAAACCGCTGTCTTGGTGGAAATGAATGTGGGACGTTTGGAGTTATTGAGTGGAAATGTGGATCATATTATTAAATTGGGTACCGTGTTAAATGCTACTTTGGATGAAAACGAGACGGTACATCGTGAGGTGAGAAAACATTGGCTGCCGAAAGCTCAAAAACATGCCGCCAGATTACTGGAGAGATCCAATGAATATGCCAGACAGTTTCAGCCTACGAGAAATGGAGCTCGCATAGCCATGTTGGCCAGGTAAGTTGGTTTTACTTCTTTATACAAAACTGGGTATTATAACATAGTTTTGAAATAGTTCCGCCCATAAAAATATCTCTGATGCCATAGAAGCTGCTCGTTTGGCCTCCATAGAAGCCCGGGAACATGTTTACACTGCCCATAATAAACTGTATCCCAAGCATGGTATGTCGGTGATTGAAAGGGCTCGAATTTCTTTGAACAAGTCGAAAATTTTAAAACAAGATGCCATGCAAGAGATTAAGGAAACGGAAGGTAAGTTTAACTACTTAAAAGGGGAAGTACAAAAAACTCAAGTTTCTCCTCCTCTATTCTTCATTATCTTTACAAAGCCTTAAAGAACCGCTTGAAAGTTCACGAGAACAAGGTTGAGGGCATAAAATCACGCATTATTAATGCCGGTATACGAACCAACAATATCTCCTCGCATATGCAACCCTTACAACATACCACAGCCCGCAAGAATGCAGTAGAAAGTTTGGAGACAGCTACGAAAATCTCCGATGACATGAGGGGAGTTTCACGACGAACTCAAGACTTACATGAAGATATTAAGAAGTTAAGGGATAAATTTGCTATACTAGAACCTGACTGGGAAATCAAATTGGGTATGGCTGAAGAAAATATCTCGCTAACCAAAACTAATGTACGTCTGGCGAATATCTCTTTAACCTATGTGGAAGAACAGGCCGTAAAGGAACAGTCCGAGTTTGATGCTTGGAATAATACGATGGCCAAACAGATCCAGGAGTTAAGAGATCAAATTGCCAAGGCAAAACATGCAGCGGAGGGTATAAAGATCTCACTAGAATCTCTAGGACCTAAATGCATTAGATCGTATTTGCCCACATCCTATGGTCTAACAACTTCTAATACCATCAAATTTAGCTTTGCCCTGCCCAATCGTAATGGCAACTCTCCCTTGCTCTATATACAAGGCACTGACGGGCGTTATCTGGCCTTAGATTTATTCAAAAGGCATGTAAGATTGCTTTGGAATTTGGGAGGTACCACCGAAATTATTACCCATCCTTTGGAGATACAAACACGGGATCCTCAGTACGATGATGCCTGGTATCATGTGGAAGTTAATCGTACCTTGAATATAGGTAGTCTCTTGGTAAGACGCATGAATAATTATGGCTCCCTAGTGCCCCAGACGGCTGTTACCGGAAATACAGATGTTGAGTTTACACGCTTCTTCCAAACTCCCGAAGAACGTATATATCTGGGGGGATATCCCAAGATCTTGCGCACCAAAGATTTGCAATTAAGTCCAGGTCTCAATGTGGTGGTACATAATGTCGAAGTGGACAACAAGCCCATGGGTATATGGAATTTTGCTACTAGTGAGGGAAAATGTGGAGGAGCCATGATAGGAGCTCAAGAATCTAGTTCTTCTTCGGTGGCTAGGCATTTCAATGGCCTGGGCTATGCGGAAGTAAAGAAGACCCGACCAAGGCCTTATCGCAAGAATTTGTTTGCTTTGCAAATGACCTTCAAGACTTTAGATGAGAATGCACTTTTGTTCTTAGCGGTAGATGATAAAAATGTAAGTTCTGCGTCTCTTTCCATTTTTCCCCAACATTCTTTCAGATTTTCCTTAATCTCTTACAGAATCGCTCGGTATCTGTGACTCTCAGTCGGGGACGTATTATGTTCCGCATTGATTATGGCGATGAATCGAAATTGGAAATTAACACCACCAATAAATATAATACCGGTAAATGGATTAAGATTGAGGCCGCTCGAGAGTTTGTACCCAAGCGTGGCACCGAAAATGGTATATTGAGGGTTAATAATGAGAGACCTATTACCGGTTCGCCCTCGGTACCTATTAAGTCTCACATGTTGCCGGATCTTTCGAAACCGGTTTACTATTTGGGTGGTGTACCGCCAGGTTTTACCTCTGCCACTTCTAAGGCTCCGGGGGCTGATAATCCCTTTTTGGGCTGCATGATGGATATACAGGTAAATGGTGAGACTTATGATCCTTTGGAAAGTTCTTCGTATTTCGGAGTGGAGCCCTCGTGTAAGGAAATGATAACCAAGTAAGTGTACGACGATATAATGTAAATAAAATCTTCAATTATATCAAAAATTTTGAATACTTAGACTGAATTATTCATTCAAAAATTTTATTTTTTTACTTCTTTTTATTTATTTTCCTAGGGCTGGTTTCACAGGCCAGGGCTATATCGAATTACCCTCTCAATCTTTGCGCAAACGTGCCAATACCGGTTTCGTTTTCCGTACTCTACAATCGGATTGCTTATTATTACTCTCAGCCTATCCACCCGAGGTCAAAGATGACTACGATGCCAAAGATATTAAGGGAAACTATTCTATATCTCTCATAGATGGTCATCTACAAGTATGGATCAACTCCGGTCGCAGCTTCATACAACTGCACTCGAATGTATCTCTAAACGATGGCGAATTTCACGTCGTAAATTTGCTGAAAAATGGTCGTAAATTTGAGTTGATGGTCGATGATGAACTGCAAATATCTAAAAACCTAATGGGCTCTCCCACTCTAGTAAGCATGCCCCGAGATGCCGGTGGCCTTTATATAGGAGGTTCACCGCCCTATGAGGACTATACACCTTTGGCGCCCACCTTTATAAAGTTAGAGGGCGCTATACGCGATGTAGTGTTCAATAATCGTACCTTGAACTTTAATCAGGCTTTGTCGTTTGTTAATGTACAAATTGGACGAAATGGACCAGCCATGGGCAGTGTTAATGGCTTGAGTGATATATTGCTGAAGACAGAGCCCATGATAGGGAAGAGCTTTACGGCAGCACCAGAGGGTTGTAAGAGGGTAAGTGAGGGAAATGAATGTTGGATTTAGGCACTTATGGTACTATAAGAGGTTATGGGATTTTTTAAATGAAAAGCTTTTGCTGCTTCTGTAAAAGCTTTTGTGAATAGCATTTTAAGAAGTTTTAAATTGTAATAGAATAATAACATAATAGAATTAAAACAAAGAATGATAGGAAAGAAGGAAATAAGATTTGATGGGATTTTCTCCTAATGTTGACTTATTCATCAAAAAGTTTTTTAATTATAGTAATTAAATGTTTTCTTGTAAAAATTGTACAAAAAAGCTTTTTCTGAAAAAGTTATTTTTTTTTTTTAATTTAAGTCCTAAGTCCTTGACAAATTTTATTAAGTTTCTTTAATTTTTTACAGTTTTAACGTTTAAGCTTTATTTTTATGAAGAAAGCTTAAAAGCTTATGGATTTTAATATCTATTTTTTTAAGTTTCTCATTGAGAAATTTAAATTTAAAATAGGGGTAGAATTTTAAATTTTTTTAGATAGATTTTTACAAAAAATTTGTCTTTTTTATAAAAAAGCATTTCTAGAAAAATTTATAATTTAGTGTTAAAATTTACTTTTTCTTAAAAAGTTTTTATGAAGCTTTATTGCTTTCCAAATACTCATTTCATCACAAATTTATTAAACAACATTATTTCATCTAAATTTGCACTTTTTACAAAAAAGCTTTTTTTTAGGATTTTTTTATAAAATATGTTAAAAGTTAACTTTTTCTTAGGAAGTTTAAGAATTTTTACCAAATTTAATTGTGGTTTAAAATTCGTTGAATCAATTTTTGATATTTAAAAACACTTTTTATTAGAAATGCTTTTAAAGCTCTTTTTTATAATAGCCATATTCTTATGTTTTTTAGCTTTTTTTAAAACTTTTTAAGAAAAGGTTAACATTTTCTAATTTATGTACGAATTTTGTCAAAAAGCTTTAAAGCTCTTTTTTCATTTTTTAATTAATGAAATTGTAAAATTATAATTATTATAATGTTAGAAATATGAGGGCTTAAATGTTATTTTTAGAAAACTGAAAAATTTCTAAAAGAGCTTTAATTAAGCTTTGGAATGGGAAAAAGTATTGTAGAGCTTTTAACTTTTTAAATTTTATATTCTAAAACTTTTATATAGTTATTTTTTTAGAAAACTAAAAAACTTCTAAAAGAGCTTTAAAGCTCTTTTTTCATTTTCCTAATTAACGAAATTCTAAAATTGCATTAAAATGTTGAAAATATAAAGACTTAAGATAATACTTTTATTAATATTATTAGTTATATGTTGCTATTAAAGGAAAACTAAAACTTTTCTTAAAGAGCTTTAAAGCTCTTTTTTCATTTTCTTAGTTAATGGAGTCTAAAATAATTAATGAAATTCTAAATTAATGAGGGAAATATGAAGGCTTTCGTTAATATTTTCTTAAATTAATATATATTGTTATTTTTGGAAAACTAAACATTTTCTTAAGGAGCTTAAAGCCCTTTTTATTTCTTTAGTTAATAAAAATTAAAAATTGTTACGAAAAGTTTAAGATAATATTTTCCAAAAATTGTCATATGTTGTTAGTTTTGAAAAACTTAACTTTTTCCTAAAGAGCTTTAAAGCTCTTTTTTCTTTTTCTTAACAAATGAAATCTTAACATTTTTCTTTAATTTTTTGGAAGTCTTGACAAGATTTCATAAAGTTTTAGTTGTTTAGCATTCCAAAAAAAAATATATAATTAAAAAAGTTTAGTATATTTAAAAAAAAGCTTTTTCTAAAAAACTTGATATTTTAATAAGACTTAGCCTTCTCTTTAAAATTCTGTAATCCTTAACCAAATTTCTTTACTTTATAGTTATTATATCATTTAAGAAATAATTTATTAAAAAAGCTTTAACGCTTTTTTTTGCATGTTATTCATTTTCATAACTTTTTTTCTTTTTTTTATAGGATTTTAGTTGTTAAGTCTTAAAGAAATTATAAATAAATGTTCGTAAAATCGCCTCAAAAGCTTTAAGCTTTTGAAAGCTCATTGCACAAAACAAAACCAAAACTTAAGCCAATGTTACTAACTGCCAAAAACGCCTTAAAACACGTGAAAAATAACATTTAATAACCAAAATGGGATTATAAAAGGACTGACTAAAGTGAACATTAAAAAAGCTTTTATTATAAATGGAAACTAATTTTACCTAGTGTGTATGGCAATATTAACTTTTAAGATCATTTTATTTTATATTAAATGTTTTCTATGCACCTTAAGGTTGTGGTCACGTCACGGAGTCTTATCATTGATATAATTTTGTATATATTTTAAATTAATTATGTTAATTAAGTCATATCTTCATCATACACCATTAAATAATCTAAATAATCTTAAACAATAAAATTCACCTTAATCATAAATTTTGCTTTTTGTGTCTGTTAAAGCTTTTTCATTCTTATTAAACTTTCATCTTCATAATTTATATGACAATCAAATATTTTATTGTATAATCTCATTTAAATCAAGATTTTCTTTTAAGATTTGTATTATTATTTGTTAATTTTTTTTTTTATTTTGCCTAAAAATATTTTTTGGTTTTCATCAATAAAGTTTATTTTTATTAACAGAAAAAAATCACAAAATTTGTTTTTTTATTTTTGACTCAAAATTATCAATCACTATTTTATCTACTTACTACATTTTGGCTTAATAACACTACTAAAACAAATGGAAACAAAAGCTTTTGGTCAAAGGTCATCATGAAAGCTTGAAAAGCTTTTGAAAACTAACACAAAAAACAAAACCATGAATTGAGGTGAAAGTTGAACAATAACAAATAAAAAAGCTTTGGTGTTTAAAAGCTTTAAGCCTAAAGCTTTTACCTTTTAAACGGTGTTGTATTTTTTTTTTCTTACTCTAAATAAAACTTTAGGTATTTTACTTCAAGTTCTTTTATATTTTACATCTCCTTTAACATCTAGATCGGCAGTTATTCCTATGAGCCCAATGCCTTTAAATTTGGCGATGAACCCTATAGTTTTGCCCAATTACAGACACCTCTGCGTAGCTATTGGCAAAAGAATTTCCAAATTTCTTTCGATTTTCGTTCTTTCTATCCCAACGGTTTGATATTCTTAGCTCCCGGCATTAAGGAGAAACAGAAGCACTATTTAGCCCTGATCTTGAAAGATGGTCACTTGCTGTTAATCGTTAGAGGTCGACGACGTGAAGAGCTACCCTTACATGCCAAACTCAATGATGGTGAATGGCATCGCGTTACTCTGTCATGTCAAGATCGCAAAGTCACCATGTCTGTGGAAATAGGACGCACGGATCAAAAGACTTCGGCTCAAATGAAGATACCCAAGAAAATTGCCGCTTCGAATTTGATATTTGTTGGGGGTTTGCCGGAAAATCCTCCCAAAATGCCAGCCGAACTTTTAATGAAATTGGAGCCGTTCAAGGGTTGTCTGCGTAGATTTGCTGTGGCCAATAGTACTCAGGATTTGGCGAAACCGGGTAAACATTTACATGTGGGTCAATGTTTTCCGAAGGTGGAGAGAGGTTCCTATTTCCCGGGAGATGCCTATGCGGTTTATAGTAAGTAGATATTTAGATGTTTAAAAGTTTAATAAAAGCTTTTTGAAAGCTTAATTTGATAGTCTTACAAAATTTTGTTAAGTAAATCTTCATATCGAAACTTTGATAATTAAAAACCTTGAACTAAATTTGACGTTTTAAAGTTCCTTAAAAGCTTTCGGAAAGCTTAATATTTTAGTCTTAAAGTGTATGTAATATAAAAAAGCTTTTAAAGTCAGTTTTAATTTATAAAAAAGTTATTTAGAATTAAGTGTTACGTATTTAAAAATCTGCAAAAGCTCTCATATTTCATACAAATTTTGAGCTCAAAATGTGTTGTACAATCATGAACAATAAAAACTTTAAGCTTTCAAATATATGCAAAAATATATAAGTAGCTTTAATTTTTTAATGAAATTAAAAAGACTTCAAGAGCGCATTTACACAAAGCTTTATCTTTTTAAGATATAAAAACAACATTTAAAAAAAATATTCTGTAAAAAGTTCATCAGAACTTTTAAAAGCTTTTTAAACAAAGTTTTTCTAAAACTGACACCATATTGGAAATTACTTGAAAGACTGTCTTCCTTGTATAAAGCTTTTAAAGACACTTGATAATTTAAGATTTGTGTCTTAAATTTTTCTCAAAAGCTTTTTCTATAAAGTTTTTTTTCCCAAATTTATATCTGTTTCAAAAACTTAACTTTTTTCAAAACTTTTCATCGTAAACTATTACTTTTTTCCATCACAGAAAGGAACTTCCATGTTGGCAAGTATTTAGAACTAGAAATGGAATTTAAAACGTCAGAGCTTTCGGGTATTCTACTCAGTATAACAGAGCCCACAGGTTTTCCGGCCTTGTCGCTAGAAATTTACAATGGCAATGTAAGTGTGAAAAAATCGAACTGGATTTAGGAAAATTTTACTTTGAAAATTTGTATCTTTCTTTTTCACCCAAAATTTTTCCCAGATTGTCTTCTCCTGTGACCTGGGCGATGGCAATCCATTCCGGGTAGAGTCTTTGCTACCCTCTAAATATGCTTTGTGTGACAATAAATGGCATAATATCTCAGCCCTTTATGACTACGAGCAGTTGGCCTTAAGAATCGATCAAATGCCCACAACTATAGCGGTGGCCCAGCAAACGACTATGGGTAAAGTGCAGACAAAGTCACCTTTATATATAGGAGGAATACCGGGTAAATTTTCTTGTTTGGCGATAAAATGTTGAAAGCTTTTAATATTGAACACAATAAAAATGTTTAACATCAGAAACAAAAAAGCTTAATAAAAGCTTTTATTATTAAAAAAGCTTGATAAAAGCTTTTATTATTAAAAAAGCTTGATAAGAGCTTTTATTATTAAAAAAGCTTGATAAAAGCTTTCATTATTAAAAAAGCTTGATAAAAGCTTTTATTACTAAAAAAGCTTGATAAAAGCTTTTATTATTAAAAAAAGCTTGATAAAAGCTTTTATTATTAAAAACAGCTTGATAAAAAAAATAATCATTAAAAACAATGAAAGCTTTCAATACTTACAACAGTTAAAGCTTACCGTATCTGAATTGTAAAAATATTAAAAGCTTTTAATAATGAATAAGAGTAATAACAGCTTTTTTATATATAAACTAAAAATATTGCTAAAAGCTTTTAATATAACCAAAAGCAAAAGCTTGATATTCAATGCGAAAAATAGCCTTTCATTTTAAAAGCTTTTATCGTTCTAGAGTTTTAAATGTTATTTTCTTTAAATTATTTCCAGAAATCGCTTCCAGTGGTTCCTTATTGACCCGTGAGAATTTCAAGGGCTGCATAAGAAACCTCTCAATCCGTAACGAACGACGCGATTGGGTTGATATGGATGCTTTGCATAATGTTCTGCTCAGTGAGTGTTTGGTAACCGGCACGGAAAGCTGAGTTAGTAGGAAAAGTTTTAACTTTTGACAAAAATAGAAAAAAAAACTTAAGGATCTGATTGTGATGCCATATACTTAGAAAAAAAACAAATACAATAACTGCCATATAAAATACTTAAATTTAAGCTTAAAAAAAAAACTACGCTTAACTTAAAAGAAATCAAAACTTTTATCAGGAAAGCTTTTGTTATGTGACAAGCTTTTCGAGGAACGAGTAAACGAAGAACAAATTAAAAAAAAAACTTTACAAAAGCTAAGAAATATTGGAAGGCTTTCTATAATATTGAAGCTTTAAAATAAAATCAAAGCTTTTTCAACTTTTATTTTATTAAAAATATTAAAGAAAGCTTTTCTTTATTTTGTACTATCAAAAGCAGCTTTTATCTCTTTTAAAATCTTTTAGTATTAACTTACTTTCTAATAATTTCTTAACTTTTAAAACGAATAAAAGCTTTTAGATACTTTTCAAAGCTTTTTCAAAATTTTAAAAGCTTTTTCAAAAGTTTGACAAAAAAAGCTTTTTAATTTTAAACTATTTCAAAATCCTTTTTTAATAACCATTACTTCAAACAAATGAAAATTTGAAGAAAGCTTTCGAATTTAAAGCTTTTTTAAGCTTTGCAAGAAAAGCTTTTTTACGAAAACCCATACCAGTGACTGCATTTTTTTTAAACGATTAAATAAGTTTAGAGTAATATTCTTAAAAAAAGATAGCAATTGTATATTATTAAACACAAAAAAGCTTTTAGTATATTTTATTTTTTAGAAAGAACCCTGTCATTACAAACCCGCCCCAAAAATATATAAATGCAATAGCTTAAGTAGTAGAGGCTTATTTTTACTATAAATATACACCTTAATAATTAAATTGTATTTATTATTTTAATTTTTGTTTTTTTTCATTATTTATTAAAGCCTTTTTTGTAAGTTAGAACTTAAATAAGTTTAAACTTAAAAAAAATCAAAAACATAACCAGTGCCTTTTCATCTAAAAAAGCTTAAAAGCTTTTAGTAAATTAGTTTATGTATTTATAGAAAACCACCTTCTTTTTCTCTAAGATAATTCTAAGAATCGATGTTTGTATTTTTGTAGTTCGTAATAGTTAAGAATCTCTGATTGTTGTACAGTTAATTTTTGAAAATAGGAATATCATCATCAACATTTGTATATAATTTTCATTTTAATACACATAAAGAAAAAACTGGTATTTTAGTTGTAAATTTTTTTAACACACATTAAAACTTATAAATCCAAATATTAAAGCCATTTTATTATTTATTTTTTCACTTTTTTTGTTTGTTTTTTTTTTGGTATACCCCTAATATAAGAGAGAAAAAAAAAAACACAAGAAATTTTTTAATAAAAAGTTTAAAAAGTATAAAATCCGATTTTTTTATTAAGAGCTTTTACAATAAGTAAGTACCCCATATGCAACTGAAGCTATGGTTATAGCAAAGACAAATCGTATAAAAACTCAATAATCGTGAAAGCTTTGAATACGACTAGGGCTGGGGCAAGAGGTATCTATTTATTGTCCTGACTTTTATAATGAAAATTTTTTTAAAGAAAAATAATAGAATTTAAAAAAAAAAATTTTAAGAAAAATTTTCTAACGAAAAATTTTCTATAGGTAAATTTTTTTAACGAAAATTTTTCTATAGAAAAATGTATTTGTTAAAAATTTTCAATAGAAAATTTGTTGTTAAAAATTTTCAATAGAAAATTGTTTGTTAAAAAATTTCAATATAAATGATAAAAGTTTTCAATAGAAATTTTCTATAAAAAATGTCTGGTTTTAAAAATTTTTCCATAGAAAATTTTTCGTTCAAAAACATTTTTCTACAGAAAATTTTAAAATATTTCTATAGATTTATTTTCATTAAGAAAATTTTTCGTTAAAAAAAAATTAGAAAATTTTTTTAATTGAAATTTTTTAACAAAAATTTATGTTGAAATTTTTTAACAAAAAATTTTCTATTAAAATTTTTTAACAAAAAATTTTCTATTGAAAATTTTTAACAAAACATTTTCTATTTTAAATTGATTTCTATTGAAAATTATTAAAAAAAATTTCTATTGAAAACATTTAATTTAATTTTCATTAAGAAAATTTTTCGTTAAAAAAAATTAGAAAATTTTTTTAATTGAAATTTTTTAACAAAAATTTATGTTGAAATTTTTTAACAAAAAATTTTCTATAAAAATTTTTTAACAAAAAATTTTCTATTGAAAATTTTTAACGAAACATTTTCTATTTTAAATTGATTTCTATTGAAAATTATTAAAAAAAATTTTCTATTGAAAACAATTCGTTAAAAAAAAATTTTTCGTTAAAAAATTTTTCTATAGAAAAATTTTCGTTAAAAAAACTTTTCTATAGAAAATTTTTCGTTAAAAAATTTTGTATAGAAAATTTTTCGTTAAAAAAATTTTCTATAGAAAATTTTTCGTTAAAAAAATTTTTTATAGAAAATTTTTCGTTAAAAAAATTTTTCTATAGAAAATTTTTCGTTACAAAAATTTTCTTATAGAAAATTTTTCGTTAAAAAAATTTTTAGATAGAAAATTTTTCGTTAATTTTTTGTTAAAAAAATTTTTCTATAGAAAATTTTTTGTTAAAAAATTTTTTCTATAGAAATTTTTTTGTTAAAAAAATTTTTCTATAGAAAATAATAAAATAAAAAATTTTTTGTTAAAAAAATTTTTCTATAGAAAATTTTTCATTTAAAAAAATTTTCAAAAGAAAATTTTTCGTTAAAAAAGTTTTTCTGTAGAAAATTTTTCGTTAAAAAAAATTTTCTATAGAAGATTTTTCGTTAAAAAAATTTTCTATAGAAAAATTTTCGTTAAAAAAATTTCTATAGAAAATTTTTCGTTAAAAAAATTTTTCGTTACAAAAATTTTTTTATAGAAAATTTTTCGTTAAAAAAATTTTTAGATAGAAAATTTTTCGTTAAAAAATATTTGTATAGAAAATTTTTCGTTAAAAAATTTTTCTATAGAAAAATTTTCGTTAAAAAAATTTTCTATAGAAAATTTTTTGTTAAAAAAATTTTTCTATAGAAAATTTTTTGTTAAAAAAATTTTTCTATAGAAAATTTTTCATTTAAAAAAATTTTCAAAAGAAAATTTTTCGTTAAAAAAGTTTTTCTATAGAAAATTTTTCGTTAAAAAAATTTTTGTATTGAATATTTTTCGTTAAAAAAAATTTTCTATAGAAAATTTTTCGTTAAAAAAATTTTCTATAGAAAAATTTTCGTTAAAAAAATTTTTCTATAGAAAATTTATTGTTAAAAAAATTTTTCTATAGAAAATTTTTTGTTAAAAAAATTTTTCTATAGAAAATTTTTTGTTAAAAAAATTTTTCTATAGAAAATAATAAAATAATAAATTTTTTGTTAAAAAAATTTTTCTATAGAAAATAATAAAATAATAAATTTTTTGTTAAAAAAATTTTTCTATAGAAAATTTTTCATTAAAAAAAATTTTCAAAAGAAAATTTTTCGTTAAAAAAGTTTTTCTATAGAAAATTTTTCGTTAAAAAAATTTTTGTATTAAATATTTTTCGTTAAAAAAAAAATTCTATAGAAAATTTTTCGTTAAAAAAATTTTCTATAGAAAAATTTTCGTTAAAAAAATTTTTCTATAGAAAAATTTTCGTTAAGACAATTTTCTATAGAAAATTTTTCGTTAAAAAAATTTTTCGTTACAAAAATTTTTTTATAGAAAATTTTTCGTTAAAAAAATTTTTAGATAGAAAATTTTTCGTTAAAAAATTTTTCTATAGAAAAATTTTCGTTAAAAAAATTTTTCTATAGAAAATTTTTTGTTAAAAAAATCTTTCTATAGAAAATTTTTCATTTAAAAAAATTTTCAAAAGAAAATTTTGCGTTAAAAAAGTTTTTCTATAGAAAATTTTTCGTTAAAAAAATTTTTCTATAGAAAAATTTTCGTTAAAAAAATTTTCTATGTGTGACTAAACCTACTATACTTATGACTAAACCTACGACAAAAAATACCAGTCATCGGCTTTTGTTCGAAATCTGGTCACCTTAACCATAAATTATCTAGCAACATTGACTTTTTCTTAACTCAGTTATCATGTCTGGCTGGAAAACGCATTAAAATTCAAACTCCAAGCGAGAATATCCAGAAAATCTAAACTAGAAATTTTCATCTTTAAAATTTATGAGAATTTTAAATGAAATTCACAACAGGCGTTGATAATATTTTAATTAAAAAATTCTGGGGGAAAAAACCTAATTCAAATAAAAGTGAATTTATTATGAAGAAGAATTTTTCCATGAAATATTTTGATTTTTGTTACTTAAACTTAAGCTTTTTTTTGGTATTGAGAAGGAAAAAAGCTTGTTTTTCAGTTTCGGAAATTTTTGTTTATTGAAAAATAAAAATAAATTTGGGTAATTATTTGTGTTAGTCTTCTCTGTTTTTGGTGTTTAAGCGTTGGTTGTTCTAATGTTTTTAACATGTTTTTCTTTTTTTTTTTTCTTTTTTGCTGGGGAAAATTCATGAATGAAGTTTGAATTTTAAGTCTTAAAGTCCGTCCTTCCTCTAGTAAGTCTTTACGACTGTCTTTCCTACTTCCATAAATATCACTCTCATGTTCATTTTCGTTGTCATTTTCAATTGATTTCCTTCTGTAGGCGTTTGCTACGCCAACTCTTTGAGCTAAAACAAAAAAAAAATCTAAAGCAGCCAACCCACTGTGCCAAAGAAAAGCTGCACACTGCGATATTTGATGCCAATTTTTTGTCAGTTTTTTTTTCTTCAAAATTTTATTTATTGCATAATAATTTACTATTGAATATAAAGTAAATGACTTTATTTGTAACATTTTTTTTTCTTCTGAGATTCAAATGCAAAGGCTGGAAAATTAATTTCAAAAAATAAAGAAATTTTTTATAGGCAACAACCGGCAACAACCTGCAGGAGAAAGGCTTTAAAAGACTTCCAATATATCGAGGGTTTATATTCAAAAAGTGCTATCTACATTTTCGACCAAATTGGTTTTTAATGCATATATTATAGATATCATGGATATCTATAATATACTCGGCCATTGACCTTAACAGATTGTTAATAAAGGTCATATAAGAAAGATAATACCTTGAATTCTATATATTTATAATAAATCTTGTTTTATTCAAAAAACTTTTTATTTTAATTAAAATTCTTGATATTTTAATAAAAGCCTCAGTTTTCATTATATTTTATTTTTTTGATGTTAAAATAATGCTATCTACTTCCTTTAGTATTTAAAACGATACAATTTTAACTCGTAAAAAGTGCTATCTACTATAGAAGCGCAAATAAAAGGAGTTAATAAAAAAACTTAATTTGTACAAAATCTTAGCCCCAATTTATATGGTATTGTAAAACAAAGTTTATTTACGAGTACTACTCTTATAGTTAATGACAAAAACAGTTTTCTGGCTCTCCTGTAAAATTGTAAATTTGTAGATAGCACTTTTTGAATATAAACCCTCGATATAGATTTTCGTGTTAAAAAATGGTCATAAAAGTTTCTTGTAATATTTCCGTATTTATTGATTTTTTAATTAGTTGGCTTTTAAAAAAAAAACAGAAATCAAAACTTAAATTCAAAATTTAGGCATTTTCAATCCTGCTGCTTACCTCCTCTTTAAAAGCTTTAATATATAAACAAAATTTCCTAAATTAGGGTGTGTTTGAAATTTCCTATAAAAAAACAGATTTTCAAAATTAAAATCATGATTATGTCTAAATATTTTATGGCAACAAATTTTCTGTTGACTTTTCATGTTAGTCAATGATTTGAAAATTTTCAGTTTAAATATCTGTCTTTCCAGCCTACCCTGCGTCTCTCAAACCATTTTGCCCGCATGTGGGAGTGTGTGGACATACAACACTTTTTTCTAAATCCTCAAGCCCAAACCCAAAAAGTTACACTTCTTAAATATTTCACTAAATTTATAAACTTTATATAAATTTTTACACAATCAAACCAGTTCAAACAAAAAAATCAAAGAAAAAATCTGTCATGTTACATTCGCCAAAGCCACACATAAAAATTAACAAAAATCTTAAAATTTTTTTCAAGTTTTCGTTTTTTACTTTTAATTGCCAAAATGATAAAATCAATACAAAAAAAAAACATAAAATATATACTTTTTTTACCAAATTTTCTTGCTACCCTCCCCTCTGTGCTTAAGTAATGTTAATGTTTAAATGGTAGGAACGCCTGCTGTTTCAGTTGAGTTGTCTCTTAAGTGTTTTTCTGTTGCTAAATAAAACATCAAATATAATTTTTATAGTTTTGATACAAGTTATTTACTATTTGATTTTATGATCGATTAAAGTTATGTTACGATAGCAAACGATCGTTGGAGTGTTCCTACAAAAACCGAAAAAAAAAAACAAAATGTGGTGAAAATCTTTAATAGCCCGAGATCATGAGGGAGTGATAAATAGTACAACATGATGGAGTGCGATTAATGAGCAATGAAATAGCACACAATAATTTTTGTTATTGAAAGTGTTGCCAAAGTGTTCAGAAAGCTTAAGGAAGTAAAAAGTTATAATCACAGCCCTATGTAGCAATGGCTGTAATTATAGTGTAGATCTAGAATAAATCTGCAACAGAGATAAATCAAAAATTTTCCCATAGAAAATTTTTTATCAAAAATTTTTCTATAGAAAATTTTTTTATCAAAAATTTTTTTATAGAGAATTTTTTTTTATTAAAAAATTTTTCTATAGAAAATTTTTTTGTCAAAAATTTTTCTATAGAAAAACTTTTCATCCAAAATTTTTTTATAGAAAATTTTTTAACAAAAAAGTTTCTATAGAAAATTTTTTATTAAAAAATGTTCTACAGAAAATTTTTTTATCAAAAAATTTTCTACAGAAATTTTTTAATCAAAAATTTTTCAATAGAAAATTTTTTTATCAAAAATTTTTCTATTGAAAATTTTTTTATCAAAAATTTTTCAATAGAAAAAACTTTTGGATATAAAACATTTTTATCAAAAATTTTTATAGAAAAATATTTTTATCAAAAAATTTTCTAAATAAAAAATATTTGTTTTTAAAAATTTTTCTATAAAAAATGTTTGGATTGAAAATATCTAAAAAGTATAAAAATCAAAATTGTTAATATTAGAATTTATTTCTGTACATTTTCTGAAGAAAATTTTTGTATAAAAAATTTTTCTATGGAGAATTTTTCTCTAAAAAATTTTTTTATCAAAATTTTTTTATAACAAATTTTTCCATAGAAAATTTTTTATCAAAAATTTTTCAATAGAAAATTTGTTCATCAAAAAATTTTTTATAGAAAATTTTTTATCAAAAAATTTTTTATAGAAAATATGTTTATCAAAAATTTTTCCATAGCAAATTTTTTATCAAAAATTTTTCTATAGAAAATTTGTTTATCAAAAATTTTTCCATAGCAATTTTTTTACCAAAAAATTTTTTATAGAAAATTTTTTTATCAAAAATTTTTCTATAAAAATTTTTTTTATTAAAAATTTTTCTCTAGAAAATTTAATTTTTTATCAAAAATTTTTCTATAAAAAATTTTTTTATCAAAATTTTTCTTCATAGAAAATTTTTTTATCAAAATTTTTTTATAGAAAATTTTTTTATCAAAAATTTTTCTATAGAAAAATTTTTCGATAGAAAATTTTTTTTATCATAAATGTTTCAATAGAACATTTTTTTATCAAAAAACTTTTTATATAAAAATTTTTGTATCAAAATTTTTTATATAGAAAACTTTTTGAACAAAAATCTTTCTATAGAAATTTTTTTATCAAAAATGTTTCTATAGAAAATTTTTTTTATCAAAAATTTTCCATAGAATATTTTTTTATGAAAAATTTTTCTATAGAAAATATTTTATGAAAATTTTTTTATCAAAAATTTTTCCATAGAAAATTTTTTTATCAAAAATTTTTCTATAGAAAACTTTTTCAATTTTTCATCAAAAATTTTTGTATAGAAAATTTTTTTATAAAAAATTGTTCTATAGAAAATTTTTTTATCAAAAATTTTTCTGTAGAAAATTTTTTTATCAAAAATTTTTCTATAGAAAATTTTTTCATTAAAAATTTTTCTATAGAAAATTTTTTTATCAAAAATTTTTCTATAGAAAATTTTTTTATCAAAAATTTTTCTATAGAAAGTTTAATTTTTTATCAAAAATTTTTCCATAGAAAATTTTTCTATAAAAAATTTTTTTATCAAAATTTTTTTTATAGAAAATTTTTTTATCAAAAATGTTTCTATAGAAAATTTTTTTATCAAAAAATTTTTTATAGAAAATTTTTTTATAAAAATTTTTTATCTAGAAAACTTTTTGAACAAAAATCTTTCTATAGAAATTTTTTTTATCAAAAATTTTTCTATAGAAAATTTTTTTTATCAAAAATTTTCCATAGAAAATTTTTTTATAAAAAATTTTTCTATAGAAAATATTTTATGAAAAGTTTTTCTATAGAAATTTTTTTTATCAAAAATTTTTGTTAAAAAAGTTTTTTATAAAACTTAACAAAATTTTTTTTTCAAAATTTTTTTTTATAGAAAACTTTTTCAATGTTTCATCAAAAATTTTTGTATAGAATTTTTTTTATAAAAAATTGTTCTATAGAAATTTTTTTTTATCAAAAATTTTGTATAGAAAATTTTTACTGATCGCGGAATGTACGAAAATTGCACAAAATTCATCGGCTACTGGTGGTTTAGAGCTGCTTACTCCTGATTATAAGCCCTTAGATTTTAGCTTAACACTCTCTAAGACTTAAGCAACATGTTGCTAAGCTTTTATGAAATAATTCCTAAACTAATTTATAATGATGCTAGGAATTATTAATGTTTCTAAAGACAATGTTTCTTAAGAATACACACAAAGTGGGAGTTCATCGGAAAATGTTTCTAGATACAAAATTATAAATATTTAAATTAGTTTTGTATCAGATTAGAAAAACATTTGTATGTAGTTTCTTTTAAAGTAGTACAAACTATAGTATATTAGCTTTAAATTTGAATGTTATAAGTATTCAATATTTCTAGCAACATGTTGCTTTGAGATTTTAGTATGTTTAAAAATACTTTTTTGAACTGCTTATCATTTGTAGCTTCTGTTTTTCAACCAGTAGCTCTAAAAACTTTACATGCTATCTCAGAAAATATTTGTTTTTCTTTTTTACACACAATTTGTAGGCTCTAGCAATAAAGTTTCGACCATAGCACGCCTCTTATTACACTCTTAAAAATTTCTTCTTCCATGATTTATGAAAAAGCAATAAGGTTTTTTTTTTTAAACGGGGACTTTTTCTGTGGCTACTTACTTACTTTAAAACCGAAACGTTTACACAAGATTGATACAAAATGATTGACCAATAGCTGACGGCTAGAAATGTTTAACAACAATGAAAATCTGGATTGAAACAAAAAAAAAACGCAAATAAAAAACTTATTAATTTAATTTTTCATCATAAGAAAAAAATCACAGACTGAGGCACATACCACAGTCTGGGAGCCACAAAAAAATTTATCATAAAGAAGAAACTAAAAACGGGTTAAATTATATTCAATTAAATCTAAGAGGAATTACTTAAAGTGGGTAAGACACAAAAAAAAAACAAAAACGGTTAGACCATTAAGACTCTAGGGTGGTCTTTGTCAGTTAAAGAAAAATTTCTAACATAACAGTTTAAGGAAAAAAGCTTAGAATTTTAATTTTAAATCCTAAAGATGCATATAAAAAAAAAACAAAATAAATTGGGTCATTTGTTGGAGACAACAAAAAAAAAAAACAAGGTCGCATTTTTTATGTTTAACATAAATGTTGCTAGCAGCTCTAGCAACATTTTTCATATGACAAAAACCTGGCTGTTTGTTCAATCAGCCATAATTCCTTTACAAATGAATTGGAGAAAAACCATTTTATCATGTTAACTGTCATACACAACTCAACTTAAATCAACTTTTAACAATCCAACTTTATTTTGTCGTTTTTTTATTTTTTGTAAATAAAAATCTCTGTTGTTTTTTTTATGGAAGAGATTTGAATTAGATCCCAATCGTTATTGGCAAATCATTTATGGTTTTATTAGTCTTAATTGCCACATGATTAGAGTCTACTAACTGTCAGATTTAGATCTTAAACATGATACAAAAATAACGTTTATTTGTTGGTCTTTCTCTCAAATGTTGCAAACGAAAAAAAAATGTTTCTAAACAAGCCTGATTCATTTTTTTTACCCCTCAACATTCTTTTAAAATCATTTGTTATTTATGTTAATTGAATTTTATGCCAAAGCTTTTGATTTTACAATATTTATTAGTTTTGTGTTTTCTATAAATTAAAATCAATATTCTGTTCGCTGATCGCTGTGATTTTGTTGATGGGGAATTTTTTTTTGTGTTTATTTTCATTGAAGCATTTGATTGACAAAATGGAGTCATAGATTTGGATTTTTAAAAGTTGCTTGGGGCTTAGAATACTTAATGAGTTGGTTGGAAGACGCACAAAAAGAATAAGAGTTAACAAAAACTGTGAATTTGTTTAAAGAAACAATCAAAATGTTTAAGCAACAATGTTGCAAGGTATTTTTAGTAACACTTTATTAAGGATTGATGAGCAATATGTTGCATATGGTTTTCAATAAATGAAAATAAAAAAATACAATACAATTTTTTGTCAGTGCTACATGTTGCTAGACATTAGTATCCCTTGGATCCTTAGCAACATGCTTAGGAACATGTTGCCAGAGAAGAAATAAAAGACAAATTATCTCTAGCTATATCTCAACCTTAAAAAACATAATAGAAACATTATCTAGTATAATTTTTCTTTCTTGGCAACATGTTGCAGGTGAATAGAGTCTAGATACCAGAAATTTTTTTGTTAATATTTTTTTTCTAACTCAAAAGATTGCTCAACTTATTAAAAATGATGCTGGGACTTTTTAGTGTTTGTAAGGTCTTGCAATGTTGCTAAGGTATCCACAACATGTTAAAGTTTACCAGAAAATGTTGCCAGATACAAAATAATAAATAAACTAGTTTTATATGAGACTAAAACAAAACCTGTAAGTTATTTCTTTAAATTATGCCGACATATTGTACATGAGCAATTTATTTTAATGATATATGTATTAAATATATCTAGCAACATGTTGCTTTTAGATTTTTAAATATTTAAAGTTACTTTTTGAACCGCAAGGATTGATAAGTAATTTGTTGCCAAGAGTTAGGTTCTACTAAATAAAATTAAAAAAAATATTAAAAATCATATAAGTATAACATTTTTTGTCATTGCAACATGTTGCCAGACAGTAGAATCACTTAGATATAATTGGGTAAATGTTGATAGAGAAAATATAAGACAAATTATCTCTAACTATATCTCAATTTTGCAAAAAATTATATAAGCATTATCTAGAATATATATTTTTTTTCTCAGCAACATGTTATAGGTGAATAAAGTCTGGGTTTTAGAAATTATTTTTCTTAATATTACATTTTTTTTAAGTTGCTGAGAATTAGATTCTAAATAAACTAAATTTAAAATATATAAGTACCACATTTTTCTTTTAATGCAACATGTTGCTAGGCAGTATAATCACTTGGAATCATATTGAGTATATGTTGCTAGAGAACATATAAAGGACAAATTATCTCTCACTATATCTCAATCTTGCAAAACATAATATAAGCATTATCTCGAATATTTTTTCCCCAGCAACATGTTGCTGGTTAATAGAGTCTAGGTATCAGAAATTATTATATTAAGAAATTTTTCTACATCAGTATTTTTTGTCTATGCAATATGTTGCTAGACCTTAGAAGCACATAACTTTTCTTTAACATTGAATAACATACTCGCAACATTGTTTATAACAAAATGTTTCTGAATGAAGTATACAGATAGACATTTTAAATATGTTGCTAAATAATCGGCAAAAAATAAAACAAATATTTTAGTATGTGATCTTGTAATTACTTCAAAATGACAATTTTTAGATTGACTTTAAATTCATGCATCTATATTTCATCAACATGTTGCCAATGGCTTTGATGTAAGTTTTCTGAACATGTAAAATTAATATAAACACATTTAGGATATCTCGGAACTTATAATTGGTGCATACAAAATTATTTTAGATACCTTAGCAACTTATGTTTCAGACCCTATGATCCACTGGGAGTCAAGGATAACAGAAGAATCTACTTATAACTAGCAACATATTTAAATTGATGTTGCTAGGGCTTAAACGTTTTTTAAACCTTGAAACTATTTACTTTTTCTTTAATTATGGTGCTATAGTTTAGAAAAATAACAATCATCAGGTCTAGCAACATGTTGATAATATGTAGCAACACATTAATAATGCCTAAATACATCATGTTTTTCTCAGAATGTTGCTAATTATGTTTGCCTTATGAAAACTTTTTGTATATTTTTAAGCAACATAAAACTGTAGTGTATAGTTTTCTATTGTCTATGTTCTAGCAACATGTTGCAGATTTTTATTAATATGTATTAAATTTATGTTAACATATTTAGGATAAATATCAACCTATTTTTGATGCATACAAATATGTTTCTGATGACGAGCAACATGTTTCTAATTATGTTTTAACATCTTAAGAGTTTTATAATAACAAGCAACATGTTTCTAGTGATGTTGCTATCGTTTAGGAGTATTATAAAGTCTTGAAATTATTTACTTGTTCTTTCATTATCTTACTATAGTTTACATAAATAACAATCATCAGGTCTAGCAACATCTTGACAAAAGGTAGCAACATATTAATAATGCCTAAATGAAACATGACAATATTTTGTGCATTTCTTTTAGCAATATAAAATTGTAGATTATAATTTTTGTTTGTTTGTGATCTGGAAACATGTTGCAGTTATTTAACAACATGTTTTAAACTGATTTTAACATATTTAGGATAAATTTCGATATGTTTTTGTCATACACAAATATGTTTCTGATGTTTAGCAACATGTTTCTAGTGATGTTGCCTTAGCTAAAAAGTTTTATAAAGTCTTAAAACTTTGTAATTTTTCCCTAATTTTGTATGTTGCAAGCAACTTTTCGCTAATATGTACCAATATTATTTGTTTAAAAATGTTCTTAGCAACATTTTGCTAAGAACATTTTTTATGAAATTTCTTTTTGTAATTATAGTAAAATTTTAATTGTTTTCATTATCTATGTTATCATATGTTTTTTATTGTAAAAATTTTATTGTTTCCATTTTCTGAATTCAAACATATTTTTTCTCATCATGTTGCTAATTATATTATCCTAATTACATCATTTTTTGTATTTTGTAGCAAAATCAATTTTTTTTGTCTATGATTCAGCAACATGTTGCAAATATTTAGCAACATTTTTTATATTTAGTTTTTTATATAAAAGATAAATGTTAACCTGTTTTAAACATATACAAATATGTTTCTGGTGATCAGCAACATGTTGCTAATGATGTTATTGCATTAAATTATTATCAAATCATGAAAATTTTACCTTTTTCTCAACATATTGATAATGCCTAAATGTAACATGTTTTTCTCATCATGTTGCTAATTACTCGTATGTTTACCTAATGACAACATTTTGTGTATTTTTAAACAATATAAACCAGAATGACCAAGCAACATGTTGCAGAAATATGCCACAATGTTTTAAAATAATATTAACATATTTGGGATAACTTTCAACCTATTTTTAATGTATGTATACAAATATGTTTATGTTGCTAAGCATCATATATCTAAAGATGTTGCTAGACATTTTTTTTAATGATATGTATAAACATTTTGGTAATAACTAAATGAAACATGTTTTCTCAGCATGTTGCTAATTACATTTTCATAATGATAATATTTCGGGTATTATATTTAATATTTTAAGATTTATAATTCAAAACTCTTTTTCTGACATTTTGAAAGCCTAACTCCACCTCTATGGTTATATCAAGAGGTGGACATTTCAGTTTTTACGAGTTATAACATTAACCAAAATTCATAACTGTCATTCTTAAAGGTTAAATACATATTCAAAACTAAACAAAATTGTAATTGAGCACTTCATAAATTTTAAATATTTAACAAATAGAAGTATTTATTACAAAAATAAATAATTCAAAATTTTTCTCACTCCCTCCACGAGAAAAATGTTGAAAAATGCAGCAAGTGTTGGTATCGAAATGGCAGTTACAATAATATTTAAACAAATGTTCTACACTTAGTTTTTTTTTTTTTTTTGAGGAAAATTATGCTAAACATAAATTACAAAACTATGGCAGAAATAGTGAATAAAAATAATATTAACACAAATTTTGTAAGCTTCATTTATATAAAAAAGAAACTGGGTAACATTAAATGTAAGAAAATGTATAGATACATTATATTTTATTGAAAAAAAATGTTGCTACATGTGTTAAAAATATAAAAAAAATTTAATAAACTTTTTAGTATATCAAGCTTTACGATAGAGCTATAAATGTTAGGCTGGGCTATTTTTGTATACATATATGTTTATATACATGTTGCATGGTTATTACAAATGAAATCATATGTGTTATACTAACACATACATGTTGCTAACAAACAACCCACATTTTTAGTTTGTTAGTAAGCCATTATTTATAAAAATTTCTTATTTATTAATATTTTTTATTGTTGCTATTTTTTTAAAACAATTTTTCTCTAGCAACATAGTTAAAGTATTGATTTAATGTTATAAAATTTTTTCCTGCTCTCAAATCGATATTAATTAAAGTTTTATTTTCTATAAAAACGAAACCAAATGCAAATGATTTCCCTTCATGAGATGATGACATGTGTCATTAATTATTTATTTTCACTTTAGGAATCAAAAAAAAAAAGAAACACTTAACTACAAAAAACCCCCAAGAAATAACCACAAATGTTTGAGGTTTTGTTGGTAAAACTCTAGGGTTTTTAGACTCATAGTAAAATGTTGCTGATGTGCAACATCAAGATGGTGTCAGTCTGTTAGTCTATTGCCTACTACTAGATTACTCATATTATATTACAATTAATTATAATGATTTATATTGTTGAAATTTAAATCAAAAATCATGGTTTGGTTTTTTCCTCCTTCTTCTTCGTCTTCAACTTTTTCCGATGTCTAGTTGAGGTTTGAGAAAGTTTAATTGATTTTATTGAGGTCTGGTATTACAGTTTTTTTTTCTTTAAACGTTAATGAAAGCGAAAGTTTTACTAATATTGACAAACATTTTGTTTAAACAATGTTGCTAGAGTTTTTGGTATATATCCATAAGGCTTATGAAACATTATTTTAGAATTTAATCGTTTGATTAAAAAATCTTTATTTAAAATTATTTTCCTAGTGATGGTCTTTAAAGAAAATGTTGCAGCAACATGTTGCTTTAAAAGATTTTTTTATAAATTTGGTGTTTTTTATAGTAAATTTATAGTTGTTTCCATTTTTCTTTTTGTTAATATTGTTAAAATTTAAATTTTTGAATGTTGCTTGTCAAAAAGAAAAAATGTTGCAGCAACATGTTGCTAAAAATATTTTTTCATGAAATTGTAAAAATTTTGTTGTTTCCATTTCTCTAAATTAAAACCTGTTTAAAAACTGACGGGAGTTTTTTTTACCAAGAAAAATGATGCAGCAACATTTTGCAAAGAAAATTTTTATACAATTTCCTGTTTTTTGTATCATTAATCTTTAGTTGTATCCATTTTCTAAATTAAAACTTTTTTAAAAATTAACTAAAATTATTTTTCGAATGTTGCTGGTCAAAAAAAAAAAAAAAATGTTGCAGCAACATGTTACAAAAACAATTTTTTATAAAATTTTAAGATTCTTATAGTAAATTTTTAGCATCTGTTTTTTAAATTAAATTTGTTTAAAAGTCTTAAATAATTCAACTTAAATTATTTGTTTATAAAGAAAATTGATGCAGCAACATTTTGCTAAGAAAATTTTTTACGAAATTTCTTTTTGTAATTATAGTAAAATTTTAACTGTTTCCATTATCTAAATTAAAACGTGTTAAAAAATAAATTTTTCCAATAATACTGGTCAAAAAAAAAATGTTGCGGCAACATGTTGCCAAGAAAATTTTTAATAAAATTTCTAGATCTTTATAGAAAATTATCAGTTTCCATATTCTAAATTAAAATTTGTTTAAAAATTGACTGGAGTCATTAATAGTTTACTTAAATTATTTGTTTTTGAAGAAAATTGATGCAGCAACATTTTGCAAAGAAAATTTTTTATGAAATTTCTTTTTGTAAGAATAGTAAAAATTTAATTATTTCCATTTTTCTAAATAAGAACTTGTTTAAAAATAAATTAAAAAAAAAAAAAATTTTGTAAGAAAAATATGTTGCAGCAACATGTTGCAAAGAAATTTTTTAATGAAATTTCTAAATTTATATACAAAATTTGTTAGTTTCCATTTTCTAAATTAAAATTTATTTAAAAATTGACTGCAATCTTTACTAATTTTCCTTAAATTATTTGCTTATAAAGAAAATTGATGCTGCAACATTTTGCTATGAAAATTTTTTATAAAATTTCTTTTTGTTAGAATAGTAAAAATTTAATTGTTTCCATTTTTCTAAATTAAAACGTGTTTAAAAAAAGATTTTTCGAATGTTGCTAGTCAAAAGAAAAATGTTGCAGCAACATGTTGCAAAGAAAAATTTTAATGAAATTTCTAGATTTTAATAGTAAATTTTTAGTTTCCATTTTCTAAATTAAAATTTGTTAAAAAAATGACTGGAGTTTATAATAATCTTCCATAAATTATTTGTTTATGAATAGAAATGGATGCAGCAACATTTTGCTAAGAAAATTTTTTGTGAAATTTCTTTTTTTTAGAATAGTATAAATTCAATTGTTTCCATTATATAAATTAAAAAACTATTTTTTCTAATGTTGCTGATCAAAGAAAATATGTTGCATCAACATGTTGCAAAGAAAATTTTTACTGAGCTTTCAAGATTTTTATAGTAAATTTTTAGATTCCGTTTTCCAAAATAAAATTTCTTTAAAAATTGACTGGAGTCTACAATAATTTTAGTTTAATTATGTATTTGTTTATGAAGAAAACTGATGCAGCAACATTTTGCTAAGAATATTTTTTTATGAAATTTCTTTTTTTAATTATAGTAAAATTTTAATTGTTTCCAATATCTAAATTAAAACGCGTTTAAAAATAAATTTTTCGAATGTTGTTGGTCGTAAAATATGTTGTAGCAACATGTTGCGAAGAAAATTTTTACAAAATTTGATGTTTTTTATTGTAAAAATTTTATTGTATCCATTTTCTTGATTAAAACTTTGAAAATTGTCTAGAGTTTATAATAATTTTACTTAAATTATTTCTTTATCCAGAAAATGATATAGCGACATGTTGCTAAAAATTTTTTTAATGAAATATCTCGTTTTTTTTGTAGAAAATCGTTGGTTGTACCTATTATCTTGTATAAAACTTATTTAAAAATTAACTCAACTAATTTTTCGAATGTTGCTTGCAAAAAAATATGTTGCAGCAACATGTTGCGAAACAAAATTTGTATGAAATTTCTTGTTTTTTCTTCAGCAAATCTTATGCTGTTTCTATTTTCTTAATTCAAAGCTGTGTAACACTCATTTGAGTTAATGGTATTTCCTTCAAACTTTTATTTGCTTTTAAGCCTTCATCAGCCTTTCTTAAAGTTCATTGAACTCATGACCTAGACATTGCCGACTAACAATTGCATAATTCTTTATTTTTTCCAAATAAAATTTATTTCTATCATGATTCATTATATACTCCGTTTCTAACCAGTAGTAGTTAAAATTGATATTTAAATAAATTTATATTTTCTGTGAACAATTATTTTAGCTTACAGACAGTTTGACGGGTAATAAAAAAAGTTTTTTTTTAAATAATTTTTTTTTTTATTTGATTTTTAACAAGCTAAAAACATGCAAAATATATAATTTTTAAACATGACATGCCAAGATCAACAAAATTAAAACCACTACGATTATATTTGCAGGCAACAAACTTAAAACTTATTATAGGATTATATTCCACAAAACAAAAAAAGGGAAAATAAGACAGAAAAAAAATCAACTAAATTTGATAGAAACAAGATCAAGAGATCAATTGTGGTGGTATTGTATGCAAAAACTAAAATTAAAACTATTTGATGTTAGTTTTCATAGACAGCCACACCGATGCTTAAAGATAATAAAGCAAAAAAACTGAGACATAGAGACAGACATCGCATACAATATAATGACGACAGTCATCGATCTACAACACATCTATAGCATTTCATCCTAAACTGCCTACCAGCCAGCTCTAGCTTGTCTGCTAGAAATCCATCGAAGCAGTCAACGTGATGAGGAAGATGTTGTTGATCAATTCATTTTTGCCTGATAACAAATGGAACCTACAAATGAAAGCAAAAAAAAATTTAAAAAAAGAGGAATAAAATTGAGAACTTCCCCCCTTTTGGAAAACATCAATATATAATTTGTAGACTTTTGCTCCAGAAATGCAAAAAACAAACATTTACTTTGCACCATCTCCCAGCTACAGAAAAAAAAGGAAAACTAACAAACAAGTCAAATAGTTTTTTCAGCTGAAAGCCATACATTTTTGTGATTATTGTTTTTTTAGGTTTTTTTTTGTTTCTTCGATATTTGTTGCCGTTTGGTATTATTTGTTTCTACATGCTGGCCTCCATTTCCTTTTAGCCGATCTTTGAGCGATTAACTACTACTGCTGCTAGTACTAGACAGAATTTTTGCGAAAAATAGGCTCATACTAAAATATTGGTTAAAAAAGGATGTGATTTGCTTAATTTTGATCTAAGCAACATGTTTCAGCAACATTGTATAGATGTATACTTTCAGCAACATTTAACCATTTACTTCTTTTCAAGAATTTTTGTTAAGAAAATATAAATATTAAATCAAAAGTACCAGCAACATTTTGCCTATAGCCTTTGTTGCAACATGTTGCCAAGAAAGAATATGTCTCAGCAACATTGTATAGCTGTTTAAGGTTAGCAACATGTTATCATAACTTCTTTTTAAAGAATTTTATTAAGAAAAGGTTAAATGTTGAATTAAAAGTAGCAACAACATTTTGCCTATAGATTTTCTTGCAACATGTTGCCAAGAGAGAAATATATATTACGATTAAGAAAGAAGTACTTGATTTTTGAGTAGAAAACACTCAGGTCAAACTAAAAGATTTGTTAAAGTAGGATATATTTGTTTTAATTTTGAACTGAGAGACATGTCCCAGAAAATTTTTATGGATGTATACTCTCAGCAACATGTTGTAAAGTAAAAAAAGGCTCAAGCTAAAATGTTGGTTACATAATAATTTTTCATATCATATCTTTTTCATTTTAAAGTAAGCAAAATAATTCAGCAACATTTTGTAGATTTTTTAACATCAGCAACATTTTATCAATATATTTTTTACAAAACAAAATATGCCAGCAACATTTTGAGCGTCATGTCAGTTTAGCGTCAATTTGCGGAGTACAAAAATACATATTACGACTGTTTTTTTTTTATTAACGAACCAAATCTTAAATTGTGAACAGAGCAACATGTTTCATCAACATTGTTTAGCTTTAAACTTTCAGCAACATGTTATCATTAACCTCTTTTAAAGTGGAATTAACTTCTCTTAAATGAATATTAGATTCAAAACAGCAGCCACATTGTGGCTACAACTTTTTGAAAACATGTTGCCAAGAAAGAACATGTCAGAAACATTGTATGTAGCTATATAACATCAGCAACATGTTAACAATAACTTCTTTTCAAGAATTTTTGTGAAGGAATAACTAAATGTCGAATTAAAAGTTCAACCAAAATTTTGCCTACACTTTTTTTTTGCAACGTGTTGCCAAGAAAGAAATATTACAAATAAAAAAGAATACTGGATAGAATTTTTTAGAAGAAAACACTTTCAATTTAAACAATTTGTTAAAGTAGGATATATTTCTATTAATTTTGAAGTCTCAGAAGCACTTTATGGATGTATACTCTCAGCAACATGTTGTCAAGAAAGAAAGGCTCAAGCTTAAACGTTGGAAAAATAAACATGTATTTTTTTAACTTTGACCTAAGCTTAATGTTTCAGCAACATTTTGTAGATTTATAATTTGAGCAACATGTTTTTAACAAAATCAAATATGCCAGCAACATTTTGAGCGCAAACTTTTTGGCTGAGTACAATAATACATATTACGATAATTTTTTTGCAAAACCAAATTGTAAATAAAGCAACGTGTCTCAGCAATATTCTAATAACCTTTGTTGCAACATGTTGCCGAGTAAAAAAAACATGTTACGAATACTTTTTTTAGTCTACTAGAATTTTGGTTAGAGGTAACTGTATTTTCTTTAATTTTAAACTAAGGTTGTCAATAGCTTTATTATGAGATCTTTTGCTATAAAGATGCAAAATGTTAACCCAAAAAATACCATATATTTTTATAATTTTTTTTTCGCAACATGTTGCGGCATAAGTTGTTATAAAAGAACGACTAGCTAGCAACATTTTGCCCATAACCTTTTTATCTAAGTACAAAAATATATATTGCGATTATTTTTTATTTTATTAGCGAATCAAGTTTTAAAATTCAAATAAAGCACGTGTTTCAGCAACATTCTCATAACCTATGTTGCAACATGCTGCCGAGTAAAAAAAAAACATATTACGAATACTTTTTTATTAATGTACTAGAATTTTGGTTAAAGATAACTGTATTTTCTTTAATTTTATGTTTCAGCAACATTCCATTTCTGTAATATCTCAATGAAAGCTGCCAATAGCTTTATTACGAGAACTTTTGCTATAAAAAGGCAAAATGTTAACCCAAATATACCAGCAAAATTAGTTTATAAAATTTGTTGGCAACATGTTGCGGAATAAGTTGTTATACAAGAACGACTAACTACTAATGCCAATAACTCTAGACAGAGTTTAAAACAAAGTCATCATACGAAAACCTTGTTTAAAGAAATATATATTGTTATAAACTTTAAACAAAGCAACATGTTTCAGCAAACTATATATAACTCTATATTCCCAGCAAAATTCTTTTACAATTTTTTTATAGAAAATTTAAGCTTAAGAATTATGAAACCATCATATATAATATATATATATATATATATAAACATATTTTCCTAATGTTTGTTATATTTAAACATTTTTATTTGAATTAAGCTTACAGCAACATGTTGCTAAGCATTTACTAAGTTGAGTGTAAGGTCTTAACTATTTAAATGAAATATTTTAGTGACATAAAAACAATTCATATAAAATTGTTACTTAATATTTTGTTATTGCATTTGTAGCAACATGTTGCTAAGATCTAAATAAAATAAAAGTTAATAACTGCTCTAATGAAACGTTATTACAATATACTAGTATTTTAATATGTTTTAATAAAAACTTTCGCAACATGTTGCAAAGCTTTTCAGACACATGTTTATAAACCACATGTTGCAGCAACATGTTTATAAGCCTAATTCAAATAAAAATATTAAAAATTTTACTATTAATGTAATTTTTCGAGTGTAAAACAAATGCTTTTTTCATTTAATGATGATTATTGGCCATTGCAGCTGTTTGGTTTATGTTTGCTCAGCTTATTCATTGTTGTTAGGAACAAGAATGCTCTAAGGTTGCTGAATAGTTTTCTTTATTTTTTTCAAAGTTTTTCTTTCCTTTTTTTCTACCAAATCTGGATATTTGTTGTGGCGGCCAGTTATTGGCAAGACTCAGCCTTAACAAAAACAAAAAAAAAAACAAGAGTAAGTAAAAGCTTTGAAGAAAAAGAAAACAAAAAAATTAACTCAAATTCGACCACCAGGAAAGCCTTCCAGGCTTTAAATAACTATGTTTTATTTGATGGTATGTAAACTTTAATAATGAGACATGATTATTTTTTTATTTCATGTTGCTGAGTTGTTATTAGTGTTGTTATGTTGTTGCTGATCATGAATATATTTTTTCGGAGGACATGTTGCTGGCGAAAAAAATGTTCATATTTATCATGTTGTCCAATTTTTTTTTTTAAATCTACACAATATTTATTAGGGTTAAAACTATAAAAATGTTAAATTGTTTATATGAAACTATTTTTAAAGAAAATAAGCAAATTTGAAAATAGTTTGAGGCATTGAAGGAAATTTGAGATGTTAAGGAATAGACGGAAATTTTAGGTTTACAAAAATGTTGCTATACTTTGTAAGATTGCAAATTTAGGCAACATTTTTGTTGTGAATACTTATTTAGGGCCAAGAGTGGATATGAAAATAAATGTTGCTATATAATATTGTCAAAATATGTTGATAAAAATCCTTTAGCAACATTTAAATAAACATATTGCTTATCATTTCGGAAAAGAAATTTCTTTGCAACAATCAATGTTTTTATAAAAAAAAGATATTTACCTAATGAAAATTCAATTAAAAATTTTCGAAAAATTTTTTTCACCAAATGTTGATAAAAATATTTCATAGCAACATTTGCCTTTTATGTTGTTTTCGGAGCTTTTATATTCATGCGAATAGTTTTTATTATTATAAAATGTCACCCTCATTTTTCGGAATAGTTTTCTTTTATTATTAGGTAAAGCAACATTGTTTTAAACATGATGCTAGAGTTAAAGAAAATGCCATTAAAGGTTTAAATAAAAATGTCACTAAAGATTTCCCATCAACATGGTTTCTTCTGTAATCCTTGACTATCAGTGGAGCATAGGGCCATCAACATTGTTTAGCAACATTTGTATATTTTTTTAGTAATAGTAATACGCAATAGTGCTCAAATATTATTTGTAATACAAGATTGTAAAAATTCTTTCTTAGCAACATTAATGTTGATAAGCATTTTAGGAGGATCTTATTGCAACATTTAATGTTTTTTATAAAAAAATACTTTGTTGATGAAATGCTTTTAAAAATTAGAGACAGAAGCTTTAAACAAATGTTGCTGAGAACATTGCCCTGCAACACTTATCGTTTCTGGTGTTTTTACAGTTTTAAATATTTTGTATTATGTAATAAGTGATTTGAACATGTTGCTAAACAAAATTTTAGGAACATTTATTTAAACATGTTGCTAAACATGATCTCATATGATCTTTATAAAAAAAATAATTATATGAGAAAAAATGACATAAGTGATTTTAACAAAAATGTTGCCCAGATAAGTTCTGTTCACATTGTTTAGCAACATTCTTATAAACATGTTGATTATAATTTTTTGCTAGGAAATTACCATTTCTTAACAAAATTTAATATTTTTTATAGAAACAAATTTTTTTTAGTGATAAAAATGCTATTGAAAGTTAGCGACTGATGTTTTCAACAATTGTTGCTAAGAACATTTCTTTGCAACATTTCTCTTTTATGTCGTTTGAGAAATTTAATGCAGTTTTATAATAATTTTAAAGGAACATTGATTTCTGTGATATCTCTTTAGAGAAAATATATTATATAAATGACATTAGAGATTAAAGTGGAAATGTTGCTGAACGATTTTCTATCAACATTGTTAAGTAACATTATTATAAACATGATGAGAAGAATTTTAGCGGAGGAGTTTCAAATTCTTTACAAAATTTAATATTTTTTATAGAACAAAATTTTATACTGATAAAATTGCTATTAAAAGTTTGTTGCAGATGTTTTCAACAATTGTTGCTAAGAACGTTTCCTAGCAACATTTTTCTTTAATCTTGTTTTAGGAGCTTTATAACAGTTTTTAATATTTTTATATTATGTCATTAGTTTTCTGTGTTATAATTATGTTATTGGAAAATTAATTTAAACATGTTGCTAAAGACTAAAAGTTCATTGCAGATGTTTTTAACAAATGTTGTTAAGAACATTTCCTAGCAACATTTATGTTTTAAGATCTTTAATACAGTTTTAAGTATTTTTGTATTATGCCATAAGTTCTATTTGTTATAATAATGTTATATAGACATTAATTTAAACATGTTGCTAAACATTAACCTCATTTGCAATCTCTATCTAGAAAAGAAAATGTATAAAGGAAAATGATATTAGAGATTAAAACAAAAATGTTGCCGATAGATTTGCTATCAACATTGCTTAGAAAAATTAATATAAACATGTTAAAAGCAATATAAATATGTTATAAAAATGTTGCTGATATGTTTTCTATCAACATTGCCTAGAAACATTACCATAAACAAATTGCTTTGAATTTAAGGGGAGGAATTCAATTTTTTTTTGCAAAATTTAATATTTTCACAAAAAAGTTATTTTACTGACAAAAGTACCTCAAAATTTTTTGACAGACGTTTTCAACAACTGTTGCTTAAATCATGTTTGTTTGTGTTGTTTGTTTTTATAATATTATGGAAATATTGTAAACATGTTGCTAAATATTGCATAGTATAGAAAAAATATTTTAGATAAGAAAATGCCATTAGAGATTAAAATAAAAGTGTTGCCAAACTATTTTTCTATCAACAATGTTTAGCAACATTTTCTATCAACAATATTTAGCAACATTTTCTATCAACAATGTTTAGCAACATTTTCTATCGACAATGTTTAGCAACATTTTCTATCAACAATGTTTAGCAACATTTTCTATCAACAATGTTTAGCATCTTGTTTTAAATCAATATTTCTTGAGAGTTCAGTATTTTTCAAGTTATATTTATAATTCATTTCTTTAATCAAAAAATTCCAAACTCATGACTATTGTACACATTTTTTTGTTTTGCATTAAGAATTCAAAAGCTTAATGCCACAAAACCACAAAACATGCTCAACATAAAGTAGAGACAGCAAAAAACAAAAAGTGATTCCAAAGAAATTGGGTCAGCAAGAAACCAAATTATGTGGCAAAACAACACCAACAGAAAAATACATAAATGAAAAACTTCAATTATTAAAGGGAATTGAAAGATCACAAGAAAAAGAACTAGAAATATGATTAAGAAAAATTGCTACTATAAAACCACTGAAAGCCTTCACCTGTAGCCAGAAATAACAAAAACCGAAAAATAACTGCAATCAGAGAAAAAATTTAAATTAAAATTCAAAGAATTTTTAAATATTTCAATTTAACAGCAATTTCCTTTATATCATTTTAACCAACACATTATTCCTCTACTAAAATGCCGGTTGTTTGTTTTCTGCTGCTAAACTGGCAATAGCAGTCATCCAAATGTGGTCATAACTTCTGTTCCCTGATCGAGCGAAGAGCGTGTTTTTGTCTAGGTTTTAAGTGGTTTTAGAAATTATGGTTATGTTTGACATTCATACTCTCTTCTTGCTTTAGACAAGAGGAATTTTTCGTTTTGCTATCAAGATCGCAAAAACCGACAGTATTCACGGTTAGCCAGAACTTGTTCTCCTTCACAATGAAATGATATATGATTGGAAATATTCAATAAAAGTAGAAATGAAATGTTTATTTTATTTTTATATGTAATTTTCCATTTTTGTCTGTTTGTTTATTTAAAAGAAGAGAAATAACAAAATTTATCGATTAAAAATAATTTTAGAGATCTATAAATTGTTGGTAAGTAGGTAGGTAGTTAGCAACATGTTGCTAACTGGAAGTAAGTTGAATATCAATTTAAAGTGGCAAATATTTTGAATTCAACGAAAAATGTGGCACATAAATGTTAAATAAATAATTATAGAAACCCGTTTCTAGCAACTTTATATTATTGCAACATGTTTCTAAGAATAATCTAGCAATAACAAAATGTTGCAGAATGAAAAATAAAATACATTATTAACATATTAAATTATTTTCTTCTACAGCACATTTTTATTACAAAACTGTATGTGTATAAAAGGATTTATAAATATATCAGATATCCTTAGCAACATGTTGCTAATAAAAAATTTCTGTTTCTATAAAAAATTGTATATCGAAAAATTGTCTTGAAAAAATTTAATAACGTAAAATTTTATTAGAAAATGTTTCCATAATGAAAAAATTTTATTTGAAAATTTATCTATGAAAAAATTTTATTCAAAAATTTTAATATCACAAAATTTTTTTTTGAAAATTTTCTATAAAAAAATTTTGTCCGAAAATTTTTCTAACCAAAATTTTTAACCGAAAAATTTTCTATAACAAATATTTGACCAAAAAATTGTTTACAAAAAAATTTTGAGCAAAAAATTTTTGATAATTTATTTTTCTATAAAAAATTTTCGATCAAAAATTTCGCTATAAAAAATTTTTGACCGAAAAATTTCGCTATAAAAAATCTTTAACCAAAAATTTTTCTATATAAAAATTTTAAATAAAAATTGATCAAAAAATTTCCTTTATAAAAATTTTAAGCTAAAAAATTTTGAACCAAAATTATTCTATAAAAAAATTTTGAACGAAAAATTTTCTATAAAAAAAATTTGACCGACAATTTTTCCATACACAAATTTGGCCAAAAATTTTCTATATGTAAAAATTTTGACCGAAAATTTTTCTATATAAAAATTTTGACCGAAAATTTTTCTATATAAAAATTTTGACCGAAAATTTTTCTATATAAAAATTTTGACCGAAAATTTTTCTATAAAAAATTTTGGCCGAAAATTTTTCTATATAAAATTTTTGACCGAAAAATTTTCTATAAAAAATTTTGGCCGAAAATTTTTCTATATAAAAATTTTGACCGAAAATTTTTCTATTTAAAAATTTTGACCGAAAATTTTTCTATATAAAAATTTTGAACGAAAATTTTTCTATATAAAAATTTTGACCGAAAATTTTTCTATATAAAAATTTTGACCGAAAATTTTTCTAAATAAAATTTTTGACCAAAAAATTTTCTATAAAAAACTGTTCACCGAAAAATTTTCTACAAAAAATTTTGACCGAAAACTTTTCTATATAAAAATTTTGACCTAAAATTTTTCTATATAAAAATTTTGACCTAAAATTTTTCTATATAAAAATTTTTAACGAAAAATTTGTCTCTATACAAATTTTGACCAACAATTTTTTTATATAAAAATTTTTATCCAAAATTTTTCTATATAAAAATTTTGACCGAAAATTTTTCTATACATAAATTTTGACCGAAAATGTTTCTATATAAAAATTTTGACCGAAAATTTTTCTATATAAAAATTTTGACCGAAAATTTTCTATATAAAAATTTTGACCGAAAATTTTCTATATAAAAATTTTGACCGAAAATTTTTCTATATAAAAATTTTGACCGAAAATTTTTCTATATAAAAATTTTGACCGAAAATTTTTCTATATAAAATTTTTGACCGAAAAATTTTCTATAAAAAGTTTTGGCCAAAAATTTTTCTATATAAAATTTTTGACCGAAAAATTTTCTATAAAAAATATTGGCCGAAAATTTTTCTATATAAAAATTTTGACCGAAAATTTTTCTATATAAAAATTTTGACCGAAAAATTTTCTATAAAAAAATTTTGGCCGAAAATTTTTCTATATACAAATTTTGACCGAAAATTTTTCTATTTAAAAATTTTGACCGAAAATTTTTCTATATAAAAATTTTGACCGAAAATTTTTCTATATACAAATTTTGACCGAAAATTTTTCTATATAAAAATGTTGACCGAAAATTTTTCTATATAAAAATTTTGACCGAAAATTTTCCTATATAAAAATTTTAACCGAAAATTTTTCTATATAAAAATTTTGACCGAAAATTTTTCTATATAAAAATTTTGGCCGAAAATTTTTCTATATAAAAATTTTTACCGAAAATTTTTCTATAAAAAAATTTTGGCCGAAAATTTTTCTATAAAAAAATTTTGGCCGAAAATTTTTCTATAAAAAAATTTTGACCGAA
Organism: Stomorhina lunata; assembly: GCA_933228675.1. Lineage (NCBI taxonomy): Eukaryota > Metazoa > Arthropoda > Insecta > Diptera > Rhiniidae > Stomorhina > Stomorhina lunata. The sequence continues at coordinate 7,532,784 of OW121741.1, forward strand.
AATTTTTCTATAAAAAAATTTTGACCGAAAATTTTTCTATAAAAAAAATTTTGACCGAAAATTTTTCTATACATAAATTTTGACCGAAAATGTTTCTATATAAAAATTTTGACCGAAAATTTTTCTATATAAAAATTTTGACCGAAAATTTTTCTATATAAAAATTTTGACCGAAAATTTTTCTATTTAAAAATTTTGACCGAAAATTTTTCTATATAAAAATTTTGACCGAAAATTTTTCTATATAAAAATTTTGACCGAAAATTTTTCTATATACAAATTTTGACCGAAAATTTTTCTATATAAAAATTTTGACCAAAAATTTTTCTATATAAAAATTTTGACCGAAAATTTTTTTATATAAAAATTTTGACCGAAAATTTTTCTATATAAAAATTTTGACCGAAAATTTTTCTATATAAAATTTTGACCGAAAAATTTTCTATATAAAAATTTTGACCGAAAATTTTTCTATAAAAAAATTTTGACCGAAAATTTTTCTATATAAAAATTTTGACCGAAAATTTTTCTATATAAAAATTTTGACCAAAATTTTTCTATAAAAAAAAATTTACCCAAAATTTTTCTATAGAAAAAAAAGTTTTGACAAAAAATTTTTCTATAAAAAAAATTTTACCGAAAATTTTTCTATAGAAAAATTTTGAACAAAAATGTTTCTATACATAAATTTTGACTGAAAAATTTTCTATATAAACATTTTGACTGAAGATTTTTCTAGACCAATTTTTTGTATGCCATTTGTTTGACTTTTCTCATTTTATATTCAAATATTTTAATTATTTTATATAATACTTTTAATGCAAATGCTCTGTTTGCTGATTTCCATTAATTTGACTGGTTTTATTTAGCTCAAAGATTCAATAAATTGCAATTATTATGAACATTTTAAATGGCCTATTAAATGTCAAACTCCCATCTATTTAATGAAACCCAACTAAACTCTTTTTAAGTTTTGTTTAATAAATATTTTAATATACTCGTATCATTTTCTTAGATTTTTGTAAAGCAAATATTTTTTTCATTAGTTAAAATATTATTCCAACCCATATTAAATTTATTTAATTAAAAATTGTGTGTGTGCTCCAAAAAAATGCAGCTCTACACACATTAGCTCGCCTTAGATACAATGTTTATATACAAATAATGGAAAACGTACAAATGTTTATAGAGAGCGAGAAAAAAAAATGTCATAAATATACATAAAGTGGTTTATTGCATAATCTAAATAATGCATGAGATATCTAGAGGTAATAATAATAAAAATAAAATTAAAATGACTTGGCATTAAGACAGATACACAAACTATACGACAATAATGTTTGAGCAACATATGTTGCCAGAAGCCCAAACAAGAAACTTAAGAGACTGCTTGGTGCCTTTGAACAAATCAAGCAAAAATTCAAAATTCAAAAAAAGACTTGTTTAATTTTTTGAAAATATAATATTTAATTAAAATTTTGCTTTCAGAGTAAAATATTTATCAAAACTACAAACATTTTAATGTTGCAACATTTTTTATGTTAACACCAGCATTTGTTTCTTTTGATTAATTGTTAAACAAATATGTATTTAAATTTAAAACAAATCTTTTATTTTTCAAAACAATATTTAATTTTGGCAATTTATGGCTTTGTTTCTTTGGCCAAGATTGACATGAAAAGCTTTTGGAGACTCCTACCGGTTTTTGGTTTAAAAAATTTTATTATTTATTTCTTAGTTTTAACAAATAACAAATGTTTGCTGAGGTTAAAGGTCAACATTTTGACCTCAATTGCTGCTTAATGTTTATAGAGATTTTTACACCAACAAACAAGTATTTAAGGAAAAAATTGTTGAATTAATTTAGGCGCCAACAGTTGCTTCAAGTCATCATATATACCAGGAAAACTCTACACATAATTAACATTTTAAATTAATCACTGCAAATGAAATTTAATAATTATTAATTAGTTGGGTTAAAATAAGAGAAAACGTGTAGCAGAAAATTTTGAAAGTAATAGTAGATGTTTTACATAATAAAAATGGACAAAAGCAGCGTTTTTATTAAATAAATGTTTCAGCAACATGTTGCTAAACATTTCCTTTCTAGAAACTTTCTCCTACTGCAAACTTTCTGAAAAGTTTTTGATAAAACTTTGTTCAGATATTCTTAGCAACATTTATTAATTTTTCGACCAACATTTTTTATAGAAAAATTTTCGTTCAAAATTTTTTTATATAAAAATTTTTGGTCAAAATTTTTTTATAGAAAAATTTTCGGTCAAAATTTTTTTATAGAAAAATTTTAGGTCAAAATTTTTTTATAGAAAAATTTCAGGTCAAAATTTTTTTATAGATAAATTTTGGGTCAAAATTTTTTTATAGAAAAATTTTCAAAATTTTTATAGAAAATTTTTCAAAATTTTTATAGAAAAATTTTAGTTCAAAATTTTTTTATAGAAAAATTTTTGGTCAAAATTTTTTTATAGATAAATTTTTGGTCAAAAATAATTTTTTCAGTTTTTCTCCACATTATTACTTTCAAATTTATAATTTGAAAATTAAAAAATGAACTCAAGCCTGATTAATCCTAATTTTTCAATTAAGAAAAATTTTTGGTGAAAAATTTTATAGAAAAATTTTTGGTCAAAAATTTTTTATAGAAAAATTTTCGGTCAAAATTTTTTTTATAGAAAAATTTTCGTTCTAAATTTTTTTATAGAAAAATTTATATTGTTCAAAATTTTTTTTAGAAAAATTTTCGTACAAAATTCTTTATAGAAAATTTTTCGCTAAAAATTCTTGCGTAGAAAAATTTTCTGTCAAAATTTTTTATAGAAAAATTTTCAGTCAAAATTTTTTTATAGAAAAATTTTAGGTCAAAATTTTTTCTTTTAATTTTCGGTCAAAATTTTCTTAAAAAAAAATTTCGGTCAAAAATTTTTTTGTAGAAAATTTTTTGGTCAAAAATTTTTTATAGAAACATTTTTGATTAAAAATTTTTTATAGAAAAATTTTTGGTGAAAAATTTTTCATAGAAAAATTTTTGGTAAAAATTTTTTATAGAAAAATTTTTGGTCAAAAATTTTTTGTAGAAAAATTTTTGGTCAAAAATTTTTTATAGAAAAATTTTTGGTCAAAAATTTTTTATAGAAAAATTTTTGGTCAAAAATTTTTTATAGAAAAATTTTTGGTCAAAAATTTTTTATAGAAAAATTTTTGGTCAAAAATTTTTTATAGAAAAATTTTTGGTCAAAAATAATTTTTTCAGTTTTTCTCCACATTATTACTTTCAAATTTATAATTTGAAAATTAAAAAATGAACTCAAGCCTGATTAATCCTAATTTTTCAATTAAGAAAAATTTTTGGTGAAAAATTTTTTATAGAAAAATTTTTGGTCAAAATTTTTTTTATAGAAAAATTTTCGGTCTAAATTTTTTTATTGAAAAATTTATATCGTTCAAAATTTTTTTTAGAAAAATTTTCGTACTAAATTTTTTATAGAAAATTTTTCGCTAAAAATTCTTGCATAGAAAAATTTTCTGTCAAAATTTTTTATAGAAAAATTTTCAGTCAAAATTTGTTTATAGAAAACTTTTAGGTCAAAATTTTTTTTTTAATTTTCGGTCAAAATTTTTTTAAAAAAAATTTCGGTCAAAAATTTTTTTGTAGAAAATTTTCGGTCAAGATATTTTTATAGAAAATTTTCGGTCAAAATTTGTTTATAGAAAATTTTCGGTCAATATCTTTTTATAGAAAAATTGTTGATCAACATTTTTTATACAGACATTTTCGATCAAAATTTTGTTATTGAAAAATTTTCGGAAAAAAATTTTTTATAGATAAAATTTTCGGGCAAAATTTTTTATAGCAAATCTTTTCGTCAAAAATTTGTTGTAAAAGAAAATTTTTGGGTTAAACATTTTTTATAGAAAAATGTTTGTTAAAAATTTTTTATTCGAAAAATTTTTGATAAAGATTAACCGATCAAAAATTTTTTATAGAAAATTTTTGATCAAAAATTTTATATAGAAATTTCTTCGGTCAAAAATAGAAACGTTATCGGTAAATTTTTTTTTCACAAAATTTATCGGTCAAAATATTTTTATGAAAAAAATTATTATGGCAAATTTTTGGTCAAAAATTTTTATTGAAAATTTTTGGTCAAAAATTTTTATGGAAAATTTTTGTCAAAAATTTTTCTATACAAATTTTTCCTTCAAAATTTTATTATGGAAAAATTTCGAATAAAATATTTTTATGAAAAATTTTTCTGTCAAACATTTTTTGTCAACATTTTTTTTGATCAAAATTTTTGTTATAGAAAATTTTTCTGTAAAATTTTTTTCGATCAAAAATTTTTTATAGAAAAATTTTCGGTCTAAAATTTTTTATTGAAAACTTTAAGTTTAGTGTTGGAGAAAAATTGTATGCTTATCCATCCCTATGGCTTCTCTCTAATTCCCTTCTCGTGTGTTTTGTCTTCAGCAACATGTTGCTAACATTAAAAGACATTCTTCTATGTACTTTATTACACCCATTTTCAATATTCAATTTTATTTTTCAAGCATTTAAGATATTTATCTTTAATGTTATTAATAAATACATGATAATTAAGATTTGTTATCTTAAACATTTAGGGGACCCTATAAATGTTTCAAACATTTCAAATGTTATTAGCAACAAATGTCTTTAAAGTTATTTGCCTACAACAAATAGTTTTGACTTGTTAATGTCACGATTCAACACGATTCAATGAAGCAGTTGCTAAAAAGCCGTTTTAAGCCTTTTCTTGTAGTATTTTAGCAGTTTTTTTGGTATCTTTTGTTTATGGCTTAAATAAACCTTACCCGAGTATTTTACACTTGATTGATTGTAAACGTGTGTTGGCAAAACACATAGAAAAATGGTGTTTATTTTTTTCAGATTTTTTTTATTCTTTCTTTCAGTTCATTTAATATTTGCATCCGAAACAAAGCTGAACTTTGTTTGGGTTTAGGTTTTTTTTCGTCGTTTTGTTGGTTGTTGTCACGTTTTGTATTTGTTATGAAAACTGAATGTTGCAAATGAGGTTTGCAACAAAAAACTGGGGAAAAAACTTTTTGACGCTTAAATAGTTTTGCTTTTAATAGAAAATCTTGAAACATTTTTGAAGACATGTGTGTCTGGGCTGCGTTTTCCTGTATATAAACAAGGTTTTTGGTGAATGTGTAACTAATGGTGGAAATATGGCCCTAAACTATCTAACAAATGGAACTGAAGTAATAAAAAATCCAAATCATAAAAAGCTGGCACATGCATATATTCAGGAAAAATGTGCACCAGTAATTAAAAATAGTAAAAGAGATCGAAAAGGCAGTTAAAACAAAAAAAAATTAGTCAAAAATGTTGTCTCAACATGTTGCTCTGGTTAATGTAATGTATCTGCAATATGTTTAAATTCCTTTAAATTTTTGAAAATTTTGTTAAATATATTTAAAAAAGAAGTTAAATATGAAAACTCAAACACTTTAGTCAAAAATGTTGCAGCAACATGTTGCTATGGCTAATGTTATATAACTGCAACATGTTAAAATTTTGAAATTTCTTCAAATTTTGAAAGATTTTGTTAAACATATTTTAAAAGGCAGTTAAATATGAAAATTCGTACATTTTAAACAAAAATGTTGCAGCAACATGTTGCTATGCTTAATATTATACATCTGCAACATGCTTAAATTTTTAGATTTCTTTAAATTTTTGAAGATTTTGTTAAATATATTTAAAAAAGGAGTTAAAAATGATAATTCGAACATTTTATTCAAAAATGTTGCTGCAACATGTTGCTCTGGTTTTGTTATGTATCTGCAACATGATAAAATTTTAAAATTTTTTTAATTTTTTGAAGATTCTGTTAAATTTATTTTAAAATGCAGTTAAATAACAAACCATGGTCATTTTAGTAAAAAAATGTTGCCGCAACATGTTGCACTGGTTAATGAAATGTGTCCGCAACATGATCAGATTTTAATATTTCTTCACATTTTTAAAGATTTAGTTAAATATTCAGCAAAAATGTGCACCCGTAACTAAAATGTGTGAAATAGTCATCAAAAGCAGTTAAATATGGAAATTGGGACATTTTAGTCAAAAGTATTGCTGCCACATTTTATTTTGATTGATTTAATGTATCTGCAACATGTTACTATTTTTAAAATTCTTTACATTTTTTTAAATTTTGTTAAATACATTTTAATTAGCTTTTAAATGTCAAAACATGGGCATTTTAGTAAAAAATGTTTCAGCAACATGTTGCTGTGGTTATTGCAATATATGTGCAACATGTCAATATTTTTATATATCATCACATTTTTAAAGATTTAGTCAAATGTTCAAAAATTCGCAAGATTTATGAAAAGCAGTTAAATATGAAAAGCAGTCAAAATGTTGAGCAACATGTTGCTCTGTTTAATATAATGTATCTACAACATGTTTAAATTTTTAAGTTTCTTTACTTTTTTTGAATATTTTGTTAAATAATGTGCACGAGCAATTGAAATTTGTAAAAGAGTTATAAAAAGCGGTTACATATGAAAACATGAGAATTAAAAATAGTGAAAAATGTTGATGCAACATTTTGCTTCGGTTAATGTTATATATCTGCAACATGTAAAATTTTTAAAAATTTGTTCACATTTTTGAATTTTTCAGCAAATATAACCACATAAATTTGAAATTTGCAAAAAAAAATTCTAAAAAGCAAATTTTAAATAAAAACTTACGCATTTTTATCAAAAATGTTGCGGCAACATTTTGGTCTGGTTTGTGTTATGTATCTGCAACATGAATGAAATTTTTTTTACATTTTAAAAAATTAAAGACAAAAGAATAAGAAATTGGTCTTACGATCTACAAATTTTTTGTAAAATTGATAAAAAAAAAATGTTTCTGCAACATGTTGATTAACTTAATATTTCTTATTATACTATCATATTATCGTTTTTTTATTTAAAAAATTAAAAAGGACAAAGAGATCTTTAGATCTATCAAAATTGATTAAAGTTGCCATAAAAAATGTTTCAGCAACATGTTGACATACTTAACATTTCTTTATGATGCAAAAAACATAAAAATTAGTACAACAAACTGAAAAAAATCACTAAAATTAATAATGGCGCTGAAGTTTCCTTTGGTTTAGCCAACTTTTAGAAAACCTAAACAAAAGTTCTCTTCAAAACCAACATAAAACTCCCTCTAATAACTATTTTTCATGGTAAAATTTTTTTATATTTTCAACTCATTTTTCATATTTTTTTGTACATCCAAAGATTTTCTCTCCTTAGGTTATATTTGCATATAACAAATGTTAGTCAAAGTTCTAGAAAAACGGAAAAGTTCATAAAACAGTTTTTTTGTTTGCCTCATATTACCACATGTTGCTAATAAAAAGGCATCATCAAGTAGCTGCCGCTAACAAATTCAAATGTTTAAAATTTTTTTACTGCTTTTCTAATAATTTTTTTCTTTAGTAAAAAGAACACAAATCCCCATTAACATCTAGACAAGAATAGAGAAGCTTTGTTCGAATGTTGCAGAGACTTAAGCTGCTGCACCTTAATGATCTTGTTACTTAGCAACATTTTCCAGTTTTTAGTTAGCGAATGTTGCTATTGCTTTAAAATTGTTTCTACTTCAAATAGAATTTTGCTAACGAGCAGTAAAATTTAACTACTGTAGCCTTTTATACATTATGGCACTAAAATGGGGGGAAAAAAGTTTCTTAAAGAAATAGAAAAACTAACATGAGGTTGTAATATTAACACTTCAAGCCATGCACTGGCAACATTTATTTAAAGAAATCTTTTTTTTATACAATAAGTTCCTTTAATGTTTTTCTTGTCTTTTTTGTTTTGTTGGATTCTTAAAGCTTTAAGCCGTCTTAACAAATTGAAGTAGGGCAATTTTTTTGTAGCTGTTTTCGGTGGGCGTTTTTATTTGTCTGTTTGGTTTTTTTTCCTCCTCTGGAACTGACCTTTTGCTTTGATCGCCATTGAAGTTTCTATGGGATTTTCTCTTCCTCAAAAGAAAAAAAAAACTATTAATTTATTTTCTATTTACTTTAAAGTTTCATAACAGAGATTTTGATTGTTTGTTTGCGTGTTAAGTCATTATATATTTAAAATTAATTTTGTGCCAAACTACATGCAGCTGTCGTTAGGTTTTAAATTGATTTTTGTTTGTTTTAATCATGAATTTAGCGGGATTGAAAATAAGGCAAAAAAAGCAACAAAAGGAATGAAAATGTATTGCAAATATATTGCAGCAACATTTATAGACAAAGGCAACATGTTGCTGCAACATTAAAAATGTCTATAGATCAAAGCAACAAACTTAAAAAGCCTATAGATGAAAGCAACATGTTGCTACAACACTCAAAAACGTCTAACCAAAAAATAACTATTGGCGAAAGCAAAATTTAACTACTGTAGCCTTTTATACATTATGGCACTAAAATGGGGGGAAAAAAGTTTCTTAAAGAAATAGAAAAACTAACATGAGGTTGTAATATTAACACTTCAAGCCATGCACTGGCAACATTTATTTAAAGAAATCTTTTTTTTATACAATAAGTTCCTTTAATGTTTTTCTTGTCTTTTTTGTTTTGTTGGATTCTTAAAGCTTTAAGCCGTCTTAACAAATTGAAGTAGGGCAATTTTTTTGTAGCTGTTTTCGGTGGGCGTTTTTATTTGTCTGTTTGGTTTTTTTTCCTCCTCTGGAACTGACCTTTTGCTTTGATCGCCATTGAAGTTTCTATGGGATTTTCTCTTCCTCAAAAGAAAAAAAAAACTATTAATTTATTTTCTATTTACTTTAAAGTTTCATAACAGAGATTTTGATTGTTTGTTTGCGTGTTAAGTCATTATATATTTAAAATTAATTTTGTGCCAAACTACATGCAGCTGTCGTTAGGTTTTAAATTGATTTTTGTTTGTTTTAATCATGAATTTAGCGGGATTGAAAATAAGGCAAAAAAAGCAACAAAAGGAATGAAAATGTATTGCAAATATATTGCAGCAACATTTATAGACAAAGGCAACATGTTGCTGCAACATTAAAAATGTCTATAGATCAAAGCAACAAACTTAAAAAGCCTATAGATGAAAGCAACATGTTGCTACAACACTCAAAAACGTCTAACCAAAAAATAACTATTGGCGAAAGCAACATGTTGCAGAAACACTTAATAATTCTATAGATGAAAGCAACATATTGCTGCAATATTTTTTTATAGAAAATTTTTCGGTCAAAATTTTTTTATAGCAAATTTTTCGGTTAAAAATATTTTATAGAAAAATTTTCGCTCAAAATTTTTATATAGAAAATTTTTCAGTCAAAATTTTTATATAGAAAATTTTTCAGTCAAAATTTTTATATCGAAAAAATTTCGGTCAAAATATTTATACAGAAAAATTTTTGATCAAAATGTTTATATAGAAAAATTTTCGGTCAAAATTTTTATATAGAAAATTTTTCGGTCAAAATTTTTTTATAGAAAATTTTTCGGTTAAAATTTTGTATAGAAAATTCTTCGTTCAAAATTTTTATATAGAAAAATTTTCGGTCAAAATTTTTATATAGAAAAATTTTCGGTCAAAATTTTTATATAGAAAAATTTTCGGTCAAAATTTTTATATAGAAAAATTTTCGTCAAAATTTTTATATAGATAAATTTTCGGTCAAAATTTGTATATAGATAAATTTTCGGTCAAAATTTTTATATAGAAAAATTTTCGGTCAAAATTTGTATATAGATAAATTTTCGGTCAAAATTTGTATATAGATAAATTTTCGGTCAAAATTTTTATATAGAAAAATTTTCGGTCAAAATTTTTATATAGAAAAATTTTCGGTCAAAATTTTTATATAGATAAATTTTCGGTCAAAATTTTTATATAGATAAATTTTCGGTCAAAATTTTTATATAGATAAATTTTCGATCAAAATTTTTATATAGAAAAATTTTCGGTCAAAATTTTTATATAGAAAAATTGTTGGTCAAATTCTGATATAGAGAAGTTTTTGGTCAAATTTTGATATAAAAAAATGTTCGGTCAAAATTTTTATATAGAAACATTTTTGTTCAAAATTTGTATATAAACAAATTTCGTTCAAAATCTTTTATAGAAAATTTTTCAGTCAAAAATTTTTTATAGAAATTTTTTTATTTTTTATAACAAATTTTTCGGTCAAAAGTTTTTTATAGAAAATTTTTCGGTCAAAAATTTTTTATAGAAAATTTTTCGGTCAAAAATTTTTTATAGAAAATTTTTCGATCAAAAATTTTTTATAAAAAATTTTTCGGTCAAAAATTTTTTATAGAAAATTTTTCGGTCAAAAATTTTTTATAGAAAATTTTTCGGTCAAAAATTTGTTATAGAAAATTTTTCGGTCAAAAATTTGTTATAGAAAATTTTTCGGTCAAAAATTTGTTATAGAAAATTTTTCGGTCAAAATTTTTTTTAGAAAATTTTTCGGTCAAAAATTTTTTATAGAAAAATTGTCGGTCAAAATTTTTATATAGATAAAATTTCTGTCTAAATTTTTATAAATATATTTGCAAAAAGCTTATATTTTAGTTACTAAAAAGGCATTTTATATTTACTTTAATATAATATAAGTTTTCAAATTTATTCACAAATGTTGCAGCAACATTTTCAGACCATTTTTGTAATAAGCAATACTCATACAAGAAATATGCTTTTGGTTCATAATCTGCCTTGATATTAATATATTTATAAGATTTATTACGTAATATATTTTCCTAGCAACATGTTTCAGCAACATTTTAGTAAACTAAAGAAATATGCTTTTGTTACTAGATCTACCTAGATATCAGTATATTCAAAAGATTTATTGTGGTATATATTTTCCTAGCAAAATGTTTCAGCAACATTTTAGTAAACTCAAAAAATGATTATGTTACTAAATGAAAATTTTTCGGTCAAAAATTTTTTATAGAAAATTTTTCGGTCAAAAATTTTTAATAGAAAATTTTTCGGTCAAAAACTTTTTATAGAAAATTTTTCGGTCAAAAATTTTTTATAGAAAATTCTTCGGTCAAAAATTTTTTATAGAAAATTTTTCGGTCAAAAATTTTCTATAGAAAATTTTTCGGTCAAAAATTTTCTATAGAAAATTTTTCGGTCAAAAATTTTCTATAGAAAATTTTTCGGTCAAAAATTTTCTATAGAAAATTTTTCGGTCAAAAATTTTTTATAGAGAATTATTAGGTCAAAAATTTTTTATAGAGAATTTTTAGGTCAATAATTTTTTATAGATAATTTTTAGGTCAAAAATTTTTTATAGAATCAGTACATTCAAAAGATTTATTGTGGTATATATTTTCCTAGCAACATTTTAGTAAACTCAAAAAATGATTATGTTACTAAATCTGCCTTGATATTAATACTTTCAAAAGATTCATGATGGTATGTATTTTCCTAGCAACATGTTTCAACAACATTTTAGTAAACGTCTCAAAAGGCATTGTTTGGCCAACAAATTGTGTTTGTATGTATTAAACAAAATTTACATATAATTTCTTTAGTTTTACTGAAAAAAATGTTGCTGCAGCATATATATTTTTCTATCAACATGTTTCAGCAACATTTTAGTAAACGTTTCAAAGGGCTTTGTTTTGATAACAAACTATGTTTGTATGTATTAAACAAACTAAACGTATAATTTCTTTCGTTTTGCTGGACAAAATGTTGCTGAAACATGTATATTTTCCTAGCAACATGTTTCAGCAACATTTTAGTTAACTTGCCAAAATGCATTGTTTTGCCGATAAATTATGTTTGTATGTATTAAACAAAATAAACGTACAATTTCTTTTGTTTTGCTGGACAAAATGTTGCTGCAACATTTTCCTTTTCTTTATTTTTCCTAATAACCAAATGTCTGTCAAACATTTCTCATACTTTATGATACCTTTAAGTGTTAATCTGACATTAGCATTTTCTACATTTTCTGTTTGTAACTACTTTTTCTAAATACTTTCCAAATTGACCATCTTATTAGAGAGCAAAACAGCTCATAAATGCTTAATAATAAACAAATTTATAAATGAGCCATATATAACGATTGCCTGCAACCAGGCAACCAAATGGAACCAGCGATGCCAGTTCTCCTTAAAGCAAAGACACAATTTAACACTTGAAACAGCTTAAAAACGATTTATTTAGTTTTTATAAAGAAAAATATATTTTCCAGCATTTCTAAGCTCCTAATAGCTTGAAATACAGGCAGAGGGGGAAGGAAAATTAGAGAAACAAAACTTAAAAAATTGTGTAAAAAGTGGTAAATGTTCAAGTCAAACAACATGCCTTAAGCATGACAATTATTCTTAAACGCATTTGCTCGAATAAAATGATTCTTAAAATCCCATAAATTATTATGAAAAACCAAAAAAATCAAAAAAAAAACAAAGCCATTCAAATGGCTTAAAGCTTAGGAAATATTGGAAAAACGAGCGCAAGGGATGGGGGAATTTATAAGATTTTAGAAAAATATTGGAATGGAAAGTTACAAAAAAATACTTGAACACTTAAAAATGTTGAAAAAAGTAAAATGTTGCCTGAGTCATAGTATGATGGTGATGACGGCTTTAAAATCTATATTGGCACCTCTTTGAGCTTTATGGCTTAAGTAAAGCAATTATTACACTCTCGAGCTTAATATCAGCTATTAAAGCCCGAAACCGTATGTCTGTCTTCTCAAAACTTCTGTCCGTCCGTCCTTCCATCCATCCATCTGTCCGTCTGTCTGTCTTCTTTATCTCTTTGTCTTTTCATCTGGCCAAGAATAACAAGTGCCATATTGTGATAATTACTTGATTTCTAATCGATGACACTGTCATTTACAATTTCAAATTGTTGGAAAATCATTGGCAATTTCAAGCCAACGAAAAGTGATAAAAAATGCTAACGATGTTTGTCTTTACTCTGACCAGATCCTATCCTGCCTTAGCCATCCAACCAACCAACCAACCACCATTTAGGATCTTGCGTTCATTTTGTTGTGATTTTCTTTTCATTTTTTACGCCATTCAAGACTCGGGTAATAGAAATTTATGGTCCACTAGTCGGACGCTTAACTGGATAAGAGATTTCCCATAAAAACGAAATTTATTGTAACAAATTGTGCAATTGCAGAGAAATAATGAAAATTAACAGTTTTTAGTTTTGAAAACTAAAGCTTATAGATTTTCTCTAAGCCTTTGCAAAAAGCGAATCATTGATTTTGCTTGGCTCAAACTAATTGGTTTGTATTGAATATTAACTGAGAAAATCATGCCAAGATTATGAAGAACTTTGAGCCAGTTGTTATCGGTATCACAGCGCATCGTAATCGTCTAGTTAAAATCAATTTAGTTAGATATTTTTCTTGGTTTCATTTCATTTTCGAACATTATCATGACATGTTAAATAAAATAAAAATTAATGACAATCACCAAAAGCTAAAAAGACGATGAAAGAGTCAAAATAAGTTTTAACGCCATTGCTAAAGCAAAACAAAAAAAATGTCATTCGTTTGAAATTAAAGGAGTGAATTCATTAATTTTAACTTTGACTAATAAATATCTTCGACTCTTTAAAGTCATTTCGACTCAAATCGACTTTATTTGTATTAAGTAATTCAACTTCACAGGTATTGATACAACTCTACTAGTGTTTATTCAACTCTACTAGAGTTTATTTAACACTACTAGAGTTAGCTCTACTCTACTGGATTTAATTCAACTTTACTAGAAGTTATTCAACTCTACTGGAAATAATTTAACTCATCTAGAGTTAATTCAACTCTACTGGAAATAACTCAACTCTACTGGAAATAACTCAACTCTACTAGAAATAATTCAACTCTACTAGAGATAATTCAACTCTACTAGAGTTAATTCAACTCTACTAGAGTCAATTCACCTCTACTAGAGTTAATTCACCTCTACCAGAGTCAATTCAACTCTACTAGAGTCAATTCAACTCTACTAGAGTCAATTCAACTCTGCTAGAGATAACTCAACTCTACTAGAATTAATTCAACTCTACTTGAGCTAATTCAACTCTACTTAGTTAACTCAACTCTACTAGAGTCAGTTCACCTCTACCAGAGTCAAATGAACTCTACTAGAGTCAATTCAACTCAACTAGAGTCAATTTAACTCTATTAGAGCTAATTCAACTTTACTGGAGTTATTTCAGAGATGTGGGTTAAACGTTGGCTAGAGATACGTCAAGAGCCATGGCTATAGCTATGACTAGACTAAGGCTAGTCTCAGACAACAGTCAGACTTAAGAAAGACTCAAACAGGGCTCAGACTAGATTTAAACTAGACACAGACTATATTCAGACTTGGCTCAATATAGACTCCTTCTAGAAATAGACTAGTCTCAGACTAAACTCATACATGACCCAGATTAGACTCAGACTAGACTCAGACTAGACTCAGACTAGACTCAGACTAGACTCAGACTAGACTCAGACTAGACACAGACTAGACTCAGACTAGACTCAGACTAGACTCAGACTAGACTCAGACTAGACTCAGACTAGACTCAGACTAGACTCAGACTAGACTCAGACTAAACTCAGACTAGACTCAGACTAGGCTCAGATTAGACTCAGACTAGACTCAGACTAGACTCAGTCCAGACTTAAACTTAAATCAGACTTGGCTCAACTGAACTAGACTTAGCCTCAACCCAGACCAGACTTAAACTATGTCTTGAGCTATGGCTAGTTTTATGAAAGAAGAATTTGCTAAAGCTTAGACTATCTTTTCTATAGAAATGTCTTCCTATTTCTATAGAAAAGTTGACGATAGGAAAACATTTCTATAGAAAAGTTGACGATAGGAAGACATTACTATAGAAAAGTTGACGATAGGAAGACATTTCTATAGAAAAGTTGACGATATTAAGACATTTCTATAGAAAAATTGACGATAGGAAGATATTTCTATAGAAAAGTTGACGATAGGAAGGCATTTCTATAGAAAAGTTGACGATAGGAAGACATTTCTATAGAAAAGTTGACGATAGGAAGACATTTCTATAGAAAAGTTGACGATAGGAAGACATTTCTATAGAAAAGTTGACGATAGGAAGACATTTCTATCGAAAAGTTGACGATAGGAAGACATTTCTATAGAAAAGTTGACGATAGGAAGACATTTCTATAGAAAAGTTGACGATGGGAAAACATTTCTATAGAAAAGTTGACGATAGGAAGACATTTCTATAAAAAGTTGACGATAGGAAGACATTTCTATCGAAAAGTTGACGATAGAAAGACATTTCTACAGAAAAGTTGACGATAGGAAGACATTTCTATAGAAATTTCCCTTTCATCCTTAAGATTCAACTCCTTTAAGCCCCTGAACCCTTTACTCAAAATTTTCTAAACCTTTTTTTACTAGCTTTAAATATGCTATGATGTATCTTGAGAGCTTACTACCATGTGCCACTTACCTTCCCAATTTATGTCTTCGGTCTTGCGAATTTCTTTGGTCACTATTTGTTTAACTTATTTTCAAAAAGACAGCGCAACATTTGTCGCAACTCAAACAGAAGCCGCAACAAATAATAAAAGTAATAATCAACACCTACACCCAGTTAATGTTTATATAGATGTCTGTCCCTCTAAAAGGCATGGTATCCCTCCATGGAGACCATAACAATAAAAAGGCAACACTTTATAAAATTTAAAACTAACGACACTCATATGACAGTTTAAGTAACGTGCTGGAGCACAACCACCTACTGGTCTATACATGCAGAGAAGAAAAGAAATTGGAAAATGTTGGGAAGTGCCTACTTGGATTTCTTTGGGCTAAACTTGTTTTCAAGATGAATCGAATGGAAGGAAGGGAGTATATACTGAGATTTATGAGTGATAAAGAATATATTGATTCGGCTATTGTACCTGTAAGATATTACGTTTATTTCTTCTAAGAACTTGGGTATTAAGGTGAAAAACGAATTATATAGCAAATGCACAAACCTAAGGGATTGTGTCTAAACTGTAAAGTCATTTGAATGGCTAAACTTTTAAAATATTGCCAACACAAACAAAACAATCACCACTTGTTACCATACAAGACTTATTTTGACTTATACAGGCAACTCCCGGTATAACGAAAGATTTTCTACAATCTCAATAATCTTGTTAACGAAGTCGCAATTTTTAAGATAATTTGATAACATTTTGTACGGACACCTTTTTTATAGTGGGACTATGAACTGAAATCGGTCCGTTATTTTAGGTACCTTCCATAGGCCTGGCTACTTGGAGTTTAGATTTTGATCTCAAATTTAAGTATATGTACGAATTTTTCGTTGGAATCGGTCAAACCGACATCATTCGCACTGATCGATTGTGAAAAACTAAAATACTTTTGACTAGTTTTTATACCCTTCACCACCATAGGTGGAAAGGGTATTATAAGTTTGTGGTGATGTATGTAACGCATAGAAATATTTTTCTTAGACCCACCTTTTAGTGCACCAACAGGCTTAGTCTGAGTCTATTTAGCGATATCTGTCCGTCAGTCTGGCTGGCTGACTGGTTGGTTGGACCCACTTGTAAGCCATGTAATCAAAGTACAGGTCGCAATTCTAAAGATAATTTGATGAAATTAGGCACAGATCATTTTTTTGATAATGGAACTATGGCTATTAAAATTTGCCAAAATCGGTCCATTATTTATGGTACCACCCATAGGTCCCACTTCCCGGAATTGATATTTTGGCCACAAATAATAATATTTTTTAATGAAATTTATAACAAATACTGCTTATTAAACCAATATCACTATATCAAATTTCGTTGAAATCGGTCCATATTTGACCATAGCTCCCATACAAACTCTTCTTTAAAACCGCACTAAATGAGACAAGAATCAGTAAACGCTCGTAAATCTAAAGATAAGAAGAATTTCAAGTTTATTTTTTGCATACATAATTTGTAGCAACTGTAATCAATTTGCCAAGTTTCGAGATAATCGGTCCACATTTGACCCTAGCTCTCATGTGAGTTCAAATGACGGAAACAGCTTAAATATATAAGTTTTGAGAAAATGTTTGTATGATGGCGAAATTTTATACAGGAAAAAGAACACCTTTGACCTTAGTAGTGAAGGGTATCGTATTGTCGGTCTTGACCAACTATAGCACTTTCTTACTTGTTTTTTTTTTATAAAAACGGTCGAGATCTTAAATTCTATGGATACAATATTTTTTTTCAATTTTTTTATAAAATTTGGCATTTTTTTAACGGAATAAGAAACACAAATATCTTTAAGTGCTTTTAAGATCATTTTTTATATGCTTAATGGATTCGGAGTTATTTTAAAGTTCATTTAAAAATTTTGTTTACTTTAAATTTAATTTTTTTTTTATTTTTTAAAAATTCATAAAAACTCGAAGATTTTGAAAATATACCATTTTCATAACATAATCACAAAACTGTGAATGTTCCAAACAAAATAAACCTCATTTCCCTAAAATCCACTCATAAATAGTGATTTTGTTAACAAAAAAGTAAATGAAGTGAGGAGCAATGTCTTATTGGGTATTTTAGTTTTTTAAATTTTTTGATTTTTCATAACGCACTTGATCAACAAGAGGGTATTAACTCAAAATTTTAAAATTTTCAGTTTAGTCAAAAAACTATTTTATTTTATTACTACTTTCATATTAAGAAGAGGGACAAAACTGTAGTTTTTTGGCGAAATTATAATAAAAATGATGTCAGATTTTTACAGTGGGTAGATAAGACCAGTACACATCAATTTCTTCTAAAAAGTAAAAATTTAAAAATTTTGATTTAATACTCTCTTGTTGAACAAGCGCGATATGAAAAATGTTTGCTAATTTTTACTTTATTGTCAATAAAACCAACATGGATTTTTACAAAATAATTCAATAATTTTTGAAATCTTCGATTTTTTATGAACTTTTGAAAAATATAAATTTTTGATTTTGTAAAAAAAATTGTTTTTACATTTTGATGTGAAAAACTTCACAGCCGTTGACCATATGAAAAAATTATCTTATGAAGGCTTAAAGAAATTTTTTTGATGAACCCGCCGGTGTTTCTTTCAACGAATTTAGATAAGCCATTTCTAAAATATGATGAAATCAATGGGACGACTTCAGTAAAAATCCGTACTTTTAGAAAAAAATTAAAAAAAAAAATAATAATATTCATAGATTTTTAAGTTTTGGGTGTTTTTGTACACCAAATTAAATAGTTAGACTTCAAAGCATAGCTGCCAGAAAATTTCTGCCTTTCAGAAATCGGCAAAAAATCGAAATTGTCAAAAATGTATCACAAATATAGCCGAATATTAAAAAATGTTCTTTGAAAATTTTTCTATAAAACAAATTTAAAAAAAAAAAATTTCCAAAAGAAAAAATCATATTGAAAATTTCTCTATACAAAAAATGTTATATTTAAATTTTTTTTTTATTTTGTATCAAAAATTTTTCTATACAAAACATCTTATTTTGAACATTTTTCTGTACAAAAAATTTTATATGAAAAATGTTTCAACACAAAAAATTTGATATGCAAAATTTTACTATATAAAAATTTTATATGCAAAATTTTACTATATACAAATTTTATATGGAAAATTTTTCTATTCAAAAAATTGTTTCTGAAACATACTTTTTTACAAAAAAATTTATATAGGGAAATTTTCCATAGGAACAATTTAATGGAAAATTTTAAATTTAAATTGAAAATTTTCTACTGAAAGAGTTTTAAATGAAAAAAATTTCCATTGAAAAAATTTGTATTGAAAATTTTCTGTAGAAAAAATGTATATAAAAAATTTATAAAGTTTTGTTAAACATTTTGTTTTCGTCGAATTGTTGAAAACTTATATAGTTTTAACTACTTGTTTGTCATATATGCTTAACAAAACTGTAAAACTGTAAAGTCAAGTTTGTTTTCGATATAATCTCCAAAATAGCCAATTTTCTAGCCAAAATCTGCATATCGGCACTTTATTATTTTTCAGGTCAAAAATCGCCAAAATACCGATAAATCGGCCAATCTGGCAGGCCTGCTTTAAATTAATTTCTCTTGCTGACCAATGTAATCGTTAACTTTTGAACGATATAATGGTAATTTTTTAATTACTCCCTAAACTAGGCAATTACGTATTTATATTGGTCTTATTAGAATAATTTCGGTTAAAGCCTGAAAGTATGCCATGAAAATATAAAAATCCACTTGATAACATTTCCCTATGAAATCATTTCAAAAAAATATTAAAAATGCGTGAAAATAGCAAAATCTAAACTTCTCCTTAACTTATTAGAAATATTTAGCAATAAATTAAAAAGATATTGAAACAAAATATTATTTAATTAATCTATAAATGACATTACAAGGAAAGAAAACAAATATTTCCTAATTTTACCATAATCATCCTAAACATCTAATCATTGAATTAATTAGTTCATAATTCAAAAATAAATCATGATTAATTTCTTTACAAAAATACTTATAAAAATACATAATACAATTAATTATATTCTCCTAATATACAAAGTTTTAACCACCCTCCTTGCCATTGTTTCTTAAATAGCCTCCCTAAAATATCACACCTTCTTTTTTAAAAGAATTTTTTGCATTTTATTTTCAGCTTAACACGTGTTGAATTTCACTGTCAATATTTAACATGTGCTAAAGTTGCCTATAATGGGCTATGATGGCAAAGTGTAAGACTGTGGTGGGGGAGGGACTATATCCCATAGGAAAATTACCATGTTTCTTTTGTTGGCTGATTATCTTAAGCGGATTTTTCTATTTGTCTATAACTATTCTTTTAGTCTTTTTTTTGTGTTTTGCTTAAGGCTTTAGCACACATTGTCGTGCCATTGAACATTTAATGCTTAATCCATTAAGGAGGGGAAGGAAATTTTTTTAGTTAAGTCGACTTAACTTGAAGAAATAATAATTTATCTCCACTAGAGTACATCGATGCTTACAGTTTCAATTTAACTGAATGAGAGTCTATGTAACTAAACTAGAGATGTTTTGACCCAACCAGAGACAATTGGACTCAACCAAAGTCAACTCGACCCAACCAGATTTAATTTGACTCAATAAGGATCAATTTAACTCAATCAGAGGCAATTTGTCTCAAACAGAGTCAATTGAACTCAATAAGAGGCAATTTTATTTAACCTGAGTCAATGTGACCCAAACAGAGTGAATTTGACTCATTTAAATTCAAATTATTATTTATTGCAATAATAAATAGTTGTAATAAATTAGGATCCTAGTGCAATACACTTATGTAAAACTTTTTAATTTACTCAGCTTAAGTTTGTACTAACCAGAGTGAATTTAACACAACATGATTCAATTTGACTCAATTAGGGCCAATTTGACTCAACAAGAGTCAATTGGGTCAACCAACTATGGTAAATCTGGCACACCAAAAGTCAACTTTACTCAACCAGAGTCAATTTGTTCTCTCAAAAAGAGACAATTTTATTTAATTTATTTTCACTCAAATGAACTACAATAGACTTCACCAGAGTCAACTTGACTGCAACAAAGCTATTTTGATTTAAT
This sequence comes from Stomorhina lunata, assembly GCA_933228675.1. NCBI lineage: Eukaryota > Metazoa > Arthropoda > Insecta > Diptera > Rhiniidae > Stomorhina > Stomorhina lunata. Next base: position 7,553,422 of record OW121741.1, read on the forward strand.
CAGGCATAATTTTACTATAATAGAGTCAATTTAACTAAACATAATCAAATTAATTTAATCCAAATCAGTTTAACTCAACCAGAGTCAATTTGATCTAACGAGAATCAATTTAACTTAACTAGGGTCTGTTTTATTCAACCAAAGTCAATTTGAATTAAAATCCTATTGAATAAAATCCTTTTGACTCAACAAGAGTCAGTTTGATTTAACCAGAGTCAATGTGACTCAACCAGAGTCAGTTTGATTCAGCCTGAGTCACTTTAACTCAACTACAGTTAATTTAATTCAAACAGAGTTCGTTTGACTCAACAAGAGTCAATTCGAATTATTCAAAGCTAAAGTGACTAAACGAGTATCATTTGTAACCAACCAGAGTCAGTTTAATTAAACAAGAGTCAATTTAACTTCATCAGAATCAATTTAATTTATGTGGGGCTTATATAACTCAAGCGGCTGACGATTGAGTGAAATTTACATGTGTTTTGTTATTGTAACAAAAACAAAATACATGTAAATTTCACTCAATCGTCTGGCGCTTGAGTTATATAAACCCCACATAAGTCAAAGTCATTTTGATTCAATTAGAGTTAATTTGATTTGTCCAGACTCGAGTTAACTTAATTAAAGCCAGTTTTGCTCAAGCATTGTAAATTTCTCTCAACCAAAGTGAATTTTGTATTGGTTGAGTTTATCGACTAAAGACTTATTGGCTTAATTTAACTCAACTTGAGTCTTTTGAACTCCAAAGGCTACAGTTCGTGCATTTGAATCCACTAGAGCAAATTTGGCTTGTGTCGATCAGTTTCGAAAGAATTTGCATGAGTTTAGTTTCGGTAAAGACTTCGGTGGATTCAAAAATTTTCTATAGAAAAATTTTTGATGAAAAAATGTTCTATTGAAAAATTTTGATGAAATAATTTTCTATAGAAAAATTTTTAATGAAAAAAATTACATTCATTATATTAAGATTGCACCTATGAAATTAGATAGGCATCAATCAATGTTCAGCCCAGTCTTTATATATGATGAATGCATTAGGAACTCCTAACGAAATGTATGGACCTGCCGTATTACTATTATCGTGTTTAGCCTAACTACATATTAAGCACAACGAAAAGTATTTAACAACTTATTAATGTAATACTATACCCGGTTATGAGACCGAATTTTGATCAAAGTAAATACTGGGGAAACCACTAAAATATTTTTAAATGTTGAACTATAAAGCTACGGCAACCGAATTTAGTCCAAAGGTTTTACCAACAATACCAATTAGCTTAGCGATTTTTTCAGTTTTGGTCCAGATTTTGAATTAGCTGCGCCCTGTTTCAGAATTTAACACAACTTGATGGTGGGTATATAAGATTCGGCACAGCCGAATATAACATTCTTACTTGTTCTATTTCTCTTTACACCGACCCGTGATTATATGTTATAGTACCTGGTTGACCGAGCCTTGCTCGGAGCTTTATGATAAGCATTTTGAGGCAAATTTTAAAGTTTTTATATATTTTATTTTATAAAGTTAATTTTGAATTATTTTATTTATTTTGTCCGACCAACACATAGTTTGCATAGTTTACGGTTTAACTCATTTTAATAATTTTGGAGGTTTCTGTTGGTCATACCAACAGAAACCTCCGTCGACTCATGCGCAACAACTTTGCTAAAGATTATAGTCTGATCAAATGCACAGTTTATGATTTATTTCATTTTAAGTAGTTTTCAGTGGCGCCACCTGAAGTTGTTCATACCAACTAAGAAACCTTCGTTTGCTTATGCGTAACAACTTTGCTTATGATTATAACATGATCAAATGCACAGTTTACGATTTAATCCACTTTGAGTAATTTTCTGTGGCGCCACCTGTCGAACGTTGCTCATTCCAATTCATAAACCTTCGTCGGCTTATCCGCAACAACTTTGCTGAAGATTATAGCATGAATAAATGTACAGCTTACGATTAAATTGACTTTGAGTAAATTTCAGTAGTGCCACCTGTCGAAATTTCTTCATACCAACTAAGAAACCTTCGTCGGCTCATGTGCAACAACTTTGCTAAAGATTGTAGCATGATCAAATGTACAGTTTACGATTTAATTAATTTTTAGTAATTTTCAGTGACGGAAATTAGTCTCATCAACTTTAAAACCTTCGCCGGCTTATCCGCAACATCTTCGCTAAAGAGCATAACATGATCAAATGCACAGTTTACTATTCTATTAAGAACATACATACAGACAAACATTCATTTGTTTTAAAGTTATAACATTACTAATTGTTTCCCCTTTTTATCCCCTAATTTCAAAAAAGTTCCATATGCATATTTGGTACTTCTTTGGTACCAATTGAATTCGGTACATTTTATTAAAACGCAGTTAAGATAATGTTTCTATTCATATTACTTTTTGAGATGTTAAGTTATCATTTTATCCCTTTTTTACCCATTTTGGCCCCAAAATCAAAAAAGCACCAAATATGTGTTTAAAGTTTCTTTCACATCTATTGATTGCAGTACAAAGTTTATTTCTATATTCCTTAGTTTAAAATATAAGAGTGGGTTGAAAAGGTACCAAAAAAACTATTTTCACCCATTTGTACCCCCTATCGGACATAGTTTCAAAAAAGTACCAAACACCTGTCCGTTTATTTTCATAGCTGTTTAAAACGTAATTTAAATTTTGTTTCTATACCTATAACTTAAGGAGATATAGCGTTTTCGATTTTTTCCCCTTTTTACCCGTTTTTACAAAGGTTCCAAAAGTCCCTTCTTCTTCGACCTATACATCAAAAAAGATACCCACTGTCCAAATTTGATCAAAATCGTTAGAGCCGTTTTCGAGATAGCCATTCTATATATATATGTATATATATATATATATACTAGCTTTATAACCCGCTACTTCGTTAGCGGCACCATTTGAATTGACAAAGTTACAAAATTTACCAAAATAACTTTTTCACTTATTTATCAATTATAAATTAAATTAAATACTTATAGGTTCTTAAGATACATATAGGACAAAATAAGTACCTACCCTCTACATTTTCAAAAAAGTACTACACACGCCTCCCTTATTTTTGTAGCTGACCCAATTTTGATTGCTAACCCAATTTAAATCTTGTTCTTATCGCTTTTGATTTTGAATATTTTACAAAAGTTTCCTTTTTTACCCGTTGTTTACCCCTGATCAGCCAAATTAAAAAAAAAAATCCGGATACATGTCCTAATATTTTTATTGCTGATCTTAACTCCATTTTTGTTAATTGAAAAAAAAATTCCAAACACCTGTCACAATGTCAATAGAACAGTCCATAAATTATTGATTTATTTATTATTTTATTGATTTAAACAACACAGTTTAAAAGGAAAAAACCTATCTATAAATTTTTGACCCGGTTTTGTTATTTTCGATTGCGGTATAAATTTTGTTTCTATAATAATTGATTCAAAAATTATATATGGGTCAAAAAAGTACCAAAATTTAGTTTTTATCCTTTTTATTCCCTATTTTTAGCTCATTTACGAAAAGTACCTACTAAAAACATGACTTTTATTTTCCTATTCGATCTAAATCCAATTTAAATTTTTTTTTCTGTCGATATTAGTATTAGAGATATAACTTTACTTAAGTTTTTATTTTCTACCCTATTTTAACCCCAAAACTGTTTAATTTGCAAAAAGTACTGAAAAGTCCCTTAATTTTTAGGGCTGATCTTAGACCATTTTAGTGTTTGTTTCCATCCATTAGGTTTAGAAGATATGTCATCAATTTTTCCCTTTTTTATTCCTTTGATTGACACATCTCTAATTTATACTTCTGACTTCATTAGCTTAAATGAATATTTTCCCGTTTTCACCTTTTGGAACCCCATTTATCGTAAAAGTACCAAGCACATGTTTAATATTTTGTTAATACTTATTGATTGTGGCATAAAGTGAGTCTTTATGTTTATAAGTTCAAAAGATACGCATGGGTTAAAAAAAGTACAAAAATATAGTTTTTACACTTTTTGCCCTTATTAGTGCCATTTCCAAAAAAAGTACAGAACACATGTCCCTTTCATTTTCTAGCCGATTATATGATTTATTCATTTTCTAGCCTGTTTTAACCATAAGCGGCCAATTAAAAAAAAAAATACCGAACCCGTGTCCTTTAATTTTTAATGCTGATCATAGACCAATTTAATCTTTGTTTCTATCACTTTTGATTTATGAGATATTACGTTACCGATTTTCTCCCTTTTTACTCCAAAAATTAAAAAAAGGAATCAACTTTGTTTCTAACGATGTAAATTTCGGAGATATGATGTTACTAATTTATCCATTTTCTTTTTCAATTTTTTTCAATTTACTTTTTCAATATGAATCCACCCGTCTGTAAATTATAGTTCTGGCTTCATTAGTTAAAAACCTACCCTTGAATATTTCCCAGTTTTTATCTTTTTTACCTCAATTATCGTAAAAGTACCAAATACGTGTCTAATAATTCTTTGTTACTTATCAATTTTGATGTTTACTGTTTCTCTATGTTTGTTATTTCAAAAGATACGTATGGGTTCAAAAAAAGTACCAAAATATAGTTTTTGCCCTTTTTTACCCTTATTAGTACCATATTCAAAAAAGTACCAAATACGTTTCTCGTTTTTTTTCAGCCCATCCGAAGCAAATTTCAACTCTATTCCTATCGTTTTGAATTTCGGAGATATGACGTTACTAATATTTCCCATTTTTTCCCTGTTTTAACCCCAAAACGGCCGAATTAAAGAAAAAAGTACCCTTAATTTAAAGTGCCGATTTTAGACCGATTTAGTTGTTGTTTCTATCACTTTTGGCTAAGAAGATATATTTTTACCGATTTTTACCCCAAAATTAAAAAAGTACCAGACACTTATTTTACTTTTTTCAGTGTCAATTTACCAGCCAATAAATTATGCTTCTGGCTTCATTAGCCGAAAAGATATTCTTAGCTAAAAAGCAAAAAACCTACTCTTGAATATTTTCCCTTTTTTTACCCTTTCGTCCCACATTAATCGCAAAAGTACCAAATACGTATTTAATAGTTTTTAATGCCTATCAGTTGCGATATAAATTATGTTTCTATGTTTATTAGTTCAAAAGATATATATGGGTTAAAAAAGTACCAAAATATAGTTTTTACCCTTTTTTATTCTTATTAGTGCCATTTTTGAAATAGTACCAAATATGTGACCATTTATTTTTTTATCCGATTCAAATCCAATTTAAACTTCGTTTGCATCGGTGTTAGTTTCGGAGATATGATGTTACTACTTTCTCCCTTTTCTACCCTGTTTTACCCTTTAAAAGGTCGAATTTCAAAAAAGTACCGAACACGTGTACCTTAATTTATAGTGCTGATCTCAGACTAATTTAGTTTTTGTTTCTATCACTTTTGATTTAGAAGATATATTTTTACCCCCAAAATTAAAAAAAGTACCAAAAATGTATTTTATTTTTTCTTTGTCAATCGACCAGTCAATAAATTATACTTCTGGCTTCATTAGCCTAAAAGATATCCATAGCTAAAAACAAAAAAACCTACCCTTAAATATTTTCCCTTTTTTACCCTTTTGTACCCCATTAATCGCAAAAGTACCAAATACGTATTTAATTGTTTTTTAATATCTATCTGTTGCGATATAAATTATGTTTCTATGTTTATTAGTTCAAAAGATACATATTAGTTGAAAAAGTACCAAAATATAGTTTTTACCCTTTTTTATCCTTATTGGTGCCATTTTCAAAAAAGTACTAAACACGTGTCCCCTTATTTTTCTAGCCGATTTAAATCCAATTTGAACTTTGTTTCTATCTGTATTGGTTTCGGAGATATGATGTTACTGATTTTTCCCTTTTCTACCCTGTTTTACCTTCTAGGAGGTTGAATTTCATAAAAGTACCGAACACGTGTCCCTTGGTTTTAAGTGCCGATCTCAGACCAATTTAGTTTTTGTTTCTATCACTTTTGGTTTAGAAGATATACTTTACAGATTTTTACCCCCAAAATTAAAAAAAAGTACCAAACTCGTAGTTTATTTTTTTCAATGTTCATCGACCAGTCAATAAATTATACTTCTGGCTTCATTAGCCTTAAAGATATCCATGGCTAAAAACCAAAAAACCTATCCTTGAATATTTTCCCTTTTTTTACCCTTTTGTACCCCATTAATCGCAAAAGTACCAAATACGTATTTAGTTTTTTTTTAATATCTATCGGTTGCGATATAAAATGTGTTTCTATGTTTATTAGTTCAAAAGATACATATGGGTTAAAAAAAGTACCAAAATATAGTTTTTACCCTTTTTTATCCTTATTAGTGCCATTTTCAAAAAAGTACCAAACACGTGTCCCTTTATTTTTGCAGGCAATTCAAATCCAATTTCAACTTTGTTTCTGTCTATGTTGGTTTCGGAGATATGATGTTACTAATTTCTCCCTTTTCTACCCTGTTTTGCCCGCTAGGCGCCGATTTTCAAAAAAGTACCGAACACGTGTTCCTTAGTTTTTAGTGCTAATCTCAAGCCAATTTAATTTTCGCTTCTATCGCTGTTGGTTAAGGAGATATAATGTTACCGATTTTTCCCTTTTTTACCCTTTTAATTGAAAAAAGTACCAAACACGTATTTAATATTTTGTACTGGGCAATCGACCTCCCTATAAATTTTATTGGTAGCTTTATTGGTTCAAGTCAAATACAAAGAAAAAGAAAAATGGACCTACCCTAAATTTTTTTCCCCGCTTTTCCCCCTTTTTGAACCCTGAATCAAAAAAGTACCAAACACGTGTCTAATATTTTTTTCTTGTTTACCGGCTCCGTTTTGAATTTTGTTACTGCGTTGATTGGTTCAAAAGATACACATGGGTTTAAAAAAGTACCAACATTTTATTTTTACCCTTTTTACCCCCTATTTGTCCCATCTGCTAAAAAGTACCAAACACGTGTCTGCTTATTTTTGCAGCTGATCACAACGCAATTCCAATTTTGGGCCTATGACGTTTACTTCCGGAGATACAGCATCACTAATTTTTCCCTTTTTTACCCCTTTTTACCCCCTTAGAGGCCGAATTTCCAAAAATCCCGTCTTAGTGGATCTATACTTTGAAAAAGGTACTCGCTGTCAAAATTTCAGCTCTCTAGCTTTAGCCGTTTGGGCTGTGCGATGATGAGTCAGTCAGTCAGTCAGTCAGTCAGTCAGTCACGTTAGAGTTTTATATATATAGATATATATATATATATATATATATATGTATATATGTATATGTATATATATATATATATATATATATATATATATATATATATATATATATAAATACATACAATTATTGCTCGTTTAAGAATATAATTGTATATATATATATATATATATATAGAATGGCTATCTCGAAAACGGCTCTAACGATTTTGATAAAATTTGGACAGTGGGTATCTTTTTTGATGTATAGGTCGAAGAAGAAGGGACTTTTGGAACTTTTACCTCTAAGAGGGTAAAAACGGGTAAAAAGGGGAAAAAATCGAAAACGCTATGTCTCCTAAAGTAATGGGTATAGAAACAAAATTAAAATTACGTTTTAAGCAGCTATGAAAATAAGCGGACAGGTGTTTGGTACTTTTTTGAAACTATGTCCGATAGGGGGTAAAAAAGGGTGAAAATGGTTTTTTTGGCACCTTTTTAACCCACTCTTATATTTTAAACTAAAGAATATAGAAAGAAACTTGGTACTGCAATCAATAGATGTAAAAAAAAAACATGAAACACGTATTTGGTACTTTTTTGATTTTGGAGCCAAAATGGGTAAAAAAGGGATAAAATGATAACTTAACATCTCCAAAGTAATATGAATAGGAACATTATACATTATGTTAAATGCGTTTTAAAAAATGTACCGAATTCAATTGGCACCAAAAAAGTACCAAATATACATATGGAACTTTTAGAAATTAGGGAATAAAAAGGGGGAAAAATTAGTATTATTTTAAACAAATGAATGTTTGTCTGTATGTATGTTCTTTATAGAATAGTAAACTGTGAATTTGATTGTGTTATGCACTTTAGCGAAGATGTTGCGGATAAGCCGGCGAAGGTTTTAAAGTTGATAAGACTAACTTCCGACAGATGGCGCCACTGAAAATTACTAAAAATTAATTAAATCGTAAACTGTACATTTGATCATGCTATGATCTTTAGCAAAGTTGTAGCGCATGAGCCGACGAAGGCTTTTTAGTTGGTATGAATAATTTCCGACAGGTGGCGCTACAGAAACTTACTCAAAGTCAATTTAATCGTAATCTGTACATTTAATCATGCTACAATCTTTAGCAAAGTTGTTGCACATGAGCCGACGAAGGTTTCTTAGTTGGTATGAAGAAATTTCGACAGGTGGCGCTACTGAAATTTACTCAAAGTCAATTTAATCGTATGCTGTACATTTAATCATGCTATAATCTTCAGCAAAGTTGTTACGGATAAGCCGAAGAAGGTTTATGAATTGGAATAAGCAAAGTCCGACAGGTGGCGCCACAGATAACTACTCAAAATGAATTAAATCGTAAACTGTGCATTTGATCAGACTATAATCTTTAGCAAAGTTGTTGCGCATGAGTCGACAGAGGTTTCTGTTGATATGAATAATTTCCAAAATTATTCAAAATGAGTTAAACTGTAAACTATGCAAACTATGTGTTGGTCGGACAAAATAAATCAAATAATTTAAAATTAACTGAATATTTCTACAATGTCTTTCCTCTAAATTTATTTTAGCACTTTATAATATAAAATAAAAAAAAATTTTAAAAACTTTAAAATTTTCCTCAAAATGCTTATTATAAAGCTCCGAGCAAGGCTCGGTCTACCAGGTACTATTATTAAGATATCCTAAAAGTATGCTACACAGATGTTTTTGAATTATCTTACATTTCGATCTACATCGAATGCGGTGATTTGGCCCCAGTAAGATTCTACTGATTCTAATTAGTCAACTTCGAGAAGTACGAATTCTTGTAAAGGGTTAAAAATTTAAGACCTCATTTAAACTCACCATCACATGCTTTTACCACAATAATCGATGCATTGCACATCGTACTTAGAATACGACAAATGAGTATTGATTTCCTTTTAGTGAAGAACACTACACTAACAAACATGTGTCCAACGATAGTACAATACAATATTTTTTCTATGTGAATGCCATTAAGTCTGTTTTAGTTTCCCCAGGTCTGTCCTTTAGTTTTTTTTTCGAAATGTTGAACTTTTCTATTTAAGTGCAACTGCCACAGCAATAATAGCCCCAGCAACAATAAAAACTATAAATGCAACAAAAAACTAGATACGAACTTTTATTATTGTCATCGACCACTAAAAATAAAACCAAAGAACCGAACAAAACCCATGATTACAGGCGTGAGTGTCAAAGAATAAATATGTGTATTTTTTTGCTGCGAATCTGTCTTTAAAGCTATTTTTAGCTGCAAATGTTTTGTGGGTCCCATCAGTTTTCGGAATAGAACATGTGACTATTTTTTTAAAAATTTATTAGAATGACCAGTCAAACATGTGGGGACAATAGTTTAATTTAATCGATGATTGTTGTTTGTATGTTCTTTTTTATTTCTTGTAGTTACTCGTAAAATTATGCAGCCGTAAAAACTCATGTGACTGTCATCAAGATTTTATTGTTACGTAAAAACTTGTAAAATTTTCTATATATTCATGATAATTTCAAAAAAATATTTGAGTGTCATAAAAAAACAAATTATGTATTTTGTAGTTGTAAGCAATGGAATTTTCTAATATTCTTGTCATTTTTATTTATTGCATTTGGTTGGAAATAGTAATGAGTAATATCTTCAAGTAATTGATTTTTTATTGTTAGCACATGTAAAGATGGAAGGTATAACAAGAAAAGTCTAGTGAATGTTTCCTAAGGTATACTATTAATGTTGCCGAGACTAGGGTTCGAACCCAGACTGAATATTATATATTATGCTGAGTAGTCGACGTGGTAAGAAACTTAGCCACAGTATAAATTATTTTTAAAATCCCTCAAGTATATTACACATAATTTGCTTAAATGTCTGAGTTTCAGATCGACTTAAAGAAATTTTTTATACAGAAAAATTTTTGTTAAGAAATGTTTTCTTTAACGAAAAATTTTCGTTAAGAAATTTTTTCTTTAAAGAAAAATCTTCGTTAACAAATTTTTTCTTTAAAGAAAAATTTTCGTCAAGAAATTTTTTCTTTAAAGAAAAATTTTCGTTAAGAAATTTTTTCTTTAAAGAAAAACGTTCGTTAAAAATTTTTTTTAAAGAAAAATTTTCGCTAAGAAATTTTTTCTTTAAAGAAACATTTTCGCTAAGAAATTTTTTCTTTAAAGAAAAATTTTCATGAAGAAATTTTTTCTTTAAAGAAAAATTTTCGTGAAGAAATTTTTTCTTTAAAGAAAAATTTTCGCTAAGAAATTTTTTCTTTAAAGGAAAAATTTTCGTTCAGAAATTTTTTCTTTAAAGAAAAATTTTCGTTAAGAAATTTTTTCTTTAAAGAAAAATTTTCGTTAAGAAATATTTTCTTTAAAGAAAAATTTTCGTTAAGAAATTTTTTCTTTAAAGAAAAATTTTCGTTAAGAGATTTTTTCTTTAAAGAAAAATTTTCGTTAAGAAATTTTTTCTTTAAAAAAAAATTTTCGTTAAGAAATTTTTTCTTTAAAGAAAAATTTTCGTTAAGAAATTTTTTATTAAAGAAAAATTTACGTTAAGAAATTTTTTCTTTAAAGACAAATTTTCGTGAAGAAATTTTTTCTTTAAAGAAAAATTTTCGTTAAGAAATTTTTTCTTTAAAGAAAAATTTTCGTTAAGAAATTTTTTCTTTAAAGAAAAACTTTCGTTAAGAAATTTTTTCTTTAAAGAAAAATTTTCGTTAAGAAATTTTTTCTTTAAAGAAAAATTTTCGTTAAGAAATTTTTTCTTTAAAGCAAAATTTTCATTAAGAAATTTTTTCTTTAAAGAAAAATTTTCGTTAAAAAATGCTTTCTTTGAAGAAAAATTTTCGTTAAGAAATTTTTTCTTTAAAGAAAAATTTTCGTCAAGAAATTTTTTCTTAAAGAAAAATTTTCGTTAAGAAATTTTTTCTTTAAAGAAAAACGTTCGTTAAAATTTTTTTTTAAAGAAAAATTTTCGCTAAGAAATTTTTTCTTTAAAAAAAATTTTCGTTAAGAAATTTTTTCTTTAAAGAAAAATTTTCGTTAAGAAATTTTTTCTTTAAAGAAAAATTTTCGTTAAGAAATTTTTTCTTTAAAGAAAAATTTTCGTTAAGAAATTTTTTATTAAAGAAAAATTTACGTTAAGAAATTTTTTCTTTAAAGAAAAATTTTCGTGAAGAAATTTTTTCTTTAAAGAAAAATTTTCGTTAAGAAATTTTTTCTTTAAGGAAAAATTTTCGTTACGAAATTTTTTCTTTAAAGAAAAATTTTCGCTAAGAAATTTTTTCTTTAAAAAAAATTTTCGTTAAGAAATTTTTTCTTTAAAGAAAAATTTTCGTTAAGAAATTTTTTCTTTAAAGAAAAATTTTCGTTAAGAAATTTTTTCTTTAAAGAAAAATTTTCGTTAAGAAATTTTTTCTTTAAAGAAAAATTTTCGTTAAGAAATTTTTTCTTTAAAGAAAAATTTTCGTTAAGAAATTTTTTCTTTAAAGAAAAATTTTCGTTAAGAAATTTTTTCTTTAAAGAAAAATTTTCGTTAAGAAATTTTTTCCTTAAAGAAAAATTTTCGTTAAGAAATTTTTTCTTTAAAAAAAATGTTTCGTTAAGAAATTTTTTCTTTAAAGAAAAATTTTCTTTAAGAAATTTTTTCTTTAAAGAAAAACGTTCGTTAAAAAATTTTTTTTAAAGAAAAATTTTCGTTAAGAAATTTTTTCGTTAAAGAAAAATTTCGTTAACAAATTTTTACTTTATAGAAAAATTTTCTTTAAGAAATTTTTTCTTTAAAGAAAAATTTTCGTTAAGAAATTTTTTCTTTAAGGAAAAATTTTCGTTAAGATATTTTTTCTTTAAAGAAAAGTTTTTGTTAAGAAATTTTTCTTTAAAGAAAAATCTTCGCTAAGAAATTTTTTCTTTAAAGAAAAATTTTCGTTAATTATTTTTTTTTTTAAAGAAAAATTTTCGTTAAGAAATTTTTTCTTTAAAGAAAAATCTTCTTTATAGAAAAATTTTCGTTAAAAAATTTTTCCTATATATTCAAATTTTCATTAAGAAATTTTCTTATAAAATTTTTTTCTATATAGAACAAGTTTCGTTAAGAAGTTTTTTCTTTAAGGAAAAATTTTCGTTAAGAAGTTTTTTCTATAGAAAAATTTTGATTAGGAAATAAACGCATTATCTGACATATTTTAAGACAATTTACAATTTTTTACCTCATTATAAGAAATAGATTATCAAATTAACGTAAAAACAAATTTACGTCAAAATCTTTTTTTCTTACAATTTCGAATTGAAAACAATTGTTTACTAACAAAATGACATACTACCTGAAAACGTGCGTATTTACGGAAGACGATTTCTGTTTTGGCGAAAAAGCACGCGTCTACAATGTGTCATACAATTGCATTTTTTCTAATACAATGTTCGTTACACATTTTTAAGTGCAAAACAGAAAATGAACAAAAATAAAACTAATCACAACAAAATATGGGTATTAGCAAAAAAATTAATACAAAAATAGTGAAATAAAAAAACGGAAAATATAAACTTAAAATGCATTTTACACCAAATAAATCACACTTTTTGCTTTTGTTAAATGGGTAAAGAAAAAAGCACCTCCAAGCCAAATCAAATTTCGAAACAAAAAAAATAGATTTTCGCTTAAAAAGTAAAAATAGAGAAATAAAATCCGTTTACAGGAAATGCAACAAAAAAAAAAAAATATGTAAACATTAACAAAATCGAACAATTACGATTTTTAACAATAAAATAATGCAGTTACACACACTCTTCTCAAATATTGGCATCAAGTCATCAACGTTTTGTTATTTTAATAGTCTTTAGACAATTTAATCGGGCATTGAAATGTAGTCACAAAAAAATGATTTGTTTCATCAGACTTTTCATTGATGTTTTAAAGTTTTTTAATAGCAGGTGTTTAAAATAAGTTTATAGTATTTATTTTGATTTTGTAATAAAATTACGAAAACTAAACAAAATTTGTTTGTATAAAGGAAATTTTGAAATATTTTTAATTCAATTTTAAAAGTATATAATTTAAATAAAAGCTATTTAAAGGTATATCAGATAGACGAATTGGCTGCAATAGTTTCGGATTTGATAGGATTGAATAAAGTCGAATTAACCTTAATAGAATCATATTGACATCGGAAATCACAGCGAATGATTAATATTTAAGACATATAACATCGCCATTGACTTAAGATATGATTTCTCGCCGACTTCTACTATAGCAGTTATTACGACTCCGACTAAGACTTTGACTACAAATTGAACTATATAAAGACGAAATTAACTATCATAACGACCATAGCTAATGCTACTCCGAAAAAGACTTCGTATAGAACTTCGACTAAGATTTCGTCACCAAACTTCGATTGCCACCTTGACTAGTCCTTTGACTGCGACTTCGGTATAACTTTGACTGTGGCTGCGACTTTATCTTCGACTATTATATAGTCTTACACTTTAACCGATATCAGTGGCATTAGTATTAGTATAAGTATCTTATCTTATATTCTTAAACCAGCAATAATTGTATTTATATATATATATATATATATATATATATATATATATAGAATGACTATCTCGAAAACGGCTCTAACGATTTTGATAAAATTTGGACAGTATCTTTTTATGTATAGGTCGAAAAAGAAGGGACTTTTGGAACTTTTGCCTCTAAGAGGGTAAAAACAGGTAAAAAGAGGAAAAAATCGAAAACGCTATATCTCCTAAAGTAATAGGTATAGAAACAAAATTAAAATTACGTTTTAAACAGCTATGAAAATAAGCGGACAGGTGTTTGGTCCTTTTTTGAAACTATGTCCGATAGGGGGTAAAAAAAGGGTAAAAATAGTTTTTTGGCACCTTTTTAACCCACTCTTATATTTTAAACTAAGGAATATAGAAATAAACTTTGTACTGCAATCAATAGATGTGAAAGAAACTTTAAACACGTATTTGGTGCTTTTTTGATTTTGGGGCCAAAATGGGTAAAAAAGGGATAAAATGATAACTTAACATCTCAAAAAGTAATATAAATAGAAACATTATGTTAACTGCGTTTTAATAAAATGTACCGAATTCCATTGGTACCAAAGAAGAACCAAATATGCATGTGGAACTTTTTTGAAATTAGGGGATAAAAAGGGGAAAAAATTAGTATTATTTTAAACAAATCAATGTTTGTCTGTATATATGTTCTTTATAGAATAGTAAACTGTGCATTTGATCATCTTATGCTCTTTATCGAAGATGTTGCGGATAAGCCGGCGAAGGTTTTAAAGTTGATAAGACTAATTTCCGATAGATGGCGTCACTGAAAATGACTAAAAATTAATTAAATCGTAATCTGTACATTTAAATATGCTACAATCTTTAGTAAAGTTGTTGCACATGAGCCGACGAAGGTTTCTTAGTTGGTATGAAGAAATTTCGACAAGTGGCGCCACTGAAATTTACTCAAAGTCAATTTAATCGTAAGCTGTACATTTAATCATGCTATAATCTTCAGCAAAGTTGTTACGGATAAGCCGAAGAAGGTTTATGAATTGGAATGAGCAAAGACAGGTGGCGCCACAGAAAATTACTCAAAGTGAATTAAATCTTAAACTGTGCATTTGATCATGTTATAATCATAAGCAAAGTTGTTACGCATAAGCAAACGAAGGTTTCTTAGTTGGTATGAACAACTTCAGGTGGCGCCACTGAAAACTACTTAAAATGAAATAAATCATAAACTGTGCATTTGATCAGACTATAATCTTTAGCAAAGTTGTTGCGCATGAGTCGACGGAGGTTTCTGTTGGAAACCTCCAAAATGATTAAAATGAGTTAAACCGTAAACTATGCAAACTATGTGTTGGTCGGACAAAATAAATAAAATGATTCAAAATTAACTGAATATTTGTACAATGTCTTTCCTCTAAATTTATTTTAGCACTTTATAATATAAAATATATAAAAACTTTAAAATTTGCCTCAAAATGCTTATCATAAAGCTACGAGCAAGGCTCGGTCAACCAGGTACTATAATTTAAATAAAAGCTATTTAAAGGTATATCAGATAGACCAATTGGCTGCAATAGTTTCGTATCTGATAGAATTGAATAAAGTCGAATTAACCTTAATAGAATCATATTGACATCGGAAATCACAGCGAATGATTAATATTTAAGACATATAATATCGCCATTGACTTAAAATATGATTTCTCGCCGACTTCCACTATAGCAGTTATTACGACTCCGACTAAGACTTTGACTACAAATTGAACTATATAAAGACGAAATTAACTATCATAACGACCATAGCTAATGCTACTCCGAAAAAGACTTCGTATAGAACTTCGACTAAGATTTCGTCATCAAACTTCGATTGCCACCTTGACTAGTCCTTTGACTGCGACTTCGGTATAACTTTGACTGTGGCTGCGACTTTATCTTCGACTATTATATAGTCTTACACTTTAACCGATATCAGTGGCATTAGTATTAGTATAAGTATTAGTGTGATAAATTGTGGTTTCTTGTTTTTAACCTTGATTCTTATTATATAATTTTTAATTATTTATTTTTCCTTACAATTCCCATTTGTTTAATATCTTCAACTTAATATTTAACCAAATGCGCTACACATTTTCCTTCCACATTCGATTCATTATCATGTTCAGTGTCAGCTTTCATATCGATGGTCACATTATTCGTTCATTCATTTGGGGCATTCAGGCGTTATTGCACCCACCCATAGCCATTCATATCCAATAATTCCACCTTGTTATTTTGGTATTTTTATTTATTTATTATTCGCTTAAATTTTGTTTTAATTTTCAAGTAGTTTATGGCTTTACGAGTAAGTATTTATCTGATTTTTCAATACAGCAAAAAATAACCACAATTTTGTTTTTGGTCAAATTGTCATTGTTTATTGTTTAATTTACAATTGTTACAGTTTTGCAACCATAAATGGTGAAACAAACATAAAAATGTTATAAAAATTTTTACGTATTTTTATTTATTGTCATTCATCGGGAATTTATGGTTTTCCAAAATGGTAAGTGTTTTTAAATTAATGCTTGCGATTTTTTTTGTTAAAGCCGCATTCTTTCTTTCCGCGTCTTTCTTTGCGGTTTATGGTGTTGCAATAAAATCGTTATGATTTTGATCATAATTCCTTAAATTGTGGTTGCTGCTGCTTTATTTAAGATATTCCATTTAAGAGCTGATTTATAATATTTTCCTTAAATCGTGCTTAAACTTAAAAAATATATTAAAAATATTTTTAATCTACTGAATGACATTTTAACACTCATTTATCATTAATTTCATATATCATGTTTTTTTTCTTTTATAGATTTTATGCAAATCAATTGACTAATTGAGTTTTTATTTAAATGCACTTGTAAAGTCATTCTTTGATTTCGTTTTCTACTTCCATGTGGGTGTCATTGGCTGATGGAGCAAGTTTTCAAGAATTTTTATACCCTTCACCACCATAGGTGGAAAGGGTATTATAAGTTTGTGCTGATGTATGTAACGCATAGAAATATTTGTCTTAGACCCACCTTTTAGTATACCAATAGGCTTAGAATCACTTTCTGAGTCGATTTAGCGATGTCCGTCCGTCCGTCCGTCTGGCTGGCTGGACGGCTGGACCCCCATGTAAACCTTGTAATCAAACTACAGGTCGCAATTCTAAAGATAATTTGACGAAATTTGGTACAGATCATTTTTTTTGATAATGGGACCATGGCTATTGAAATTAGTCAAAATCAGTCCATTATTTATGGTACCTCCCATAGGTCCCACTTCCCGGAATTGACATATTGGCCACAAGTATCAATATTTTTTCGTGAAATTTAAAACAAATACTGCTTATATAAACTAAAATTACTGTACCAAATTTTGTTGAAATCGGTCCACATTTCACCATAGCTCCCATACAAACTCTTCTTTAAAAACGCACTAAATGAGACAAAAAAATCACTAAAACGCTCGTAAATCTAAAAATATTGAAAATTTTAAGTTTATTTTTTGCACACATAATTTTTGTAACAACTGTAATCAATTTGCCAAATTTAGAGATAATCGGTCCACATTTGACCCTAGCTCTCATATAAGTCCAAATGATGGAAACAGGTTAAATATATACGTTTTGAGAAAACGTTTGTATGATGGCAAAATTTAGCAAATATTTGTCTTTATACAGGAAAAATAACACCTTTGACCTTAGTGGTGAAGGGTATCGTATGGTCGGGCTTGACCGACTATAGCGCTTTCTTACTTGTTTTTTATTCAATTTCATCTAAATTAAAAAATATAATTAATCAAAACTAATTGGTAATAAAAAATTGATATAAATATTATTATGTTGTATGACCGTTCGACTGAAAAAACTTTTTTATAAAGAAGTGTTCCGAATAAAATATGAATTTTTTAGTTTAAACTTATCCATAGTGGAGTTCTGGCAGTGAAACCAAGCATTTGTGGCTACAAATACGATAAGCACAGAAATTTGTTTAACGGAGTACCCACAAAACGTTCCTTACCTTTTCTAAGACAGCACAGAGTGCCTACTAACATATTTCTAACTGCCCAGTACCTTGGCCTGTGTAAAGATATTGGCCTCTTCATACCCTTCGCCACCATAGATGGAAAGAGTATATAAGTCCGTCCGTCCGTCTGGACGGCTGGCTGGCTAGACCCCCATGTAAACCATGTAATCAAAGTACAGGTCGCAATTCTAAAGATAATTTTATGAAATTTGGCACAGATCATTTTTTTGATAATGGCTATTGAAATTCGTCAAAATCGGTCCAATATTTATGATACCTCCCATAGGTCCCACTTCCCGGATTTGATATATAGGCCACAAATATCAATATTTTTTCATGAAATTTAAACTAAATACAAATTATGTAAACTAAAATCACTGTACCATAGCTCCCACACAAACTCTTGTGTCAAAACGCACCAAATGAGACAAAAATCACAAAATTTGATTTTATTTTTTGCATACATAATTTTTGTAACAACTGTAATCAATTTGCCAAATTTCGAGATAATCGGTCCACATTTGACCCTAGCTTTCATATAAGTCCAAATGACGGAAATAGCTTAAATACATAAGTTTTGAGAAAATGTTTGTATGATGGCACAATTTAGAAATTTTTTGCCGTTATACAGGAAAAAAGAACACCTTTGACCTTAGTAGTAAAGGGTATGGTCGGGCTTGACCGACTATAGCACTTTCTTACTTGTTTTAATGAATGAAATGTCAGCATTTAAATGCCGGAATAATTTGTACAATATTCCAATAAATTTGCGTATTTATAAGAATTTTTATACTGCACACTTTAGGTTTTATTTTACTTAATAGAACTACCAACTTTACTTGGAACCCTTCTTAAACAGAAAGAAAAATTTAATATTAATTATTTATTTGTCATTTCCTGAGTGAATAAAAACCAGTAAAGGAATAATTTTAAACAAATACAAAAACTTAATGCTCTACTTCATCTAAAAAAAGTAATTTCTAATAGAGTAATTCCTAAATTTTTCAACCCACTCCATAATCTGACTAGTTTAGATATCGCTATGATTTTGGTCGTATATACTACTCTTAGTAGCGGTGTACATGGCTTTGAAATTAGATCTGAATCCGCTGACCAGTTCCAGAGATATGTATCTTTAAACATACACGAAATTTTTTTATAGTTAGAAACAATGTAAAAATTTGTATAAAAAAATTTTAAATTCTTTTCTTAATATTTCTGGAACTTGTCAACGAATTCAAAATCTTAATAGCTTATTTAAAACAATCATAAGTCTCGATTACTTTTAACAATTCAAAAATTAAATTGAGTTGCTGTTCTGGAAACTACGCGGTCAAAACTGAAAAACGGGAAATTTTGTATTTGATGCTGAATCCCAATAGCATCCATGCAGATATGAACCGTTATACTTAAACGAAAGCACAACTTCTAAAGATTCCAGAACCTGAAAAATATTGAACATGTTCCAGCACCACTTCACTTTATTTTTCAAAAAATCCCAAAGAAAAACTAGGTTTCTAGCAAAAACAATGCTCAATATCTCGAAAACCAGACCTGACTAGATCAAAGTAAGTATAGGGTTTTAATGAAGGCGAATAGTTAATTCATAATTAATGAGTATCGTTCTTGTACAGAAATAATGTCAACCATTAATATTAAAACCCAATTATTTTGTATGAAAATTTTTCGAGTTGATAAAGAAAACTCGCTTCAGAACCCGTGGTCAGCCCATAACCAAATATTTACTAAATAATAATATTAAAATACAATTTTTCAGGATATTCAAGGTTATTTTTCATAATAAAGGTCCTTGGGAAAAGGTATATTTTGTTCTAAAAGAAGAGTTAAGATTCTTTCTAATGATGTCAAATTTATTGAAATCAGACAATGCATACAAAAGTTATTGAGTCGTAAATCCCACTAAAACGGAACTTGTATATTTCTTGCGGAAATAATTCGTCCAAAAATGAATAAGTTAGAACTTGTGCCCACTGACCATGCCAAATATCTTGGTGTCATTTTAGACTCAAAACTGAAGCCTAAACACCCAATTCAGGGTGTCCAAAGCATCCATGGCATTCTATTCATGTAGAGGCGCCATAGGCAAAACCTAGGGACACTGTTTGGCTCTTCGACAGTGTCTGGCTCTTCAACATGGATTTTAAGCTCTTCGACATGGTTGTCAAGCCTGTACTATTGTATGGTGCTCTGGTTTGATGACCAAGGCAAACCAACGGGATTCTTTTACTAAAATTGTAAGATTGTCCGCTCTAATGATTACTAGTGCCTTAAAAACTACAACATCTAAGGGGCTCTTTGTCATGCTCAACTGGCTTCCAGTCGAATTATTGGCACGACAAATTGCCCTTAACTCGGCCGTCCGACTTAGCACTATCGGAACCAGGTCCCACTCACATACTGGACACTTCACTATTCTGGAGTGTTGACTACTACATATCCACCCCTATCATTCTTCAATTGATCACGGTTGTCTGGAGGTATACACGGACGTATCGAAGCCAAAGATAGCCATGGAGGGGCTTCTTTATCCCACTTTTAAGGAAGCAAATTTATTTTGGCTTCCTGATCAATGTAGTATCAGTCCGAGATATCGGCCATACACAAAGCAGTCAAATGCTTAAGATATCGTCAGTCAGGCTGCCATAAAATCCCTACATAATGTCTAAACGAATCTGTTCTTACGCGCGAATGCCGGGCATTTCTTAACGAGATGGCGAGACATTGAAATATTGAACTTTTCTGGTAAAAATTTGTGATTGGTATAGGATATTTTTTTTTTAAATATTTTTAGTTTTTGTATGAAATTTTTTAAAACTTTTTATTTTTATAGAAAATTTTTCAAAAATTTCTTATTTTTATAGGAAATTTTTAAAAAAATTATTTTTTTTTTATAAGAAATTTTTTAAAAGTGTCTTATTTTTATGGGAAATTTTTTAAAAATTTCTTATTTTTATAGGAATTTTTTCAATAACTTCTTATTTTATAGGAAATTTTTTAAAAATTTCTTATTTTATAGGAAATTTTTTAAAAATTTCTTATTTTTATGGGAAATTTTTTAAAAATTTCTTATTTTTATAGGAAATTTTTTAAAAATTTCTTATTTTATAGGAAATTTTTTAAAATTTATTATTTTTATGGGAAATTTTTTAAAATTTTCTTATTTTTATAGGAATTTTTTCAATAACTTCTTATTTTATAGGAAATTTTTTAAAAATTTCTTATTTTATAGGAAATTTTTTCAAAATTTCTTATTTTTATAGAAAATTTTTCAAAATTTCTTATTTTTATAGAAAAATTTTCAAAAACTTCTTATTTTTATAGGAAATTTTTTAAAAATTTTTTATTTTTATGGGAAATTTTTTAAAAATTTCTTATTTTTATAGAAAATTTTTCAAAAACTTCTTATTTTTATAGGAAATTTTTTAAAAATTTTTTATTTTTATGGGAAATTTTTTAAAAATTTCTTATTTTTATAGGAAATTTTTTAAAAATTTCTTATTTTATAGGAAATTTTTTTTTAAATTTCTTATTTTTATGGGAAATTTTTTAAAAATTTCTTATTTTTATAGGAATTTTTTCAAAAACTTCTTATTTTATAGGAAATTTTTTAAAAATTTCCTATTTTATAGGAAATTTTTTAAAAATTTCTTATTTTACTGGAAATTTTTTAAAAATTTCTTATTTTTATGAGAAATTTTTCGAAAGTTTTATAAAAATTTTTTTAAATTTTCTTATTTTTTTTTAGAAAATTTTTCAAAATTTATTTATTTTTATAGGGAAATTTTCAAAAATTTCTTATTTCTATAAAAATTTTTTTTAAAATATCTTATTTTTTTTACGAAATTTTTCAAAAATTTCTTTTTTTTATGGAAATTTTTCAAAAAATTCTTATTTTTATTTGAAAATTTAAAAATAATTTTTAGTTTTATAGGAAATTTTTAAAAAATTTTCTTATTTTATTAGTAACCACATAACTGGCAACTCCACTTCGGACAAACTTGCTAAATCCGGTGCTCTTCTGAGTCAGGACAACACCGATCAATTTACGGGCTTACTGCTATCCACCTGCAAATCAGTAATTAGGCAATTTCTTTACGGGGCAGCGCAGAGCACTTGGTCTTTTGAAACCACTTATTCAATATCCAGGAAAACATGGCCAACTTACAACAACAAACGTTCAAAATGCTTGGTATATCTACTTCGCCACAGACTCCGCAACCTTATCTTAACCTTAACGGGTCATTGCGTTTTTGGGACTTAACCTTCAAGACCTTCAAGACTTAACCTTCAAGACCACGACTACTGTCGAAGTTGTCACAACATTGAAGAGGAGGAGACTAATCTTTTCTGTCGTCACTGCCCCGCTCTTTAAATAGGGCTCTATATATGGGGGCCTTTTTTGCATGATTTATCTGATCTAGCGAGTATAAACATTCGTAAAATAGACTAATTAATCAGGTCTACAGGCTGGCTCAAATAAGCCTCTTACCGATAGCAGTCTATCCCTTACAGGTACCACAAAGGGACCGTTTCTAGGACCCAAGTGACGCTGACTTAACATCGTCTGCCTGCCTAACTAACATTGCCAATTTTTCACAAAAATACCCGAGACGTCTAACTTTAGGGTCCTATAGAATCTAAACAATATAACATATACACCATCCTCATATCTTATATTGTTCAGACCAAATTTATGTCCATCTACAAATACTATTCCCAATAAACTATATTAGAGTCATTTCCCTTCAAGCAACTCAGTTAACTTTAAGCAAATTTAAAGTGAATGCTTTCGTCAACTAGTTGTGGTTGATGCTTGGATTACGTTTACCGAAGAAAAGTGACTATTTGAACATGGCGATGTCATTAGAGGTAGTCACTGTCCGACCTTGCATAACTTTTCAACTAACTTTAAATTAGTTTTTTATTAGTTAGTTAATAGACAAAGAGAGAAAAAGAGAGAAGTAACACTCTGGGTTAGCTTCTTTGGAAAGGGGATAGTAGAGAAGCCAAAGATAGAGGTGAAAAGGAGATATAAATCTTTATATTTTTCAACACTTTACAACTGAAATTGATGTTGCCGTGACCGGGGATCGAACCGAGGATGAATATGAGCTAATCAACAAAGCCACAGCTTTTAAAAAAATGGAAAAGGAAATATCATATAAAAAACTAATTTAAAGTTAGTTGAAAAGTCATGCAAGGTCGGACAGTGACTACCTCCAATGACATCGCCATGTTATTAAAATAGTCACTTTTCTTCGGTAAAAGTAATCGAAGCATCAACCACAACTAGTTGATGAAAAAATTCACTTTAAATTTGCTTAAAGTTAACTGAGTTGCTTGCAGGGAAGTGTTGTTTGGCTTAGTTGTTTACTACTACTAAGCATAACATATAATTTTCTGCCTGGGTTCGAGCTCCAGTCACAGAAAACATCAATTTATATAATTATTAATTTCTATTAAAATCATTAAGAATTAACACGCCGTCGATGTATAATAAATTAAATTGTTTTTAGCACATAAAGCTTAAATATGTTATGCGTCTACTTAAAATTAATTGTTCTAAATATAGAAATAATATGCAATTACAATATTTAATAATATAAAGTTTAATTTCTTCCATTTATCACCTTTAACCTCTTAACTATCCCTTTTCCAAACAAGATAAGGCAATTCGTATCCTCCTTCATCTCTTTAAATAACTCCATTTGACTCTAGTTAAGTTAATTTGGCTTAATCCAAATAAGTGTGAGCTATGAGGAGATCAATGATCAGACTACCAACAACTTTTGACTTGGATAGTATCAGGACTATATCCTCTAACCCCCAGATCTTGTAGATTTGAAATTTGACGTCAGTTATTTTTTTATTATTGTACGAGGAAATTGCATCAATTAAAAAAGAAATTAAAAATAAAATTAAAATGAAATAAAATGCGAAATAGCAAAATATACATGAATGGTATCTTTTTTATAAAACAAAAAACTAACAACAAAGTAGGAAATAGAAATAATGTAACTACATTTTATTTTTTCTATACATTTCATTTATGTACAAGTATTTTAATTTATTTCTGCATTTTTTTCCCCAATGCATTTCATTTCAATTTCTTCTCTCTATTTAGTTGTTATTTATGTCTATTTCTGTAAAAAAAAAATCTTTTCTATTTTTCATATAATTTTCATCTTTTGAACTAAATTCTCCATATTCATTTATTTTAATTGATTTGACTTGTAATCACTCATATCTTCCTTATAATCACACGAGAGAAGTGTAAGAATATAAATAAATAGTGCAAATAGTTTTTGAGGTTCTTCAACTTTTGAGCTGACATTTTCATACGCTATTCAAAAACGGAAGATATAGCTATGACAACTTATAAAACAAAAGTTCTACACAAAATTCCTTCAAATTTTTGATAATTTTATAATTCGTTTATGAGTTAGGAGGTTAGATTTTAAGAATTTTTTTGATTTAAAAACTTCCTGGTCATTTTTATCGAGTTTTTACTGTTGTTTATAATAAATATGTGTTGAAAAAAATATTCAATAAAATTATTTATTTTTATCAAATGAATGCGAGCGAGTTAACAGTTAAAATGAATGAATATTTTATTAAAAATCTACTCGTAACATTTCTATTCTTTTTACACTTTTTTAATCATTTTTTATTTATTTATTTATATTTTTTATATTCTGTGGCGAGTGCCAAGTGTCATCATCATCATCGCCATCGTCACATCATTTCACATCTTTATCATGCGACAAAAGCGTTGACGAACAAAGTCACTGACATAGAGAAAGACAATCACATTTTTTAATCGAAAAGTTTATAAAAAATGTCTGTTTCTTTGTTTTTTATATACAATTTCTTTTTACATAAAATAACTAAAATGCATTTATTCATTGTCGAGTGACAACATATTCGTACGTACATACGTTCAAATGTTATATCAAATGTTACAAAATCATTTAGTTAATAGAAATTTTTATGAGTTAAAAATTAAGAAAAATATATTATTCAATAAAAAATTCCCTATAAAAATAAAAAAGGAAATTTTTGAAAAATTTCCTATAAAAATAGGAAATTTTTGAAAAATTTCCTATAAAAATAGGAAATTTTTGAAAAATTTCCTATAAAAATAGGAAATTTTTGAAAAATTTCCTATAAAAATAGGAAAATTTTGAAAAATTTCCTATAAAAATAGGAAATTTTTGAAAAATTTCCTATAAAAATAGGAAATTTTTGAAAAATTTCCTATAAAAATAGGAAATTTTTGAAAAATTTCCTGTAAAAATAGGAAATTTTTGAAAAATTTCCTGTAAAAATAGGAAATTTTTGAAAAATTTTCTATAAAAATAGGAAATTTTTGAAAAATTTCCTATAAAAATAGGAAATTTTTGAAAAATTTCCTATAAAAATAGGAAATTTTTGAAAAATTTCCTATAAAAATAGGAATTTTTTGAAAATTTTCCTATAAAAATAGGAAATTTTTGAAAAATTTCCTATAAAAATAGGAAATTTTTGAAAAATTTCCTATAAAAATAGGAAATTTTTGAAAAATTTCCTATAAAAATAGGAAATTTTTGAAAAATTTCCTATAAAAATAGGAAATTTTTGAAAAATTTCCTATAAAAATAGGAAATTTTTGAAAAATTTCCTATAAAAATAGGAAATTTTTGAAAAATTTCCTATAAAAATAGGAAATTTTTGAAAAATTTCCTATAAAAATAGGAAATTTTTGAAAAATTTCCTATAAAAATAGGAAATTTTTGAAAAATTTCCTATAAAAATAGGAAATTTTTGAAAAATTTCCTATAAAAATAGAAAATTTTTGAAAAATTTCCTATAAAAATAGGAAATTTTTGAAAAATTTCCTATAAAAATAGGAAATTTTTGAAAAATTTCCTATAAAAATAGGAAATTTTTGAAAAATTTCCTATAAAAATAGGAAATTTTTGAAAAATTTCCTATAAAAATAGGAAATTTTTGAAAAATTTCCTATAAAAATAGGAAATTTTTGAAAAATTTCCTATAAAAATAGGAAATTTTTGAAAAATTTCCTATAAAAATAGGAAATTTTTGAAAAATTTTCTATAAAAATAGGAAATTTTTGAAAAATTTCCTATAAAAATAGGAAATTTTTGAAAAATTTCCTATAAAAATAGGAAATTTTTGAAAAATTTCCTATAAAAATAGGAAATTTTTGAAAAGTTTCCTATAAAAAAAAAAAAAAATTTGGAAAAATTTCCTATAAAAATAGGATTTGTTTTTTTTAAATCCCTTTAAATTCTAAAACATCTTTGAAGCTTAAAAATAATTTCCTTCTTCTTTTAATAATTTTTAGAAAAGTCCTTTTCTTTGAAGTATCCTGAAGGATTGTTTAATAATGCTGTGTCTTTCCTTTATTGGTTTCTTAGTACGTGTGACATGCATATGCATGCATTCAATACAATTTAGTAAACTCAGATAAGACAGACAGACAGACGGACTGTTGCACGATATTAAGTTCCTATTTTTTGTATGTATTAAAGTGCAACAATATTGTTTCCTTTTTTCCATCGAAGCAGAGCTTGAGAGTGATTTATGAACCAAGGGCAACCTCCCTCTTACTATAAGGGTACAGGCAAAAAAATTGCTCTGTTAAAGTGAAACATGGCGTATACGTGATGTGCATTCAATTGCGTTTTATGGATTTCAAAGGCTTTTTCGTTTTTTTGGTTGCATTTTGAATGAGTGTTTCGGGGGTTTGGTAAACGAAAAAGTTCACAGAGACGGATATTGCTTTTGGTGTTCAGTGAAAGGGAATATTATGAACTTTATATAATAAATTTTTTAAAACTACGTACCTGCTGCTAATCCCATAATTTGGACGAAACGCGTTTCAAAGCAATATTTATGGTTTGTATGCTCAAGGAAAAGTGAATAATAAAAAATAAAATCATGTGAATAAAATTCAAATTGAACATATGTATTATTCAAGGCAAAAATGCAATAAAATCATCAAAAATTTATAACAAATTTTACAAAATTTTAAACATTTGTTTCAACAAATTATTAAGGCAATTTAACGAAAAACCCCATAACTTCATCAAAAATCCTCGAAATTATGTAAAAATGTCTTTCAGAAAAAAATGCCTTCAATTAAGTGCGAATTGAAATATCGTCAATGAGTTTTAAGTGAAAACAAATAAATATTTAAAATGAAAAGACCTCAAATAAATTCTTCAAGCGAATGTTTATCAGAAACAACGCAAAAATTATTGTTTTTCAATATTTATTTATTTATTTTGCGTTGAATTGTAAATTAATGAAAATTTTTCCTTCTTTTTCAGTTGTTTCCGATTTCTGCATTTTGTCGAAGTAAAATTGAATGATATTGAAGGATTTTTTTGTTTGTTCTCAGGCAATTAAAATGTGTGAAAAATAAATATGTTTTGAGACAAGTTATGATATATATTTTAAGAGATGTCGATGAATTTGGAAAAAAACATCAATAAGTTTAAGTGAAGAAAAAAAAAGAAAAATTTTTTTATCAAAATTTTTTCTATAGAAAAGTTTTTGTATCAAATTTTTTTTATAGAAAAATTTTTGTATCAAAAATTTTTGTATCAAAATTTTTTCTATAGAAAAATTTTTGTATCAAAATTTTTTCTATAGAAAAATTGTTGTATCAAAATTTTTTCTATAGAAAAATTTTGTTAAAAAAATTTTTTATAAAAAAATGTTGGTAAAAAAATTTTTCTATAGAAAAAATTTTGATAAAAAAATGTTTCTTTTTTTTTCTTCACTTAAACTTATTGATGTTTTCTTTTTTCAAATTCATCGACGTCTCTTAAAATATATATCAAAATTGTATCAACATTTTTTCTATAGAAAAATGTTTGTATCAAAATTTTTTCTAAAGAAAAATTTTTGTATCGAAATTTTTTCTATAGAAAAATTTTTGTGTCAAAATTTTTTCCATAGAAAAATTTTGGTATCAAAATTTTTTCTATAGAAAATTTTGATACAAAAATTTTTCTATAGAAAAGATGTTGTATGTATGTATGTATGTATGTATGTATGTATGTATGTATGTCTGTCTGTCTGTCTGTCTGTCTGTCTGTCTGTATGTATGTATGTATGTCTGTCTGTCTGTCTGTCTGTCTGTCTGTCTGTCTGTCTGTCTGTCTGTTTGTCTGTCTGTTTGTCTGTCTGTTTGTCTGTCTGTCTGTTGTCTGTCTGTCTATCTATTTGTTTGTTTGTCTGTCTTCCTATATACCAAAGTTTTGAATACTGATATGACTCGGATTACGACAAGTAGAACTAAAGCTTTGACTTACCTGTTTTAGAGCTGAGGTAAAATATCTCAAACAGTCAAAAAGTGTTAACAAATTTATGATGTTAGTCGTCATCTTTTTTTAAAGAAAATTTTCTCTTATTTTCTTTTTAATTAAAATGTTTATCTAAAAGTGCGTTTTGTTTTCATGTAAATGTTGTAAATTGTAAAGGAAAATGACATGGTTGGTAGATTGTAACGCATTATTTTCATGCCTCATAATCAGTAAAAACATTTTCATCATAATGAAGATCTTTAACATCATCATTATCATCATAACCATCGTCAGGCAAGTAAATAACAAGTAACTTACGAGTATGTTATGAATGAATGTACTTGGTTTTGGATGTTTTAACACTTTCACTTGGAAATGGAAACAAAAATTTAAACAAATAGAAATAAAATTTTATAATTATTACGTTATATTTTTGCCTACGTAATACTTAGACTTAACTCTTTTCATTATTTCTAATGAAAAATTTCTTTTATTTTACTTGTTTTCTTCAAATAATCTACAGACATAACTTGAGATGATGGCATTTCTTAAACTAAGAAAACAGTTGAAGTTTAAGTAATTAATAAAAATTTACTCAAGTGTAAGTCATGTTGGAAAACTTGACCATTTTTACACAAGTAAATTGATGGCCATTTACCTGGTTACACATTATATTAATTCATTATTAAATATAAAGAGAAACAAATATTTTTTGAATATTTTCGTAAAAACTACACATTTTCCTTTAAAAGAAATTGAAAACAAATTTGACGAGTAAACAAGAAATTCAAATGTTTGAAATCTGTTAAAAGCTTTTAAGTCACAAAAGGCCATTGTCTTGTCAGATAAATAACGACATGAGTGCAAACAAATATTGTTCGATATCTAAAAAGGGAAATGAAATTGAAAGGGTCATCGAAAATATACGAAGGTCTATGAACTTTTAAATAAACTGAACAAGATATGAAAAAAAAATAAATATCGAAAAAGAAACCGAACAAATTTTAATCAAAAAATTTCTATAGAAAAATTTGTATAAACATGTTTTTATAAAAGTATTTTTGTATTATAAATTTTTTATAGAAAATTTTTGTATCAAAAATTTTTTATCGAAAAAATTTTGTATCAAAAATTTTTTAACGAAAAAATTTTGTATCAAAAATTTTTTATAGAAAAAATTTTGTATCAAAAATTTTTTATAGAAAAAGATTTGTATCAAAAATTTTTTATAGAAAAATTTTTGTATCAAAAATTTTTTATAGAAAAATTTTTGTATCAAAAATTTTTTATAGAAAAATTTTTGTATCAAAAATTTTTTATAGAAAATTTTTATAACCAAAATTCTTTGTATCAAAAATTTTTTATAGAAAAATTTTTGTATCAAAAATTTTTTATAGAAAAATTTTTGTTTCAAAAAAATGTTTCAGAAAAATTTTTACATTAAAAATTTTTTATAGAAGAAAAATTTCTATAGAAAAATTTTTGTCTCGAAAAATCTTCTATCGAAAAATTTTTGTCTCGAAAAATTTTCTATAAAAGAATTTTTTAGAAAATTTTTCTATAAAAGAATTTTTTAGAAAATTTTTTTACAGAAAAATGTTTGTCTCGAATTTTCTATAGAAGAATTTTTTTGAAAAATTGTCTCGAAAAATTTTCTATAGAAAAATGTTTGTCGCGAAAAATTTTTTCGTGAGAAAAAGTTTCTATAGAAAAATGTTTGTCCCGAAAAATTGTTTGTCTCGAAAAATTTTGTATACAAAAACTTTGGTCTCGAAAAATTTTATGTACAAAAATTTTTGTCTAGAAAAATTTTTGTCTCGACAAATTTTCTATAGAACAATTTTTGTCTCGAAAAATTTTCTATAGAAAAATTTTTGTATAAAAAATTTTTTATAGAAAAAAACATTTGTTTAATCAAAAAATTTTTGTGGAAAAGTTTTTTTTATCAAAAATTTGTTATAGAAAAATTTTTTTTAAAAAATTTTCTTTACAAAAAACTTTTTCTTAGTAAATTTTTTAGAAAAAATTTCTTTAAAAGAATTGTTGTATCAAAAAAATTTTTTTAGAAAAATTTGTGTCTCAAAAACTTTGCTTTAGAAAAAATTTTTGTATCACAAAATTTTCGTTAGAAAAATATTTATATCAAAAACTATTTTAGTTAAAAATTTTTTTTTAGAAAAAGTTTTGTCTTAAAAACTTTTATTTAAAAAAAATGTATATCAAAAATTTTCTTTAGAAAAGTTTTTTTTGTCAAAAATTATCTTTAGAAGGATATTTTATAGAAATAATTTATAGCAAAACATTTTCCAAAAAGAAGTGTATTTGCATTTGATCCCAAATCTGTTACATTTATTTATTAATATAACAGACCAAATTATTGATAAAAAGCCAAAGAATGTTTGCGGAGAAACCAAATTCCTCGACGCGTTTCGATGGTTGGTTAAGCCATCTCTTCAGGAGGAGTATCCCCAATTTAGACAGATCGAAAACCTCGCATTATTACTAAATTTACAAACATAACTATTAAGAATTATGTTCATAAACCAAAAGTAAAAGCGTAGATTATCGACTGAACAAAAACAAACATTTTTCAGTTTTCATCTACCTTCACTTCCCACATTCTTGCTGTAGCCGTCGGCTACTATATGCAGAATGCTGGGAAGAAGGGGGGGGGGGGGGGGGTAAGATGTTTTAAAATAAACAAGTTTCTTTTAAAAATAACATTTTCTGTATAAATATTTTAAAACAAAATATTTCCTATTGAAACATTTTAGAGCAAATTATTTTCTATAGAAATAAATTATAGCAATAAATTCCCTATAGAAAAATTTTATAGCAAAAAGATTTTCTTCTTTTTTTCTATAGAAATATTTTTTTAGGAACAGATTTTCTAACAAAATATTTTGTAACAAAACATTTTCTATAAAAATATTTTATAGCAAAACATTTTCTACAGAAATATTTAATAGTAAAAAAATTCCTATAGAAAAATTGTATAGCAAATTATTTCTTATAAAAATTATTAATTACGAAACATTTTCTTTGCAAAAATTTTAAAGCAAAAAATTTTCAAAAATTTTCTTTAAAAAATTTTATAGCAAAAATTTTCTTTAGAAAAATTTTATAGCAAAAAAATTCCTATAGAAAAATTGTATAGCAAATTATTTCTTATAAAAATAATTAATTAAGAAACATTTTCTTTGCAAAAATGTTATAGCAAAAAATTGTTTATAAAAAATAAACAATAAATTTATCATAAATTTTTAAGATTGATATTCTCTGTTCTTTTGGTAATGACGACCTTGTAATATTTTACTAAAAATGCAGAAGTAAAATTTTTGGCTGCTGCAAAATATGAAAAAGTGTATTAAAATTGTTTATAATTGAATTAAATAAGTACACAAATAAGCAAAATTTGTTATAAATAATACAAAAAAATTGAATTTTTAAACAAGATGCAAGACAATAACCAAAAGAAAAATAATGCGAAAAGAAGGACGGTAACCACTAACCACATTACAAGGTGTCATTCAATCACTTGACAAAAATCTTTTAATACTCCAATCGAAAAGCCCATGAATCATTTGAATCATTTAATAGTCATTGTCTGTTAAGCCGAAAACCAAAAAAATTGTATTGAAATTTGAACAAAAGATCAATGAATTTGTTAACAAATAAATATTTATCACATCAATGAATTGGTGTGGCGGCCTTTTTGATATTTTCGTTCGAGACCTACAGAAAGACAGACATTGATTTCACATGTTAAAAATCTGATTTACTAAAAAAATTTTTTAAATATAAAATACAAGTAACGGTTTAAATTAACAAAATGAAATACAAATATTTAATTTCATTCATGAAAAAATATGAGTTTGATCTTCAAAATTTTGAAATGAAAGTGAAAATGATTTTTTGTGATTATCATGGCATTTCAGGGCTGTTTCGCTTCATGATTGCGTTTTCTTAGAGGTTAAAATATTTTAAACAAATAAATGGAGAAAATTATAATTGAATGAAAAATGTAAATATTCAAGTTATGATTTTTATCTTAATTTTAAATGTTCATTAAAATATACAATTTAAAAAAAGGTTTTTATATGAATTTTTTGTAATTCTTTTAGAAAGGATTCAAAAATAACCGGTTACTTAATTGGGAGCCATGCCAAAAACCAATACTTAATTTTTTATAGTTTTGTTTGTAAACTAACAAATATTTACATTTGGTTTAGATAATTTATTAAGTTTATACAAGATAAAGAAAAGTAACCGATTACTTTTACTGAGTAACATTTTCAAAATGCCAATTATTGTATCAAAATTGATTAGCATTTAAAAAAACAAGAAGCAATTATACGATTTTTTTGTAATTCTCTTCGAAAGGATTAAAAAATAACCGGTTACTCAATTGGGT
Source organism: Stomorhina lunata (assembly GCA_933228675.1). Lineage (NCBI taxonomy): Eukaryota > Metazoa > Arthropoda > Insecta > Diptera > Rhiniidae > Stomorhina > Stomorhina lunata. The sequence continues at coordinate 7,585,963 of OW121741.1, forward strand.
ATCCACACCAAAAGACCAAAAGTTCATTTATTTAATAGTTTTTATTTGTAAACTAACAAATATTTAAAATTTTTTAAGATAATTTATAAAGTTTATACAAGATAAAGAAAAGTAACCAATTACTTTTACTGAGTAACCGCTTACTTTTTATTTATAATTTTAGCATTCTACTCCAATTCAATAGCTCATTTAAAAAATAATCGATTTTTAGTGTTTTACATACACTTTAACAAAGTAACCGATTACTTTCAATAAGTAACCGTCAATATTTTGCTATTTGCCACTTTCAAAATGTCAACTGCAGCATCATATTTATTTCCTGTTTAAAAAGATCAGAAATTATATGTATTTCTAGCAATTATTTTAGAGAACAAAAACAAAAAAAGTAACCAGTTACCCAATTGGGTACATATTTTTAAACACCAATACTTAATATATTTTTGTTAAATTTTGATAATATTTGCTAAAGCTTACAGAATATACGAATTTGCTGTTTTACTTTTTGATATACAAAACTAGTAACCGATTACTTTTAGCAATTAAAAGCTATTTTTCTGCTGCAAAATAAAAATTTTAGCTTTAATTCGATAATTTGATGAAAAATAGTAATTTTTTATATATTGAAGATAAAATAAATCAAAGTAACCGATTACTTTTAATAAGTAACCGCCCTTATTTTTTTAACAAAAATACAAATTTTTGCTTCAGTTTGACCTTTTAACAATAAAAAATAATAATAATCGCTATTGTATTCAAATAAGAATATATCAGAATAACCGATTACTTTTTATAAGTGAATGTTTTATTTTTAAAAATAAAATTTTTTGCTAATTTTTAGAGGCAAAATAAATATTTAAGCTTTAATTCGATAATTCGATGAGAAAAATAATAGTTTTTCACAATTCAAGATAAAATAAATCAAAGTAACCGATTATTTTTAAAAGTAACCGCTATCATTTTTATCAAAACCATAAATTTTAGCTTCAGTTTAACATTTTAACAATAAAAAATTATAATCTTCTCATTTTTCCAAATGAAATTCTTAAGAAAAACCGATTACTTTTCATATATAACAGCTCTAATTTTGTTCAAAATAAAAATTAAAGCTTTACTTCTAAAATTTTACAAGGAATATAACTTTTTAGGCATCTTTGATATAGAAATGTGCAGAAATAACTTAAGTTTTCGATAACTAATTAGAAATAACCGATTACTTTTTGTGTGTAACCGATTACTTTTTTTTGTAATCGATTACTTTTTATGTAGCCGCTCTAATTTAATTAGAAAACACTAATTTTTACTCTACTCTCAAGAATTTTTAAAGAAAACTGGCTTCTTACACATCTCGGGAATAAAATTGAACCAACAAAATTCAAAGTAATCGATTACTTTTAATAATAAATCTAAATCTTTTCGTAAAAGTGGAACATTTTAGTTTTATTTTAATACTTTGATGAACAAATTTATTTCTTTGATATCTTTAAAGAAAATTTTAGATAAGAAAGCGATTACTTTTTTAAGTAACCGATTATTTTACTAGAAGAACATGCTAAAATTGATGTAAAATATAAGAAATTGTATCTTAGCTTCATTTTAACGCTTTTATAAGAGTAAATGTTCTAATTTCCAAGAAAAAGTTCAAAATGAGACCGATTACTCTTTAAAGTAACCGATTACTCTTTATAATAACCGATTACTTTTTTAAGTAACCGATTACTTATTAATAGTAACTTTGAAAAATCAACATTTTAGCATAAATAACACTATTTTATCTTGATTTGCTATATCAGAAATGAAATGTCCAAATTTTTCCAATGACTAACAGCAACTTTTTAATTAATAAGTAGAAATATTCCCATTTCAATACAAATTCATCCCAAATGTCTTCAGCTATTAATACTTGAAACATCTTAACAAATTCCTCTTAACAATATTTGAACAATAAAAGGTTCAATTTGAAAAATGTCCTTAATAATACGAGTTCAACTTCAGCTCATCCATAATCCAATCACGTACAATTGACAAGATGAAAAGAGCTATAGAAAGAAAATCATTGAAATTGTCATACACCCACTCACTCACTCTATTTCGGTTACAAATACTGTGATTTAGTTAGTTTTATTGTAACCAATTTTAGGTAATAAAATGAAAGACAAATCTTAAATAATGACGTCATTGTGTTGAAAATATTGTCAAAAGGTGAATTTGAAATATACGCTTAAATACTCATCACCAGCATCATCACGTTTTTCGAACGTGAACACATAAATGACGTCATTATGTTTAATAATCCTTAAAAATATTTATATTAGAGACATCATAAACAGATACACAACTCAACATCATTTATAACAATATTTTAGTGGTGATTTAAGATAAAATAAGCGCAGTGGTTATTCTAAGAACAAAAAAATACTATATCAAAATTTCACTCAAGATAAAAAATCGATTGCACAATTTTGAGTGAAAGATAAAAAGCATGCTCTGACTAAAAACACTCAAAAAAGGATGCTGTTTTAAGAACAGGACCAGAGAGCATTTTAAAAGAGAGCACAAGACTGCAGACATCTGCGCCTTAAACTAGGCTCCTCATTACAATGTTATAATATATCTTTGTATGGAAATCTCTTTTATATTAGAATTTTTTAAAATTTCATAGCTTAATTCGGCTGCATTTTGCATTTATTTGTTTTATATATTATTACCCTTGTAGGTATTAATATACCTATACGCTATATTTTGAGCATCTTATTTTCTGTTTGCATTTTTAGGGAAAAATATTACCTTGAACTCTAACCATGAGACGAGGCTATAGATATATATAATATTTATTTTTTGCTTTTTAATGAAGCATAGTAAAGCCAATAAATTAGAGTCAAATTTGGAGTTAAAAAGTATAACATATATACTTAGATATAAGAAGTTAAGAAATGATTAATTGATACTAGAGATAAATGTTATACACAAATTTTTAAATAATTTTAAATTTCTTTCAATTTTTATAGGTAGAAGAAGTATGATTGATATTAATTGAAATAATTAAAAAAAAATCATAGCGTATGATTAATATATAAGGCAAATAAAAATCATTGATTTTAAATATGATCCCCCCATCTTCAACAATAGCAATTTTTACTACTCCGACTAAGACTTTGGAGTATTTCAAATATGAAATATAACTATCACTACCTTCAAAACTTCCACTGCTAATGCTACCTCGACAAAGAGTACGTCTAGAAATTTCAACTGCCACCTCAACAAGTTCTTTGACTATGACTTAAGTATAACTTCGACTACGACTTCGACCTTATTCACGACTATTATATTTGTATCAGTATTAGAATCAGGATTAGTGTCAGTATATGTATTATTATTATTAGTAAATATTAGTATTAAAATAAGTATTTGTATCAGCTCGAACTGGCTTCTTATCAATAAAATTTGATTAATGATTTATCATTTTGAACTGCGTTTTTATGATTCAAATTATTCATTTTTTCCTGTATGTAGCTCTTAGAATTTGTTTCAATTAAATTTTTTATAATATTTAATATTTTAATATATTTCTGGTTCCGGTTAAATCAATTTCAAAGCTTATAATTGTTGCTTAAATACTGATAAATTTTAAATTTTAATGAATTTTTATTTCTAGAAAATGGTATCTGTGTGTGTAGGTGCCAGTCATAAATATTAAAACGAAATATTATTCGTGTCTCTGTGAATGTGGGAATTCCCTGGAAACTAAAATGGAAATTCTGAATTTTATTGCACTGAATAAATAAATCTGATGGCGTATGAGTGATGGCAATAAATTTTGAAAAGGCAAAAGATATAGAAAACATTTTTGAATACAAATTTAAAACAAAAGCAATGTCTGTAAAGGAATTCTAATATTTCAAATAATTCAGATTGAAATTTATGTTATTTAAAATGAAGAGAAATTTTATACTTTTTAAGGATTTTTATACAAAAAATCATTTTGCCATTTGCTTGATATTATTTCTTGGAAGCAAACTTAATTTAAATTCTGTTCTACCTTCAATATATCTCATCAATGTCCTGTTAGATTATATTCTTCTTTACACTTACTTACGCACTCGCAATCTTAGACATGGGCAAAAAGAATTTGATTTACAACATACCAATTTTCTGTCAAATTCTACACTTCTGTCTCCTTGGCAACAAGCCAAATATTTGTTTTCAAACACAAAAGTACCTTCACAATATAAAAGCAGCATCCTTATCTTTACAAAGAAAAAAAACTTGACTCAAACTCTCTTCCTACCTCAATACAGGATAAGGAAACCCCCTACACAAAGGAAATAAACACACATGCGTATGTGTGTAAGTTATTTTAATACAGTTTTGTCTATACTCTACTTACGAATTAATGTTGCAATAACAATTACACTGAGCGACAGGAAATATAAAGCGCGCGTATCAGTATTATTATCAGTATCAGCAACAAAATCAGTATTAATATTAATATGATTATTAGTATTAGTACCATATTTAGTATCAGTATAAATGTTAAAATTAGTATCATTATCAGTATTAGTATCAGTATTGGTATCAGTTTAAGTATCAGTATTAGTATCAGTATTAGTATCAGTATTAGTATCAGTATTAGTATCAGTATTAGTATCAGTAGCAGTATTAGTATCAGTATAAGTATCAGTATTAGTATCAGTATTAGTATCAGTATTAGTATCAGTATTAGTATCAGTATTAGTATCAGTATTAGTATCAGTATTAGTATCAGTATTAGTATCAGTATTAGTATCAGTATTAGTATCAGTGTCAGTAGTTGTATCTGTATTAGTATCAGTAGTAGTATTAGTATCATTATTAGTATCAGTATAAGTATCAGTAGTAGTATCGGTATTAGCATCAGTATTAGTATCAGTATTAGTATCAGTGTTAGTATCAGTACAAGTATCAGTATAAGTATCAGTATTAGTATCAGTTTAAGTATCAGTATTAGTATCAGTATTAGTATCAGTATTAGCATCAGTATTAGTATCAGTATTAGTATTAGTATCAGTGTTAGTATCAGTACAAAGATCAGTATAAGAATCAGTATTAGTATCAGTATTAGTATCAGTATTAGTATCAGTATTAGTATCAGTATTAGTATCAGTATTAGTATCAGTATTAGTAACAGTATTAGTATCAGTATTAGTATCAGTATTAGTATCAGTATTAGTATCAGTATTAGTATCAGTATTAGTATCAGTATTAGTATCAGTAGCAGTATTAGTATCAGTATAAGTATCAGTATTAGTATCAGTATTAGTATCAGTATTAGTATTAGTATCATTATTAGTATCATTATTAGTATTAGTATAAGTATCAGTAGTAGTATCGGTATTAGCATCAGTATTAGTATCAGTATTAGTATCAGTATTAATATTAGTATCAGTATTAGTATCAGTATTAGTATCAGTATAAGCATTAGTATCAGTGTCAGTAGTAGTATCTGTATTAGTATCAGTAGTACTATTAGTATCATTATTAGTATCAGTATAAGTATCGGTATTAGCATCAGTATTAGTATCAGTAATAGTATCAGTATTAATATTAGTATCAGTATTAGTATCAGTATTAGTATCAGTATTAGTATTAGTATCAGTATAAGTATTAGTATCAGTATTAGTATCAGAATAAGTATTAGTATCAGTATAAGTATCAGAATTAGTATCAGTAGTAGTATCAGTTTTAGTATCAGTATTTGTATCAGTATTAGTATCAGTATTAGTATCAGTATTAGTATCAGTATTAGTATCATTATTGGTATCAGAATTAGTATCAGTATTAATGTTATTTTGATCTGTATAAGTTCCAGTATAAATATCAGTATTGGTATCACTATTATTATTAGTATCAGTATTAGTTGCATCACAGTGTAACGTATTTGTACAAATACTGAAACATCCACAATAAAACATGTCCTGTCTACCTCACCAAATAAAAATTAAGCAATTTTCAAAAAAGCAATTCGACACTTAAGACAAACAAACAAAAATACATTAGAACGGACTGATATACAGACATTTTGAATGCAAAGCTACAAATCGATAAAATTTGTTTGCCCTTCCCCAATTTCGGAAAACTTCATTATGTTGTCGATGCTGAGTGAAAGAAAGAGATGGCCTTAATTTTGAATTTTTGTATAATTTTGGGAAGATTAACAAAACGAGCCGGGGTATGAGTGGCGACCTGTATATGCGCATCATGTTTGTGGCAGATGAAACAAAACAGAAATTGAGGACAGAAAAAACATGTAAATAATACAAATACACGATTTCGAAATGAAAGGAAACAGTAAAATGAATTAATATTGTATCTAGAAAATTTTTGGTAAAAAGGCTATTCTTAGAAAATTTTCTAAAGAAAGAGTTTTGCTGCAAAAATTTTATTTTCTAAAATTTTTAAAATTAAAAATTTTTTTATTTAACATTTTTTAGCAATTTAAATTTCATCCTTTCTCTAAACCTTTCCCTGTTAGCTCAATTTGTTTACGCAAAAAATTTTATTCCGACATAAACATTATTATTTCACTTGTCCAATTAGACACGACAATTTGTGGGCCTCAACTAAAGAAATGATGAAGGAAAAAGAAAATAAGACAGAAAAATGCTAAAAACAAATATTTTATTAAAGAAATAACTTTTGAAATTTTATCACTTGGAAGCGAAAAGTAAAACATATATTTTACGCACTTACAACGATAAACTAAAATACGTGATTAGGAAATGTGGCTGGGGGAGACATTCAAAGGCCGCAGATCATAAGGCCTTTATAAAAATAAAGTTCTTTTTCTATTTAAAAAAAAATTTCCTATAAATTCTTTAGAAAATTTTTGGTTAAAAAATCCTATTAACGAGAAATTTTCTATAGAAACATTTTCTAAAATAAAAAGTTTTCTAAGAAAAATTTCTATAGAAAATTTTTCGATAAAACAAATTTTCTATAGAAAATTTTTCGTTAAAAACATTTTCTATAGAAAATTTTTCGTTAAAAACATTTTCTATAGGAAATTTTTCGGTAAAAAAAATTTTCCATTATAGAAAATTTTTTGTTAAAAAATTTTTTCTATAGAAAATTTTTCGTTAAAAAATTTTTTTCTACAGAAATTTTTTTGTTAAAAAAGTTTTTTATAAAAAATTTTTCGTTACAAAAATTTTTTCTATCGTTCTCTATAAAATAGAAAATTTTTCGTTATATAAATTTTTCTATAGAAAATTTTTCGTTATAAAAATAAAAAAAAACATATATTTTACGCACTTACAACGATAAACTAAAATACGTGATTAGGAAATTAGGCTGGGGGAGACATTCAAAGGCCACTGATCATAAGGCTTTTATAATTTTTCGGTAAAAAAATTTCTATAGAAAATTTTTCGTTAAAAAAAAAATTCTATAGAAAGTTTTTCGGTAAAAAAAAAATTTCTTTAGAAAATTTTTTGATAAAAAAAACTTTCTATAGAAAATTTTTCGTTAAAAAAAATTTTCTATAGAAAATTTTTCGGTAAAAAAAATTTTCTATAGAAAATTTTTCGGTAAAAAAAATTTTCTATAGAAAATTTTTCGGTAAAAAAAATTTTCTATAGAAAACTTTTCGGTAAAAAAGATTTTCTATAGAAAATTCGATAAACAAAATTTTCTATAGAAAATTTTTCGGTAAAAAAGATTTTCTATAGAAAATTTTTATGTAAAAAAAAATTTCTATAGAAAATTTTTCGGAAAAAAAAATTTTCTATAGAACATTTTTCGTCGAAAAAAATTTTCTATAGAAAAGTTTTCGGTAAAAAAATTTTCTATAGAAAATTCGATAAAAAAAATTTTCTATAGAAAATTTTTCGTTGAAAAAAATTTTCTATAGAAAAGTTTTCGGTAAAAAAATTTTCTATAGAAAATTTTTTGTTATAAAAATTGTTCTATAGAAAATTTTTCGTTGTAAAAATTTTTCGTTATAAAAATTTTTCTATAGAAAATTTTTCGTTATAAAAATTTTTCTATAGAAAATTTTTCGTTACAAAAATTTTTCTATAGAAAATTTTTCGTTATAAAAACTTTTCTATAAAAAATTTTTCATTATAAAAATTTTTCTATAAAAAATTTTTTGTTATAAATATTTTGCTATAGAAAATTTTTCGTTATAAAAATTTTTCTATAGAAAATTTTTCGTTTTAAAAATGTATCTATAGAAAATTTTTTGTTATTAAAATTATTCTATAGAAAATTTTTTGTTGTAAAAATTGTTCTATAGAAAATTTTTCATTGTAAAAATTTTTCGTTATAAAAATTTTTCTATAGAAAATTTTTCGTAATAAAAATTTTTCTATAGAAAATTTTTTGTTACAAAAATTTTTCTATAAAAATTTTTCGTTACAAAAATTTTTCTATAGAAAATTTTTCATTATAAAAATTTTTCTATAGAAAGTTTTTCGTTATAAAAATTTTTCTATAGAAAATTTTTCGTTATAAAATTTTTTCTATAGAAAATTTTTTGTTATAAAAATTTTTCTATAGAAAATTTTTCGTTATAAAATTTTTTCTACAGAAAATTTTTCGTTATACAAATTTTTCTATAGAAAATTTTTCGTTACAAAAATGTTTCTATAGAAAATTTTTCGTTATAAAAATTTTTCTATAGAAAATTTTTCGTTATAAAAACTTTTCTATAAAAAATTTTTCATTATAAAAATTTTTCTATAAAAAATTTTTTGTTATAAATATTTTGCTATAGAAAATTTTTCATTATAAAAATTTTTCTATAGAAAATTTTTCGTTTTAAAAATTTATCTATAGAAAATTTTTTGTTATTAAAATTATTCTATAGAAAATTTTTTGTTGTAAAAATTGTTCTATAGAAAATTTTTCGTTGTAAAAATTTTTCGTTATAAAAATTTTTCTATAGAAAATTTTTCGTTTTAAAAATTTATCTATAGAAAATTTTTTGTTATTAAAATTATTCTATAGAAAATTTTTCGTTATACAAATTTTTCTATAGAAAATTTTTCGTTACAAAAATGTTTCTATAGAAAATTTTTCGTTATAAAAATTTTTCTATAGAAAATTTTTCGTTATAAAAACTTTTCTATAAAAAATTTTTCATTATAAAAATTTTTCTATAAAAAATTTTTTGTTATAAATATTTTGCTATAGAAAATTTTTCGTTATAAAAATTTTTCTATAGAAAATTTTTCGTTTTAAAAATTTATCTATAGAAAATTTTTTGTTATTAAAATTATTCTATAGAAAATTTTTCGTTATAAAAATTTTTCTATAGAAAATTTTTCGTTATAAAATTTTTTCTATAGAAAATTTTTCGTTATAAAAATTTTTGTATAGAAAATTTTTCGTTATAAAAATTTTTCTATAGAAAATTTTTGGTTATAAAAATTTTTCAATATAAAAATGTTTCTATAGAAAATGTTTTCTATATAAAAATGTTTCTATAGAAAATGTTTCGTCAAAATTTTTCTATAGAAAATTTTTCGTGCTAAAAATTTTTTTATAAAAAATTTTTCGCGATAAAAATTTTTCTATAGAAAATTTTTCGTTATAAAATTTTTCTATAGAAAATTTTTCATTAAAAAAATTTTTTCTTAAAATATTTTGCTATAGAAAATTTTCCATTAAAAAAATTTTTCTATAGAAAAGTTTTCGTTATAAAAAATTATATAAAAATGTTCTTAACGAAAAATTTTCTATAGAAATTTTTTTTTAACGAAAAATTTTCTATCGAAAAATTTTTTTAACGATAAATTTTCTATAGAAAAATTTTTTTAACGAAAAATTTTCTATAGAAAAATTTTTTTAACGAAAAATTTTCTATAGAAAAATTTTTTTAACGAAAAATTTTCTATAGAAAAATTTTTTTAACGAAAAATTTTCTATAGAAAAATTTTTTTAACGAAAAATTTTCTATAGAAAAATTTTTTTAACGAAAAATTTTCTATAGAAAAATTTTTTCTGTAGAAAAATTTTTTAACGAAAAATTTTCTATAGAAAAATTTTTTTAACGAAAAATTTTCTATAGAAAAATTTTTTTAACGAAAAATTTTCTATAGAAAAATTTTTTTAACGAAAAATTTTTTAACGAAAAATTTTCTATAGAAAAATTTTTTTAACGAAAAATTTTCTATAGAAAAATTTTTTTAACGAAAAATTTTCTATAGAAAAGTTTTTTTAACGAAAAATTTTTCTATAGAAAAAATTTTTTAACGAAAAATTTTCTACAGAAAAATTTTTTTAACGAAAAATTTTCTATAGAAAATTGTTTTCAACGAAAAATTTTCTATAGAAAATTGTTTTCAACGAAAAATTTTCTATAGAAAATTCTTTTTAACGAAAAATTTTCTATAGAAAATTGTTTTCAACGAAAAATTTTCTATAGAAAATTCTTTTCAACGAAAAATTTTCTATAGAAAATTCTTTTTAACGAAAAATTTTCTATAGAAATTTTTTTTTAACGAAAAATTTTCTATAGAAAAATTTTTTTAACGGAAAATTTTTTATAGAAAAATTTTTTTAACGAAAAATTTTCTATTGAAAAATTTTTTTAACGAAAAATTTTTTATAGAAAATATTTTTTTAACGAAAAATTTTCTTTGGAAAAATTTATTTTAACGAAAAATTTTCTATAGGAATGTTTTTTTAGTAAAAAATTTTTTTACCGAAAAATTTTCAAAAGAAAAAATTTCTCGATGGCTTGTTTAAGAGGCCTTTTCTTTTGAACAATTACCCCTTTCATTTGCTTTACATTTCTCTACCAAATAATGAATGTTTTATTTTACGGAAGCAGGAAGAAATTTCATACAAAATGTTTGAAAATGCCTCAAAAAAACCAAAAACATACAGATAATCTTAAAATTTAACGTTGAACTTGTTATGCCATATTCATGAACATGAGTACCCCTTTCCGATACTCGTATCTTGTAGCTTTAACAAGTATCAAAACAACTTATGTACAAATTTAAGGAGTTTGTTTTATTGTTTTTACGAACAAATAAACTTAAGAGATATGGATAAAAGATGAGAAGCATAAACATTAAGTAAAACCGTCAACTGAACTCCTTTTATGGCTACAGAGAGACATAGACAGAAGATGACTCATAGCAGCCATTCATTCGTCTAGCAGATGGTATAGGACAGTGGGGTAAAATGATAAAGAAAGTTGAGGAAATACCTTCTTTGCTTTTATACCCACAGAAAACTTGACTTGAGTTAATTATTCGTGATACGCTCTACTCAAGTTGTTATTTACATTGTTTTCAAATCACCCCATTGTGCAGTCTAGGAAATGCTTTTTATATTTATTTTGGCGTGAAACCCCTAATGGAATGATAAGTAGGTAAAATATGTAAACAAATATCTTTCTTGATATCATAAAAAACATATACAAACTATTTGAGATTGTGGTATCATCAGGATGACAATAATATTAAGACTATGATTAAAATGTTAAATTTTATATAAAGATATTAAATAGTGAAATATAGTTTAGAAAATCATGACACACTAGGGGATGTATAGTAAAAAATTCAACTCAATTTCTTAATTTTAAACACTACATAAAAATCACACATCTCATTTTATTCCCTATTTAATTGAAATTCTTCAAACCACATTTTGATAATAGACTTTTAAATTATTTCAATTTAAACGCCTTTCCTTATCTAAATATTTACTCAGATAATGGCGTCACACTTCATTCTGTTAAAAGATGAGACTAAATTATTCAAATCACAGATTCGAATAATAAATGACTGAATTGTTTGTTAACATACATTTTTGACAGACAAAGATAAATTCATGTTTTGGAAAAAATAACTTGTAATAGGAGGTTTTGTTAACGATTTAAACAAATTTCCCTAGAGGAAAACTTTCAAATTTATTGGAATTTTATAGATGTAAATTTTTTGCAAATATAAAAATTGTGGTATTTTTCGGTTATAGTCCAGAGTCATATGCTGAGTCATCTCTATCTAATGCTTTACTGGAAATAGTGAACTGGTGAGACATCTAGAACTGTTGAGTCATCTCAAATTGCTCAAACTGTTTGGTCGAACTCATAGTAATAATATAAGTTATAGTCCAGAGCCTTTTGCTGAGTCATCTCGAACTGCTGATTTACATATCTGAAAATGGTGAACCGGTAAGACATCTAGAACTTTTGAGTCATCTCAAATTACACAAACTATGTATTTGGTTGAACTTATAGTAATAGTCGAAGTTATAGTTCACAGTAATGTGCTGAGTCATCTAGTACTGTTGAGTCATCTTGAACTGCTGATTCATCTCGAAGTGTTGAACTGGTCAGACATCTAGAACTACAGAGTCATCTGGAATTGCTGGGTCATTTTGAAGCTCTGAATCATCTCAAACTGCCCGAGTCATCTCGAATTGCTGAAACATTTTAGACTAAGAGGGAAATTTAAAAATTTAATGAAATTTTATAGATAACAAATTTTTTATTAATAGTCGAAGTCACAGTCTTGAGTCATCTCGAACTGAGGATTCATCTGAAACTTAAATTTTTTTAACGAAAAATTTTCTATAGAAAAATTTTGTTAAAGAAAAAATTTCTATAGAAAAAACTTTTTAAAAAAAATTTTCTATAAAAAAAATTTTTATAGAAAAATTTTGTTAATGAAAAATTTTCTATAGAAAATTTGTTTACCGAAAAAATTCGATAGAGATATTTTTTTAAAGAAAAATTTTCTATCGAAAAATTATATTATTAATATTTTCTGTAGAAACTTTTTTTTAACGAAAAATTTTCTATTGAAAAATTATTTAACGAAAAATTTTCCATGAAAAAATCTTTTCGAGAAAAATTTTCTACAGGAAAATTTTGCTAATGAAAAAATTTTTAAAAAATTTTCTATAGACAAATTTCTTTCACGAAAAATATCAAAAAATTTTGTGCAGAAATTTTTTTTTAGCGAAAAATTTTTTATAGAAAATTGTTTATACCAAAAACTTTTTTTTTTTAGGAATAATTTTCTATGGAAAAATTTTTGTAACAAAAAATTTTGTGTAAAAACATTTTTTTAACTAAAAGTTTTCTGTAAAAATAATTTGTTAACGTAAAATTTTCTTAGAAAAATTTTTTTAACGAAAATTTTTCTATAGAAAAATTTTTTTAACGAAAATTTTTCTATAGAAAAATCTTTTTAACAAAAAATTTTCTATAGAAAAATTTTTTTAACGAAAATTTTTCTATAGAAAATTTTTTTTAACGAAAAATTTTCTATAGAAAATTATTTTTTACGAAAAATTTTCTTAGAAAAATTTGTTTAACGAAAAATTTTCTATAGAAAAATTTGTTTAACGAAAAATTTTCTATAGAAAAATTTTTTTAACGAAAATTTTTCTATAGAAAATTTTTTTTAACGAAAATTTTTTTTTTTAGAAAATTTTTTTTAACGAAAAATTTTCTATAGAAAATTGTTTTTTACGAAAAATTTTCTTAGAAAAATTTTTTTAACGAAAATTTTTCTATAGAAAAATTTTTTTAACGAAAATTTTTCTGTAGAAAAATTTTTTTAACGAAAATTTTTCTATAGAAAAATTTTTTTAACGAAAATTTTTCTATAGAAAAATTTTTTTAACGAAAATTTTTCTATAGAAAAATTTTTTTAACGAAAATTTTTCTATAGAAAAATTTTTTTAACGAAAATTTTTCTATAGAAAAATTTTTTTAACGAAAATTTTTCTATAGAAAAATTTTTTTAACGAAAATTTTTCTATAGAAAAATTTTTTTAACGAAAATTTTTCTATAGAAAAATTTTTTTAACGAAAATTTTTCTATAGAAAAATTTTTTTAACGGAAATTTTTCTATAGAAAAATTTTTTTAACGAAAATTTTTCTATAGAAAATTTTTTTTAACGAAAATTTTTCTATAGAAAAATTTTTTTAACGAAAATTTTTCTATAGAAAAATTTTTTTAACGAAAATTTTTCTATAGAAAAATTTTTTTAACGAAAATTTTTCTATAGAAAAATTTTTTTAACGAAAATTTTTCTATAGAAAAATTTTTTTAACGAAAATTTTTCTATAGAAAAATTTTTTTAACGAAAATTTTTCTATAGAAAAATTTTTTTAACGAAAATTTTTCTATAGAAAAATTTTTTTAACGAAAATTTTTCTATAGAAAAATTTTTTTAACGAAAATTTTTCTATAGAAAAATTTTTTTAACGAAAATTTTTCTATAGAAAAATTTTTTTAACGAAAATTTTTCTATAGAAAAATTTTTTTAACGAAAATTTTTCTATAGAAAAATTTTTTTAACGAAAATTTTTCTATAGAAAAATTTTTTTAACGAAAATTTTTCTATAGAAAAATTTTTTTAACGAAAATTTTTCTATAGAAAAATTTTTTTAACGAAAATTTTTCTATAGAAAAATTTTTTTAACGAAAATTTTTCTATAGAAAAATTTTTTTAACGAAAATTTTTCTATAGAAAAACTTTTTTAACGAAAAATTTTCTATAGATTATTATATTATTAATATTTTCTCTAGAAACTTTTTTAACGAAAAATTTTCTATTGAAAAATTATTTAACGAAAAATTTTCCATGGAAAAATCTTTTAGAGAAAAATTTTCTACAAAAAAATTTTACTAATAAAAAAATTTTTATAGAAAAATAATTTTTTTCTATAGAAAAATTTTTTTAACGAAAAATTTTTTATAGAAAATTGTTTTTAACGAAAAATTTTGTATAAAAATTTTTTTTTAACCAAAAATTTTTTTTAACGAAACATTTTCTATAAAATTTTTTTTTAACGAAAAATTTTCTATAAAAAATTTTTTTAACGAAAAATTTTCTATAAAAAATTTTTTTAACGAAAAATATTTTATTGAAAATTTTTTTTACGAAAAATTTTCTATAGAAAATTTTTTTTTAACGAAAAATATTCTATAGAAAATTTTTTTTAACGAAAAGTTTTCTATAGAAAATTTTTTTTAACGAAAAATTTTCTATAGAAAATTATTTTTAACGAAAAATTTATGTATTTATGTAACGAAAAATTGTCTATACAAAATTTTTTTTAACTAAAAATTTTCTATACAAAATTTTTTTTAACGAAAAATTTTCTATAGAAAATTTTTTTTAACGAAAAATTTTCTATAGAAGATTTTTTTTAACGAAAAATTTTCTATAGAAAATTTTTTTTAACGAAAAATTTTCTATAGAAAATTTTTTTTAACGAAAAATTTTCTATAGAAAAATTTTTTTTACGAAAAATTTTCTATAGAAAATTTTTTTTAACGAAAATTTTTCTATAGAAAAATTTTTTTAACGAAAAATTTTCTATAGAAATTTTTTTTTAACAAAAAATTTCTTACAGAACTTTCTGAAGAAAAAATTTTTTTAATAAAATTTGTATGCCAATAAATTTTCTATGGAAAATTTAAATGTATAACAATAATTCAAAGTTTAAATAAATAAATTTCCTTTAAAACGTTTTACATTTTTGCTGCTTTTTAATTCTGATTCTCCCCTCTTGAAAACATTCTTGATAACCATTCAATTTTTATGCTTCACCAAGTTCATTCCATCCAATCCTTCCTCATCATCGTTTCCATCTATCAAGTCTTTTCTTTTAAACGAAAAGGTCATAATGCAATTGAACCTACATTTAATTTTTCATGCTTTTTATTGAAGATAGAGTAAGTTTGTGAATTGTTGATTCTATCTGTCCATCTCTTCCCCGTTCAATATTTCAATATGTGATCGATTTGTATGGCGTAAAGTTCAAAACAAATTCCATAAATCGATAAACAGACGCTTTTCATCAATAAAATTTACGATTCAAATACAATTTTCAACAAATAAAAATAAAATATTTAAATAACATTAACTTTTATCATGAACAAAGATGTCATTGGCAATGAAGAGTTAAAGTATAAATGTGGGAGTATTAAGAAAGGATAAAGAAAATTTTTTACTTAAAAATCGATTTTTAAATATTTTTCTAATGTTATAAGGATATTAAAGAGCAATTATTAGAAAACTTAGCAACATTTTGTAGTCATTTTATTTTCTTCAAATTTTTTAAAACCCCTTTTTTCTGTATATTTTTCATGAAAACCAAGTGAGATAGTGCAACTACACCATTTTCAATTGAAATTGAGATATATTCAATTGAAATTGAGAATATTCAATTGAAATTGAGAAATTTTCAATTGAAATTGAGAATTTTTAATTGAAAATGAGAAATTTTCAATTGAAAATGAGAAATTTTCAATTGAAATTCAGAATTTTTAAATTTAAATTGAGAATTTTTCAATTGAAATTGAGAAAAGCACAATTGAAAATGAGGTTGAATTTTTTAATTGAAATTGAGAAGTTTTCAATTGAAAATGAGAATTTTTCGATTGAAAATGAGAAATTTTCAATTGAAATTGAGAAATTTTCAATTGAAATTGAGAAATTTTAAATTTAAATTGAGAATTTTTCAATTGAAATTGAGAATTTTAGAATTGAAATTGAGAAAACCTAAATTGAAAATGAGGTTGAAATTCCACTTGGGGTGTTCTCAATTTCAATTAAGAAAAATAACCTCATTTTCAATTGGGTTTTTCTCAATTTCAATTGAAAAATTCTCAATTTAAATTTACAAATTCTCAATTTCAATTGAAAATTTCTCATTTCCAATTGGGATTTTCTCAATTCCAATTTACAAATTCTCATTTTCAATTGAAAAATTCTCAATTTCAATTGAATATTTCTCAATTTCAATTGAAAATTCTCAATTTCAATTGAAAATTTCTCAATTCAATTTGAAAATTTCTCAATTACAATTGAAAATGGTGTAGTCTTTGAGTTTATATATCCTCTAATGTGATATTATTCAACTCATTACCATGGTAATCAACTTAATGACTTAAACTCATTCATTTGAGTTCCAAAAATCATAAAACTATATTATAAATAATTTGCGCATTTTTTCTACCTTCCAATTTTCCTAAGAGCCTTTAATTTTAATTCCCCTGATGCATCTGTTTGCCATTTACATGAATTGCTTAAAATATCTGATATCGCCTACACACATTTGGTCAGATTAAAAACTTTTTTGCATATTAATGTAAAAAAAAAACAATATTTTTTTCAAAATAATTTTTACACCATTTTATATGTCCTTCTGCCTTACTAGGGTACAGGATATGCATACAAAACCTCTATGTACAAGAATGAGTGACTGACATTGTAGCATAAAAAACTTTAGCTGTCTCTGTGTCCTTGTGTTAAAAAGTTGGCTTGGATGTTTGAGGGTTTGGTGTTGGCAAACATTTATAATCTTAGCTCGTAGGATCATTATAAAAATACTATAGAATTTAAAAACTGCAGGTGAACAAATAAAGTACGCAATAAAAATTAGTAGGAAAGTATAGTCGGTTAAGACCGAAGTACCTGGTTGACCGAGCCTTGCTCGGAGCTTTATGATAAGCATTTTGAGGCAAATTTTAAAGTTTTTATATATTTTATATTATAAAGTGCTAAAATAAATTAAGAGGAAAGACATTGTACAAATATTCAGTTAATTTTGAATTATTTTATTTATTTTTTCCGACCAACACATAGTTTGCATAGTTTACGGTTTAACTCATTTTAATAATTTTGGAGGTTTCAGAAACCTCCGTCGACTCATGCGCAACAACTTTGCTAAAGATTATAGTCTGATCAAATGCACAGTTTATGATTTATTTCATTTTAGGTAGTTTTCAGTGGCGCAACCTGAAGTTGTTCATACCAACTAAGAAACCTTCGTTTACTTATGCGTAACAACTTTGCTTATGATTATAACATCATCAAATGCACAGATTACGATTTAATTCACTTTGAGTAATTTTCTGTGGCGCCACCTGTCGGACTTTGCTCATTCCAATTCATAAACCTTCTTCGGCTTATCCGTAACAACTTTCCTGAAGATTATAGCATTATTAAATGTACAGCTTACGATTAAATTGACTTTGAGTAAATTTCAGTGGCGCCACCTGTCGAAATTTCTTCATACCAACTAAGAAACCTCCGTCGACTCATGTGCAACAACTTTGCTTAAGATTGTAGCATGATTAAATGTACAGATTACGATTAAATTGACTTTGAGTAAGTTTCTGTAGCGCCACCTGTCGGAAATTATTCATACCAACTAAAAAGCCTTCGCCCGCTCATGCGCTACAACTTTGCTAAAGATCATAGCATGATCAAATGTACAGTTTACGATTTAATTAACTTTTAGTAATTTTCAGTGGCGCCATCTGTCGGAAATTAGCCTTATCAACTTTAAAACCTTCGCCGGCTTATCCGCAACATCTTCGCTAAAGAGCATAACATAATCAAATTCACAGTTTACTATTCTATAAAGAACATACATACAGACAAACATTCATTTGTTTAAAATAATACTAATTTTTCCCCCTTTTTATTCCCTAATTTCTAAAAGTTCCATATGCATATTTGGTACTTTTTTGGTGCCAATTGAATTCGGTACATGTTTTTAAAACGCATTTAACATAAGGTATAATGTTCCTATTCCTATTACTTTGAAGATTTTAAGTTATCATTTTATCCCTTTTTTACCCATTTTGGCTCCAAAATCAAAAAAGTACCAAATACGTGTTTCATGTTTCTTTTACATCTATTGATTGCAGTACCAAGTTTCTTTCTTTATTCTTTAGTTTAAAATATAAGAGTGGGTTAAAAAGGTGTCAAAAAAACTATTTTCGCCCTTTTTTACCCCCTATCGGACATAGTTTCAAAAAAGTACCAAACACCTGTTCGCTTATTTTCATAGCTGTTTAAAACGTAATTTTAATTTTGTTTCTATACCTATTACTTTAGGAGATATAGCGTTTTCGATTTTTTCCCCTTTTTACCCGTTTTTACCCTCTTAGAGGTAAAAGTTCCAAAAGTCCCTTCTTCTTCGACCTATACATCAAAAAAGATACCCTCTGTTCAAATTTTATCAAAATCGTTAGAGCCGTTTTCGAGATAGCCATTATATATATATATATATATATATATATATACAATTATTGCTCGTTTAAGAATATAAGATATATATATATATATATATAAATACATACAATTATTGCTCGTTTAAGAATATAAGATACAAGATAACACCAGTACCAATACTAAAACTAATACTAATCAATGATAGGGTAGGGTACAATGAATTAAAACAAGCCCTATCAATATTACGTGTAAAGGTATATAAATAGCTTTAAATGAGGCACAAGGATCAGAGCTCCAACTTGGCTGCCAATTTAAGCAACAACTCACTTTGGTAATACCATGCCAACAACAAAACAATAGCAATAGCAACAGCATCCAGCAGCAACATCACTCACTATCCATTCATTCACTCACTGGCAGCAACAGCAAACAAAACAAGTGTAAACAGCAGAAAAAGAAAAACAACTGGAAAAACCTTGAACTTTGAAACAAAAACGAAAGAAAATGGCCCCAACTCGCCAAGGGAAAGCAGCAGCAACAGAAAACTATAAAATAAAAACAAATACTAAAAAGAAATAAATATTAAAATATATACTAGGACATGAACTAACACTAGTACAAATAACTATTCATTACTCTTTTCGATTTAGAAGCCACCTCCTGCAGCAACACATCAAAATATTCTATGAATTGAAATAAAAAGAATATCAAACATTGAAATCCAAACATTGAATGGATCATATATGAAGAGCACACCTTTGGGTCTGTTAATAATGATTACACTAGGCAACAACATTTTTTTGGTATACAAATTTTTCTATACAAAGTACGAAAATATTTCCAGAAATTCATCGGTATCAAAATTGAAGTATTTTTTCTACTGAAAAATTTTCTATATCAAAAAAATTTCTACAAATTTTTATTCTCTAAAATATTTTGTTAATCAAATTTTGTTAATCAAAAATTTTGTTTCCTAGTGTTTGAGTTCGCTTGTATTAGTTTATATTATAATATTTTGTCTATTATGTATTTGTTTTAAAGCAAATAAAGAAATCTTTCTGAATAGGCTTAAAAAGTCACTCCTCAACCGATGGAAATGTTAAAAATTTTGTGAATTAAAATGTTTATGAAAAAAGTTTTATTTTCCCCTTTTTACATGGTGTTAACATGTTGACAGTTTTCCTGTTGCTGTCAAATTGTGACGTTTAACTTAATGTACGAATGAGTATTGCAATCAACACCATCTATCCATCCATCAGTCTCCACCAACACCATCATCCAACAAAATGATCACCAACTGGGAGCTTTAGTGCAAAAAGCAGCCAAATGATTATATCCAAGGGTTTTCTGTTAAATATTTAATTTTGAAAGTAAGACAAACCCAGCATGTGAATGGCTGAACGGATGAATGAAAAGAATCCATAGTGGCTACATGTTGTAGATATTAACACTAACATTTCATTTCATCTTATGAGATTTTTCCATTTAGAAAGTGTCAAATAAACTTTTTGTTTTTATTTGTTTGTGGCTCTAAGACATTTAGTTCATTACAATTTTTTTAGATTTTGCACGTAGAAATGTGAATTAAATCCCTTAAGGAATTAAATAAGATTTCTTTTAATCATTTGTGAGAAATAGAATTTTTGATTAAAAGAAATGAAAGATTTTTCGAGAAAATGTTTTATAATACAAACAAATTTTGATAGAAAATTTTTTGTTCTACAAAAATAATTCTATAGAAAATTTTTTGTTCATAAAAAAATTTTTCTATAGAAAATTTTTTGTTCATACAAAAATTTTTCTATAGAAAATTTTTTGTTCATACAAAAATTTTTCTATAGAAAATTTTTTGTACATACAAAAATTTTTCTATAGAAAATTTTTTGTTCATACAAAAATTTTTCTATAGAAAATTTTTTGTTCATACAAAAATTTTTCTATAGAAAATCTTTTGTTCATACAAAAATTTTTCTATAGAAATTTTTTTGTTCATACAAAAATTTTTCTATAGAAAATTTTTTGTTTATACAAAAATTTTTCTATAGAAAATTTTTTGTTTATACAAAAATTTTTCTATAGAAAATTTTTTGTTCATTAAAAAATTTTTCTATAGAAAATTTTTTGTTCATACAAAAATTTTTCTATATTCTATTTTTTGTTCATACAAAAATTTTTCTATATTCTATTTATTGTTCATACAAACATTTCTCTATAGAAAATTTTTTGTTCCTATAAAAATTTTCTATAAAAAATTTTTTGTTCCTACAAATATTTTTCTATAGGAAATTTTTAGTTCTACAAAAATTTTTTGTTTTACAAAAATTTTTCTGTAGAAAATTTTTCTGTAGAAAATTTTTGTATGAACAAAAAATTTTCTATAGAAAAATTTTTGTATGAACAAAAAATTTTCTATAGAAAAATTTTTGTATGAACAAAAAATTTTCTATAGAAAAATTTTTGTATGAACAAAAAACTTTCTATAGAAAAATTTTTGTATGAACAAAAAATTTTCTATAGAAAAATTTTTGTATGAACAAAAAATTTTTCTATATTCTACTTTTTGTTCATACAAAAGTTTTTCTATAGAATATTTTTTTTCATACAAAAATTTTTCTATAGAAAATTTTTTGTATGGAAAACTTTTTGTTCAAACAAAAATTTTTCTATAGAAAATTTTTTGTATTTTTTGTGCATACAAAAAATTTTCTATAGAAAATTTCTATAGAAAATTTTTTGTTCATACAAAAATTTTTCTATAGAAAATTTATTGTTCATACAAAAATTTTTCTATAGAAAATTTTTTGTTCATACAAAAATTTTTTGTACATACAAAAATGTTTCTATAGAAAATTTTTTTTCCTGCAAAAATTTTTTTATAGAAAATTTTTTGTTCCTAGAAAAATTTTTCTATAGAAAATTTTTTGTTCCTACAAAAATTTTTCTATAGAAAATTTTTTTTCCTACAAAAATTTTGCTATAGGAAATTTTTTGTTCTACAAAAATTTTTTGTTTTACAAAAATTTTTCTGTAGAAAATTTTTTGTTCTACAAAGAAAAGTTTTTGTTTTCTATAGAAAAATTTTTTCGAACCAAAAATTTTCGATAGAAAAAAAAAAAAAATTTCAATAGAAAAATTTTTGTAGGAACAAAAATTGTCTATAGAAAAATTTTTGTAGGAACAAAAATTTTCTATAGAAAAATTTTTATATGAACAAAAAATTTTCTATAGAAAAATTTTTATATGAACAAAAAATTTTCTATAGAAAAATTTTTGTATGAACAAAAAATTTTCTATAAAAAATTTTTATATGAACAAAAAATTTTCTATAGAAAAATTTTTGTATGAACAAAAAATTTTCTATAGAAAAATTTTTGTATGAACAAAAAATTTTCTATTGAAAAATTTTTGTATGAACAAAAAATTTTCTTTTTGTTTTTTTTTTGTTCTACAAAAATTTTCTATAGAAAATTTTTGTAAAACAAAAACTTTTCTATAGAAACATTTCTATAGAAAAATTTTTGTAGAACAAAAAATTTCCAATAGAAAAATTTTTGTGGGACTAAAAATTTTCTATAGAAATTTTTTTGTTCTAGAAAAATTTTCTATAGAATTTTTTTTGATCTACGTTATTCTATTCTATACATAAATTTTTGTAGTAGATCTTTTCCTGAACCAGTGCCACTTCAGTGGCTGCTGTGGCTTAGTTGGTTAACACGTCGACTACTCATCATAACATATCATGTTCTTTCTGGGTTCGAGCCCCAGCATTTGCCTGAGTGTTACTTATGTTTTCCCTATTTTTTTTAAAGTTGTTCTTATAAGTTTTTTATAGATCTAAAATCTGAAGTACTATAACTATCTTTTGGTACTAAAACACCGGTTTTGTACTTAATTTATCGTCGTCAATTCACAAGTTCCTCCTCAATAAATTAATACCTTTTACCGACTAAACCTGGATGACAATCAAAAATTAAATTTCTGCTCCAGCAAGAACTCTATTAAGGTAAAAACTACTTTTAATGAACCTTCATATTTCAGCAAAACCAACCGAAGCTATTGACATTTTCAAGCTCATTGCAAATGTCATCATTTACACTTTGAAAAACGAAACAACAGAAAAACAAATAATGGAAAACCAACCCAATTTTACCTTCACATACCAAAATGAACCGAGTTAGATGGTTAAATGGATGGATGGATACGTAGATAATCATATATTCCAGCTAAAACACGATTTAGCACATAAATTGTTTGTCTGTCCATCCGTCTGTCTGTTTCGTTTTGTCACAGTTTTAGGATGTTTGTGACTGTCAACTCTAGTGATGATGAATCTTTTTGTGCTGATTGTTCTTGTGTCTTTTTTTTTCAAAGTTTATCTTTTAAACCTTAAACCTCTTTATCGTTTGATACTTGTTCTACAATAAGATTAAACATTTTATGGAAATAATGTTAAAAACAGTCATCGAAGCTGATTATGTCTTTTTTGGTGTCATAAAAAGACATTGTTGGTTTTTTATTTCCTCTAAAATTGACCTTTTTAGTTAAAGTCTTCATTAAAAGTAATAAAGGATCACAAATAAGTCAATTTGTGGCTTAAGTACAAACACTCAGATAATAAAAACCTGAGTTACTTCAAGTCAAGGATTTCAAAGCCTATTCTAATTTTTTTATTAAGAAAAAAATCTTTTCCTATATCTTATTATGCTTGAGTTCCTCTAATAGGTCAATAATTTCATTTAATTTATGCATTTTTTTATTATTACAATAAATAAGAAAAAAATTCTTGTATTCATGCATTCATATGTGTTAATTTTCATAAACAGACTAGAATTCATAGCTAGAGATTCTATCTTTATCTTCATCATCCTCATCATTATCGTCTATATAATAAACATTTCTAGACAAGAGCACTTGTTGTTTTTGTTGCTGTTGCTAATATTTATGCAGCTCCATTGTATATCAATTAAATTCACACTTTTACATAAAAATACACCAGCACAATTTTCCAAACAAATATACTAACAGGCTCTTTATAGAATAGACATAACAGAAATCTAAAAGAATCATTTTCCTAGTCTAGTCATAGTCTAGTCATAGTCTAGTCATAGTCTAGTCATAGTCTAGTCATAGTCTAGTCATAGTCTAGTCATAGTCTAGTCATAGTCTAGTCATAGTCTAGTCATAGTCTAGTCATAGTCTAGTCATAGTCTAGTCATAGTCTAGTCATAGTCTAGTCATAGTCTAGTCATAGTCTAGTCATAGTCTAGTCATAGTCTAGTCATAGTCTAGTCATAGTCTAGTCATAGTCTAGTCATAGTCTAGTCATAGTCTAGTCATAGTCTAGTCATAGTCTAGTCATAGTCTAGTCATAGTCTAGTCATAGTCTAGTCATAGTCTAGTCATAGTCTAGTCATAGTCTAGTCATAGTCTAGTCATAGTCTAGTCATAGTCTAGTCATAGTCTAGTCATAGTCTAGTCATAGTCTAGTCATAGTCTAGTCATAGTCTAGTCATAGTCTAGTCATAGTCTAGTCATAGTCTAGTCATAGTCTAGTCATAGTCTAGTCATAGTCTAGTCATAGTCTAGTCATAGTCTAGTCATAGTCTAGTCATAGTCTAGTCATAGTCTAGTCATAGTCTAGTCATAGTCTAGTCATAGTCTAGTCATAGTCTAGTCATAGTCTAGTCATAGTCTAGTCATAGTCTAGTCATAGTCTAGTCATAGTCTAGTCATAGTCTAGTCATAGTCTAGTCATAGTCTAGTCATAGTCTAGTCATAGTCTAGTCATAGTCTAGTCATAGTCTAGTCATAGTCTAGTCATAGTCTAGTCATAGTCTAGTCATAGTCTAGTCATAGTCTAGTCATAGTCTAGTCATAGTCTAGTCATAGTCTAGTCATAGTCTAGTCATAGTCTAGTCATAGTCTAGTCATAGTCTAGTCATAGTCTAGTCATAGTCTAGTCATAGTCTAGTCATAGTCTAGTCATAGTCTAGTCATAGTCTAGTCATAGTCTAGTCATAGTCTAGTCATAGTCTAGTCATAGTCTAGTCATAGTCTAGTCATAGTCTAGTCATAGTCTAGTCATAGTCTAGTCATAGTCTAGTCATAGTCTAGTCATAGTCTAGTCATAGTCTAGTCATAGTCTAGTCATAGTCTAGTCATAGTCTAGTCATAGTCTAGTCATAGTCTAGTCATAGTCTAGTCATAGTCTAGTCATAGTCTAGTCATAGTCTAGTCATAGTCTAGTCATAGTCTAGTCATAGTCTAGTCATAGTCTAGTCATAGTCTAGTCATAGTCTAGTCATAGTCTAGTCATAGTCTAGTCATAGTCTAGTCATAGTCTAGTCATAGTCTAGTCATAGTCTAGTCATAGTCTAGTCATAGTCTAGTCATAGTCTAGTCATAGTCTAGTCATAGTCTAGTCATAGTCTAGTCATAGTCTAGTCATAGTCTAGTCATAGTCTAGTCATAGTCTAGTCATAGTCTAGTCATAGTCTAGTCATAGTCTAGTCATAGTCTAGTCATAGTCTAGTCATAGTCTAGTCATAGTCTAGTCATAGTCTAGTCATAGTCTAGTCATAGTCTAGTCATAGTCTAGTCATAGTCTAGTCATAGTCTAGTCATAGTCTAGTCATAGTCTAGTCATAGTCTAGTCATAGTCTAGTCATAGTCTAGTCATAGTCTAGTCATAGTCTAGTCATAGTCTAGTCATAGTCTAGTCATAGTCTAGTCATAGTCTAGTCATAGTCTAGTCATAGTCTAGTCATAGTCTAGTCATAGTCTAGTCATAGTCTAGTCATAGTCTAGTCATAGTCTAGTCATAGTCTAGTCATAGTCTAGTCATAGTCTAGTCATAGTCTAGTCATAGTCTAGTCATAGTCTAGTCATAGTCTAGTCATAGTCTAGTCATAGTCTAGTCATAGTCTAGTCATAGTCTAGTCATAGTCTAGTCATAGTCTAGTCATAGTCTAGTCATAGTCTAGTCATAGTCTAGTCATAGTCTAGTCATAGTCTAGTCATAGTCTAGTCATAGTCTAGTCATAGTCTAGTCATAGTCTAGTCATAGTCTAGTCATAGTCTAGTCATAGTCTAGTCATAGTCTAGTCATAGTCTAGTCATAGTCTAGTCATAGTCTAGTCATAGTCTAGTCATAGTCTAGTCATAGTCTAGTCATAGTCTAGTCATAGTCTAGTCATAGTCTAGTCATAGTCTAGTCATAGTCTAGTCATAGTCTAGTCATAGTCTAGTCATAGTCTAGTCATAGTCTAGTCATAGTCTAGTCATAGTCTAGTCATAGTCTAGTCATAGTCTAGTCATAGTCTAGTCATAGTCTAGTCATAGTCTAGTCATAGTCTAGTCATAGTCTAGTCATAGTCTAGTCATAGTCTAGTCATAGTCTAGTCATAGTCTAGTCATAGTCTAGTCATAGTCTAGTCATAGTCTAGTCATAGTCTAGTCATAGTCTAGTCATAGTCTAGTCATAGTCTAGTCATAGTCTAGTCATAGTCTAGTCATAGTCTAGTCATAGTCTAGTCATAGTCTAGTCATAGTCTAGTCATAGTCTAGTCATAGTCTAGTCATAGTCTAGTCATAGTCTAGTCATAGTCTAGTCATAGTCTAGTCATAGTCTAGTCATAGTCTAGTCATAGTCTAGTCATAGTCTAGTCATAGTCTAGTCATAGTCTAGTCATAGTCTAGTCATAGTCTAGTCATAGTCTAGTCATAGTCTAGTCATAGTCTAGTCATAGTCTAGTCATAGTCTAGTCATAGTCTAGTCATAGTCTAGTCATAGTCTAGTCATAGTCTAGTCATAGTCTAGTCATAGTCTAGTCATAGTCTAGTCATAGTCTAGTCATAGTCTAGTCATAGTCTAGTCATAGTCTAGTCATAGTCTAGTCATAGTCTAGTCATAGTCTAGTCATAGTCTAGTCATAGTCTAGTCATAGTCTAGTCATAGTCTAGTCATAGTCTAGTCATAGTCTAGTCATAGTCTAGTCATAGTCTAGTCATAGTCTAGTCATAGTCTAGTCATAGTCTAGTCATAGTCTAGTCATAGTCTAGTCATAGTCTAGTCATAGTCTAGTCATAGTCTAGTCATAGTCTAGTCATAGTCTAGTCATAGTCTAGTCATAGTCTAGTCATAGTCTAGTCATAGTCTAGTCATAGTCTAGTCATAGTCTAGTCATAGTCTAGTCATAGTCTAGTCATAGTCTAGTCATTGTCTAGTCATAGTCTAGTCATAGTCTAGTCATAGCCTATGATCTTATGTGAACATTCCTTTAATTTCTGCCTATTTTACATTCTCATAGAATTTGCAAACAATTCGTTCGTTTATTCTTCTTTTATTTAAATTGTGCATCATGAATTTGTTTTTTGTTGAACATTTTTTTTTTTGTTATAAATATTTTTGTTTGCTATTTAATGTTTTTTAAGAGAAATGAAAAAACAGCTAAACAAAAAGTTTATTGTAACTAAGAATTTTTCCATTAAATTGAATAGAATTACAAAATAGAACAGAGGGAGGTATTACAGCCAACCATCCATCCATCCATCCATCCAGCCAGCACAATAAATATTTTGTTGCATATGGAAATTCTGTTGATGAAACTTAAATTATTTACACAATTTTTGTATTGGAAAATGTGTAGAGAACACTTAGAAAAGGGGAGTCCACTTTTCTCGGATGCCATAGAGCTGAAGAAATACTATTGTGGCAAGCAGCGTTTACATACAAGAGATTGTTGCAGTAGCTAAGTTTCATGCCATTATGGCGACTGATGCTGATGTTTAAATTACCTCCCTCAATGTAGGAAATAGTTGTTTGCATTTGAAGTGTGAATCGTTCATCAACACCATCAGCAGCATCATCCTGCCTGCCTGCCGTCAGGGCATTAACACAAAATTTATCTGTTAAAATTTTAAATTTTCTGGGGGAATAATGAAATTTTTCTGTCCAGAGAAAACAAGATAAATTTATGTTCAATAAAATGTAGTAGAAGAAATTTGGTTAAATTATGAGTTTAAAATATGTTTTAATATATTTTAAAGAAAACTTTAAAGTTTAGTTTAATTTAATTCTCTTAATGAAATTCCTTGAAATGTTTTAATATACATTTATACATATCACGATTTTCATTATTTATTTACAAAATTTAGATGCAAAGCCCTTGAGTATTTACAGCTGAGACGGAGTTGAGCTCATAAACAACCAGGTAAACATTAAGTGTCACATATAAATTATATAAAACGAACATAAATTATATATGAAACTCTGGAGTACGTATATTTAAAATAAGGGGACCAGCTCAAGAAAGTTAAAAACAGTAGCCAGGGTTGACTACAGTAGTCAGGTTTGACTACAGTAGTCAGCGTTGACTACAGTAGTCAGGGTTGACTACAGTAGTCAAGTTTGACTACAGTAGTCAGGGTTGACTACAGTAGTCAGGGTTGACTACAGTAGTCAGGGTTGACTACAGTATTCAGGGTTGACTACAGTAGTCAGAGTTAACTACAGTAGTCAGAGTAAACAATAGTTGCCAGAGTTGACTACAGTCGTCAAAGTTGACTACAGTAGTCAAAGTTGACTACAGTAGTCAGAGTTGACTACTGTTGTCAGATTTGACTACAGTAGTCCGAGTTGACTGCAGTAGTCAGGATTGACTACAGAAGTCATTGTTGACTACAGTAGTGAGGGTTGACTACAGTAGTCAGTGTTGATTACAGTAGACAGATTTGACTACAGTAGTCAGATTTGACTACAGTAGTCAGATTTGACTACAGTAGTCAGGGTTGGCTACAGTAGTCAGGGTTGACTGCAATAGTCAGGGTTGACTACAGTAGCTGTGTTGACTACAGTAGTCAGGGTTGACTGCAATAGTCAGGGTTGACTACAGTAGTCAGGGTTGACTACAGTAGTCAGGGTTGACTACAATAGTCAGAGTTGACTACAGTAGTCAGGGTTGACTACAGTAGTCTGGGTTGACTACAGTAGTCAGAGTTGACTACAGTGGTCAGGGTTGACTACAGTAGTCAGGGTTGACTACAGTAGTCAAAGTTCAATACAGTAGTCAGAGTTGACTATAGTAGTCCGAGTTGACTAAAGTAGTCAGAGTTGACTTCAGTAGTCAGAGTTTGCTACAGTAGTCAGAGTTAACCACAGTAGTCAGAGTTTACTACATTAGTCAGAGTTGACTACAGCGGTCAGAGTTGACTGCAGTAGTCAAAGTTGACTTCAGTAGTCATAGCCAAATACAGCAATCAGAGCTGACTACAGTAGTCAGAGTTGATTACAGTAGTCAGAGTTGACTACAGTCCGAGTCTTTAATGTATGGTCAGAGTTAGATAGTTAGATTTTAGATATTATTAATTAAGCTTCGACTATATAGTTGGAGTCTCGACTAGTTTATATAGTAACACTTTCGACTAGAGGGTCACCTTTATTCTAAGTTCACCTCCTCCTTTGGAATCCAAATACACTTTTTAAGTTCTCTTCTTAAATATTTATTTATTTTTCAAAACATGCGAAAACTTGGTTAAATATTTTAACTTCTTTTCAAATCTTTACCAACGACCAATGCTCGTCTGTCTGACTGATGGAGTGTCTTTCTGACAGTCGTTTTGCCATTGCTCTTTCTTCAGAACTTAAAATTTCCATTAGCCGTAATAACAACAACTAAAAAACTATAATTAAAATATAAATGAGTTTTAAGGTTTTGTTTTTCTTTTCACAAAAATGTCAGAATAATGAAATGATTACAACACTTGAGCAGTAACGCAGCACTACCTACAGTTGAAAATGTTTACAAACTTGGAAATGTGAGTCTTTAGCGTAAGTGCCCGACAGTTCTAAAAAGCGGCTCAAAATGATATTAAAATAGTTCATACTCGTATCAAATTCAATAATCAGAAAATTAAACAGATGGTAATGGACAATGAAGTGACACATGACTCGACCTCATACCATTTAGGGACAATATGAGAAATTTAATGTAAATTTTCTAAGGAACTGTGATATTAGTCTTGATGTGTAAAAAACCATTCTATGAACATAATTTATTTAAGCCTTAAATCTGATAACTGTGAAAACTATAGTTGGTAAAACTACCGGGCAACCAAGCACGTTTCATCGTACGTCTGTCCGACCTGTCTGTCTAAGTTAAATTAACCTTTTAGCTAACTACTAAATACATAATGAAAATTTCACTTTTATTATTTTAGTTAAAAATTTCTTTGGTTGTTGTTGGCAAAATTTTGATTGTAATTAGACATGTAAACATTTTAGTAAAATCGTATGTCGTATTCACAATTGTATTGTCATCAGTTTTTTTTTCATGACTTCGAAGGGGCCAAAAGGGTGTCATATAATCATAAGTTATTACAGTTTAGTTTATATTAAATGTCTCAATGCAATGATTAATTAAATTTATGTTGTAATTTAGTTTAAACTAATTAAAAGTTTGTTTAATTTAAATATATAACGTAAGAGGTTAAGATGTCAGAATGACTAAATTAATTGCTTAAGTGAAATTTTGGAAGATTTAAGAAAAATAATTACGATTTTGATGAACTTAACCTTTTTAATTAAGTATTCAGGTCAGTTTAGGGAGAAATTAGTAAAAACTTGTGATAAATCAAGTAATGAGCATAGTAAGAATCGACTTTAGTCAGCACAAATTATCGTCAATGTCATCAATAGTCAGTGTCGATCATAGTAATTATAGTCAGAGTTGACTAAAATAGTCAATAATCAAAAAACTATATCATAGTCGAAGTCTCGACTATAGTCGCAGTCTCAACTATAGTCGGAGTTTCGACTATAGTAGGAGTCTCGACCATAGACGGAGTCTCGACAACAGTCGGAGTCTTGACTACAGTCGGAGTCCCCACTATATTTGGAGTCTCGACTATAGTCTGAGTCTCAACTTTAGTCAGAGTCTCGACTATAGCCGGAGTCTCAACTATAATCGGAGTCTCGAATATAGTCGGAGTCTCAATTATAATCGGAGTTTCAACTATAGTCGGAGCCTCAACTATAGTCGGAGTCTCAACTATAGTCGGTGTCTCGACTGTAGTCGGAGTCTAAACTATAGTCGGAGTCTAGAATATTGTTGGAGTCTCGAATATAGTCAGAGTCTCGACTATAGTCGGAGTCTCAACTATAGTCGGAGTCTCGACTGTAGCCGGAGTCTCAACTATAGTCAGAGTATCGAATATAGTTAGACTTTCGAATATAGTCAGAGTGTCGACTATGTTGGAGTCTCAACTATAGTCGGTGTCTTAGCTATAGTCGGAGTCTCAACTATAGCTAAGACACCGACTATAGTCAGAGTCTCAACTATAGTCGGAATCTCAACTATAGTCGGAGTATTGACTATATTAGGAGTCTCAACTATAGTCGTAGTCTCAACTATAGTCGGAGTCTCAACTATAGTAGCAGTCTTGACTGTAGTGGGACTAGCGAATATAGTCGGAGTCTCAACTATAGTCAGAGTCTCAACTATCGTCAGAGGCTCGACTATAGTTGGATTCTAGGCTATAAACGGAGTCTCGACTATAGTCGGAGTCTCGAATACAGTCGGAGTATTGATTTTAGAGTCTCGACTATAGTAGGAGTCTCGAATATTGTCGGACACTCGACTATAGAAGGAGTCTAGAATATAGTCGGAGTCTTGGCTATAAACGGAGTCTCGAATTTAGTGGGAGTTTAGATTATTATCGATAATATTGTCGGAGTCTCGACAAAATTATCGATTAAAGTCGGAGTATCGACTCTAGTCGGAGTATCGGCTGTAGTCGGAGTATCGGCTATAGTCGGAGTATCGACTATAGTCAGAGTCTCGACTAAAGTATCGATTAAAGTCGGAGTATCGACCCTAGTTGAAATATCGACTCTAGTCGAAGTATCGGCTTTAGTCGAAGTATCGGGTATAGTCGGAGACTCGACTACTGTCGAACTCTCTACAGCAACCGAAGTCTCTACAATATTCGGAGTCTTGACTATAGTCGGACTCTTAGCTGTAGTCAGAGTCTCGAACATATTCGAGTCTCGAATATAATCGGAGTCCCTTCTAAGGTCGGCTTCTCGACTATATTCGGAGTCTAGATTACAGTCGGAGTATCGACTATGAATGGATTCTCGATTATAGTCGGATTCTCGACTATTGTCGTTGTATCGATTAAAGTCGGAGTATCGGTCAGAGTCTCGACTACAGCCGGAGTGTCTCTCTGAGTCTCGACTACAGTCGAAGTCTCGACTGTAGCCGAACTCTTGACCATATTCGAAGCCTAGACTATGGGCGAAGTTTATAAAATATTTGAAGTCTCGACTATATTCGTAGTAACGACTATAGATGGAGTGTCGACTGTAGTCGTAGTCTCGACTGTAGTCGGAGTATCGACTTTTGTCAGAGTCTCAAATATAGTCGGAGTCACGTAAAAGCTTTCCCTTGTCTTACTATCTTTAACAAAAATTGTGAAATTTAATATCTGACAATGATTCATTAAGATTTTTCTTAATAACTAGGTCACACCCACAACTCTTTTCTTACACATATCTCCCATAAATTACACCCTTATAAAAGTTTTGGTAATATCTTAATTTGTATCATCTTAAGAATACAAATACACAATTTTTCTTTTAATAACTGTGAGAACACAAAACTTTTCCTTTCCATGATTCCTCCAGCAAAGACCCAAAAAAAAGTTAAACATTTTATTAACAGACAACAAAAGTCTTTAATTTCTTAGAAAATTTAATTTATACTTACAATTTAATTATATTTAAATGTCGATGATAATGATGACGAAAATGTGGATGATGATGGTTCCTTATAAAATACTCTTATTATGACGAGGAAACAAAGAACAAATTTTAAAGTAATTAAATAAATGAACTGATTATAAAGCCACACACATCTCATGTCTCTTGGAAGTCTGACAAAACAAAAAAAAAAAAAGAAATAAAAGGAAAGTATACTCGTATATGCGTGAGTGAAATGATGAAATTATTAATGAAATTTTCCTTAAAGATAAAAAATGTTAAAATACCTTAAATGTAAAATGTGAAGGCGTAACCAGAAGAGTTTTGTTAAAAATAATTTTGACTTAATCATTGTTTTAAAAGTATTTAAAAATTTTGTAATCTTAATAATTTTAATAACTGAGGATTGTTTTTAGTGATTTCCTATCATATTTAACGCAAGTTAATAAATTTAACAATACGAAGGAAATGTCATATGTCTAAAGTTTTGTATGTTAATAGCTCGCCTGTCTGTCGATGTGTGTTAAACAATGGTTTCAAACTTAACTGCTACGAGTGTTACGTGTTTCAAATATAAATTTAGCAAAAACATGCAATATCAAATTTAAAAACTATAGAGATTCTGACTGAAGCTGACTGGAGACACAAAATACTTAGTCCAGAGTCTAAATGAAAAGACGGGACTCTGACTATAGTCGAGAATCTCACTATAGTAGCGTTCCTTACTATAGTCAAGACTCTGACAATAGTTGAGACTCTGACTACAGTCGAGACTCCGACTATAGTCAAGACTCTGACTATAGTAGAGACCCTTACTATAGTCGAGACTCTGACAATAGTTGAGACTTTGACTAATGTCAAGACTCCGACTATAGTCGGTACTCAGACTATAGTCGAGATTCTCACTATAGTCGAGACCCCGACTATAGTCGAGACTCAGACTATAGTCGAGATTCTGACTATAGTCGAGACTCCGACTATAGTCGAGACTCAGAATATAGTCGAGACACCCACTATAGTTGAGACTCTAAATTTTTTGGAGACTTTGACTATAGTCAAAACTCGGACTATAGTTGAGACTTTAACTTAAGGCGAGACTCTGATTATTGTCGAGATGCTGACTAGTAGAGACTCCGAATATAGTCGAGTTTCCGACTATGGTCGAAACTCTGACTAAATGTAGTCGGGGGTTCAAATATGGTCGACTTTCGTCGAGACTCTGACTACAGTTGAGACCCTGACTATAGTCGAGTCTCCGACTATATTCGAGTCTCTGATTATAGTCGAGACTCTGACTGTAGTCGACACTTAGACTTTAGTCGAGACTCTGACTATAGTCGAGACTCTGACCATAGTCGAGACTCTGACCATAGTCGAGACTCTGACTATAATCAAAATTCAGACTATAGTCAAGACTCTGAATGTAGTAGAGACTGAGACTATAGTCGAGACTTCGACTATACTAGAGATATTGACTTAAGGCGAGACTGAATATAGTAGAGACTCAGACTATAGTGGAGACTATGACTACAGTCGAGACTCTGAATATAGTCGAGACTCCGACTACAGTCGTGACTCTGACTAAAGTAGATACTCTTGGCTCCGACTATAGTCTAAACTCCGACTATAGTAGAGACTCTGAATGTAGCAGAGACTCAGATAATAGTCGAGACTTTCACTATAGTCGAGTCTCCGACTATACTAGAGTCTTTGACTATAGTCAAGACTCCGACTATAGCCGAGACCCCGAATATAGTCGAGAGTAAGTAGAGATTCAGACTAAAGTCGACACTCTGACTATAGACAAGACTTCAACTATAGTCAAAACTCTGAATGTAGTAGAGACTCAGACTATAGTCGATACTTTGAATATAGTCGAGACTCAGACTATAGTGGAGATTGTGACTAATGTCGAGACTCTGACTATAGTCGAGACTCTGACTATAGTTAAGACTATGAATTTGGTTAAGACTATGACTATAGTCAAGACTAGTCGAGACTATAATCAAGACTAGTCGAGACTCCGACTATGTAAAGTTGACTCTGACTATAGTCCAGACTCTGACCTTCTGTTGTTCGCAAACCAACTACTAAGCTGCAGAATCATAGAAAAACTGCTGAGTCACATTAAAACTGATGACTCATCCTAAAATTGTTAAGTCATTCTTAATCTGCTATATCATCCAAAAACTGCTGAGTCATCCAAAAACTGCATACTAAGAATGCTGACTCATCCGAGTATAATGACCTTTCATAAATTTGCTGAATCATACTAAAACTGCTGAATCATTCAAAAATTGCTCAGTTATCCTAAACTGCTGAGTCATCCTAAAACAGCAGAGTCATCGATAAATAGCAGTTGTGTTATATAATATAAATTTTGTTTTTGACTGTAACCTTCATCCTCTCCCTAAACTGACTAAAGTCGATCCTGACTTTGGTCAATCCTGACTATAGTCGATTCCAACTATAGATGATCCAGACTATAGTTCGGTTCTGGGATCAATCCTTATTATAGTTGAAGCAGACTTTTGTCAATACTGACTATAGCAGATGATAATTATAGTCGATCCTAACTTAAATCTGTTCTTACTATTGCTGATACTGACTATAGCCAATTCTGACTATAGTTGGAATTTTATTACTTATATCCACTTCTGCAATTTATAGCCCTAACGGTCATATTTATTAAGCTTCTGCATAATCAGGCGAACATCATAAAACACCATAAAATTTTTTTATTTTAATCCATATTATTTTTAGTCTTGTTGCCACAAGTGTCCGAAGTCTATACTTGCGCTACTACAAATTTTACCTGCATGTACGAGTAGTAGCTGAAAGCTTTGTCTAACAAAAGCCAATGACCGTTACGCTTCACATGATAATTTCGCGCCAAAATATAAAATATTAACTATAACTAGCCCGTATGCGTGTTATAATTTTTAACATTTTTTATGCTTTAATATTTTTTTATTACTATTGGGTAAAGTTTTTTTTTGCTGATGGGAACACTTGAAAAATTTGGGCAGTTAAAATGTTTTTGGTAACTTAGGAAAGATTGGGTAGGATAGGACTAGTGGGAATTTTGAAGTAATAATTACCTTCAAGTTTCCTCTGAACTATAAAGAATTTAAAGCTTTTATCATCAGTTTTGGTATGAAGCATGAGAGTATTAGGAATCTTATCTACAAATGTAAATCGTTTATAGGGTCGGTTCAGGGGATCTTTCTCCCCCATATAAATATAGTACATATTCTCATGTATCTTTAGTAATTTTAAATGTAGTCTTTAACTTTGTCCAGCTAATTTTTTATTTATGGAGGGGAGGTTGATCAAATAGAAGCCGGATAGGAGCAGGGTAATTACTACCCTTCATAGAAGAAAGAAACTTATTCAAGTGTTTTTTTAGAATAATTAGAGGTAGAGTTTTGTAAATTTTTTCTTAGAGGGGATATTTCTCCTCCCAAACTAAAAATAACACATTTTAGTATAACTTCTAACAATAGTTAGGGCAGGATAGGAGCTTTTGAAATTTGAAAGTAAATATTCTCTGAACTATTAAAAATGGGGTACTAGAAAGTTTTATCAGCAGTATCGGCCTCGAGCCTGAGAGCATTAGGGATCTTATATAAACAAACCTAAATCAATAAAAGTAATTTTTTACCTAAAATTCATTAAAATTAATTAGCATAATTTTTTGAGTGTATCAAATGAACAACTAAACTTTCCATTTAAACTAGGAAACTTAATATTTTTTTCACTCTTTGGTTTTAGTGTTTAATTTTTGCTTTTCATGGCAATTAAATAGATAATTTTATTAAGCATTTCCATAACATATATCGAGTATAAGTTTAAACAATTTGATAGCGAAGAAAATTGTTTAAGAAAACATTTGCAAATTAAAAGAAACTAATAAATTTAGTTGAATATTTTATTTCGAAAGGAAATTATTAGTTAAATGAAGGAAATGTAACTAAAAATGGAAGTAAAAATTAATATTATCACAAAAAGTAAAAGAAATTATCTGAATCATAATTTTGTTGTAAAACAATCATATTCTGATTCTTCAAAATCATTATAAAGCCATTTCCTAATCATATTTTGTTTATAGTTTAGTAATAAGTCAGTTGTTCTTGTCATAGTCCTTGTTGTAATATAATCATATTCTGGTCACCGGAATCATTTTATAGTCATCACCTAATCATATTCTATTTATCGTTCTATTTATCCAGTTGTTCTTGTTCCCTTTAAAATTTATTTACGTAAAATTGAGTTGATCATATTTCCATTACTTTTTTTTTAAATAAATTCCATTTGAATCTACTTCCGTTTCAAACTCGAATGCAAAAGTTCATTCACTTTTTTTGTGACTCATCTAGAGAGAAATCACCGTTATCAGGTATCGGAAATGAAAATCATTCTGTCGTATTAAAACTCATGTTAGAATGATTCTAAAATTTAATATTTCTATACAAAACCCGTTTTCTGTTTTAGCATAAAATACTTAAATTTATTGTGATTTATCTTTTTATTAACAATAAAAATTCGCGTGCGAATTTCATATAAAAAATTTCAAACGCCAGCACAAAGAACGCTTAGCAATAATAAATTCCTAAAACAAAAAAAATGGCCAATTAAATTTTTAAAAAAGCTCATATTACAAGTACATTTCACTGGTTATTAATTATATTTGGAATAGAGGCTAGTTTACATAAGAAGCATTTTCTGCTTTAAACAAAATTTCTATAGAAAAATTTTTTGTTCAACAAATTTTCTATAGAAAATTTTTTGTTCAACAAAAATTTTTCTATAGAAAATTTGTTGTTCAACAAAAATTTTTCTATAGAAAATTTTTTGTTCAACAAAAATTTTTCTATAGAAAATTTTTTGTTCAACAAAAATTTTTCTATAGAAAATTTTTTGTTCAACAAAAATTTTTCTATAGAAAATTTTTTGTTCAACAAAAATTTTTCTATAGAAAATTTTTTGTTCAACAAAAATTTTTC
The DNA here is from genome assembly GCA_933228675.1 of Stomorhina lunata. Taxonomy (NCBI): domain Eukaryota; kingdom Metazoa; phylum Arthropoda; class Insecta; order Diptera; family Rhiniidae; genus Stomorhina; species Stomorhina lunata. The sequence continues at coordinate 7,623,710 of OW121741.1, forward strand.
TATAGAAAATTTTTTGTTCAACAAAAATTTTTCTATAGAAAATTTTTTGTTCAACAAAAATTTTTCTATAGAAAATTTTTTGTTCAACAAAAATTTTTCTATAGAAAATTTTTTGTTCAACAAAAATTTTTCTATAGAAAATTTTTTGTTCAACAAAAATTTTTCTATAGAAAATTTTTTGTTCAACAAAAATTTTTCTATAGAAAATTTTTTGTTCAACAAAAATTTTTCTATAGAAAATTTTTTGTTCAACAAAAATTTTTCTATAGAAAATTTTTTGTTCAACAAAAATTTTTCTATAGAAAATTTTTTGTTCAACAAAAATTTTTCTATAGAAAATTTTTTGTTCAACAAAAATTTTTCTATAGAAAATTTTTTGTTCAACAAAAATTTTTCTATAGAAAATTTTTTGTTCAACAAAAATTTTTCTATAGAAAATTTTTTGTTCAACAAAAATTTTTCTATAGAAAATTTTTTGTTCAACGAAAATTTTTCTATAGAAAATTTTTTGTTCAACAAAAATTTTTCTATAGAAAATTTTTTGTTCAACAAAAATTTTTCTATAGAAAATTTTTTGTTCAACAAAAATTTTTCTATAGAAAATTTTTTGTTCAACAAAAATTTTTCTATAGAAAATTTTTTGTTCAACAAAAATTTTTCTATAGAAAATTTTTTGTTCAACAAAAATTTTTGTTTAGAAAATTTTTTGTTCAACAAAAATTTTTCTATAGAAAATTTTTTGTTCAACAAAAAGTTTTCTATAGAAAATTTTTTGTTCAACAAAAAGTTTTCTATAGAAAATTTTTTGTTCAACAAAAAGTTTTCTATAGAAAATTTTTTGTTCAACAAAAATTTTTCTATAGAAAATTTTTTGTTCAACAAAAATTTTTCTATAGAAAATTTTTTGTTCAACAAAAATTTTTCTATAGAAAATTTTTTGTTCAACAAAAATTTTTCTATAGAAAATTTTTTGTTCAACAAAAATTTTTCTATAGAAAATTTTTTGTTCAACAAAAATTTTTCTATAGAAAATTTTTTGTTCAAAAAAAATTTTTCTATAGAAAATTTTTTGTTCAACAAAAATTTTTCTATAGAAAATTTTTTGTTCAACAAAAATTTTTCTATAGAAAATTTTTTGTTCAACAAAAATTTTTCTATAGAAAATTTTTTGTTCAACAAAAATTTTTCTATAGAAAATTTTTTGTTCAACAAAAATTTTTCTATAGAAAATTTTTTGTTCAACAAAAATTTTTCTATAGAAAATTTTTTGTTCAACAAAAATTTTTCTATAGAAAATTTTTTGTTCAACAAAAATTTTTCTATAGAAAATTTTTTGTTCAACAAAAATTTTTCTATAGAAAATTTTTTGTTCAACAAAAATTTTTCGATAGAAAATTTTTTGTTCAACAAAAATTTTTCGATAGAAAATTTTTTGTTCAACAAAAATTTTTCGATAGAAAATTTTTTGTTCAACAAAAATTTTTCGATAGAAAATTTTTTGTTCAACAAAAATTTTTCTATAGAAAATTTTTTGTTCAACAAAAATTTTTCTATAGAAAATTTTTTGTTCAACAAAAATTTTTCTATAGAAAATTTTTTGTTCAACAAAAATTTTTCTATAGAAAATTTTTTGTTCAACAAAAATTTTTCTATAGAAAATTTTTTTGTTCAACAAAAATTTTTCTATAGAAAATTTTTTGTTCAACAAAAATTTTTCTATAGAAAATTTTTTGTTCAACAAAAATTTTTCTATAGAAAATTTTTTGTTCAACAAAAATTTTTCTATAGAAAATTTTTTGTTCAACAAAAATTTTTCTATAGAAAATTTTTTGTTCAACAAAAATTTTTCTATAGAAAATTTTTTGTTCAACAAAAATTTTTCTATAGAAAATTTTTTGTTCAACAAAAATTTTTCTATAGAAAATTTTTTGTTCAACAAAAATTTTTCTATAGAAAATTTTTTGTTCAACAAAAATTTTTCTATAGAAAATTTTTTGTTCAACAAAAAATTTTCTATAGAAAAATTTTTGTTGAACAAAAAATTTTCTATAGAAAATTTTTTGTTCAACAAAAATTTTTCTATAGAAAATTTTTTGTTCAACGAAAATTTTTCTATAGAAAATTTTTTGTTCAACAAAAATTTTTCTATAGAAAATTTTTTGTTCAACAAAAATTTTTCTATAGAAAATTTTTTGTTCAACAAAAATTTTTCTATAGAAAATTTTTTGTTCAACAAAAATTTTTCTATAGAAAATTTTTTGTTCAACAAAAATTTTTCTATAGAAAATTTTTTGTTCAACAAAAATTTTTCTATAGAAAATTTTTTGTTCAACAAAAATTTTTCTTTAGAAAATTTTTTGTTCAACAAAAATTTGAAAAATGAAAATAAAATACTTTTCCGCGTATATCTTTCGAGCTACAGTAAATGTAGTATTTTTATGGATAGAAATCTTTTAAGACGTCGTGATTGACAAATAAACAAACCTACAGATACAATATTTTATAATATAGTATATCATTACCCGTAATATAAAATGGCGAAAGTGTGCAGAATATAACTTACATACACATTTATAACCTAAATGCAAAAGGGCATAAGTTCATTGACTTCTTTTAATTGATTAGTGACTGTCTTCAATTAAAAACTAGTTAAACATCAAAAATAGTTAATGTCTATTTAAATGTCACTTAAGCCCTTTTGTTTTTTAAGTAACGATATCTTTATGCATACATATATTATCTGTATCATTTTGAGCTTGATAAAGATTTCTAGTATTTTATTAAATCAACAAAATTGTGAATTTATAGATGATGAAGTTTTCCAAATAAATTTTAGTTCGTTTTCGCTTTTAAGTAAAACTTATCGAAACTGTTTATATGGTTTGAAGGCAAGGATATTTGAAAAAAGTAGGTTTATCCTGGTTTAATAAACTGAGGAAAATGACATAGTTTGTTTGGACTTGGAAGTGTTATAAAAAAGAAGGTTTGAACAAAGTATTTCCAAGTAATATTACTTCATTTTATTTAGCTGAAATACATATAAGGCAAAAAAGCAGATATTTAACCCTTTTAGTACCGAATAACGTAGGCTTTAGTTACTTCATTTTATGAATAGAAAGTTCCCTTGATGGTATTTCATATGATATTTCTATTAATAATAAAAATTATTAACTTTTTTCCATTCATTTTTAATATTTCATTTTTAATATAAGACTTGGTTTGTGTCTTAGCTAAAGCAAAAGCAAGAGCTTTCCTCAAAAAAAGTAGTACATAAAATTGTATGAATCTTTTGGCATCATAATTATCAGGAATTCATTTTATATCTACAAAAATATCTATATTTAAAGAAATATTAAGAATTTCATAAACTGTGGAAAATTTTGTGTACCATTTCCTTTACAGAACCATGGGTATGCAAGGGTTAATTCGTAATGATATATGACCTTAATTTAACTTTTACATGTTAAATTTTCGGTCTTAATGTCTTCTTTTTTTATGTTCTTAAATTTTTAATTATTTCTTTGATGTCTTTTTCATTTGAATGCATTTAATCATAAAACTTTGATTTATTCTCGTTTTCCTTGAGTGGCTGGTTTGGTTCTTTTTGACTTGTTTTCCTCAACATTGATTTTGATTCTTGTATTTTTTCATAATAAATTTTTAATGTTCTAGACTTGGCTTTTTGATACGACTAAAGAGTTCATTGAGTCGCAGCAGAAGAAGCAACACATGAAAGAAAGGGTTTTGAGTTGTAGTTGATTTATCAGCGGATCACGATTTGATCTTTTAATTATTGTTGATGACTTCGTCATCGACCGCATAAAAATCAAGTAATAAAAAGTTTTTTAAGCGTTTATTTCAAATTGTTGATGTTTAATAAAGTTTAATTTAAAAAAGATTTTTTTTTATTGTTTTTTAAGTTTTAAAATTTAAAACTTAATAATAAGTAGCTAAGAAATGACAACCCTTGGGAATAACTTAAACAGAAAGACAGACAAATAAAGGAATCAAATCTCGTAAAACAAAAATTTTCTATACAAATTTTAAAATTCAAAAGAAAATTTCAGGTTCAAAACGAAAAATATTCTAAAGAAAATTTCATGTTCAGAACGAAAAATTTTCTAAAGAAAAATTTTAGTTCAGAACGAAAAATTTTCTATAGAAAATTTTAAGTTCAGAACGAAAAATTTTCTATAGAAAATTTTAAGTTCAGAACGAAAAATTTTCTATAGAAAATTTTAAGTTCAGAACGAAAATTTTCTATGGAAAATTTTAAGTTCAGAACGAAAAATTTTCTATAGAAAATTTTAAGTTCAGAACGAAAAATTTTCTATAGAAAATTTTAAGTTCAGAACGAAAAATTTTCTATAGAAAATTTTAAGTTCAGAACGAAAAATTTTCTATAGAAAATTTTAAGTTCAGAACGAAAAATTTTCTATAGAAAATTTTAAGTTCAGAACGAAAAATTTTCTATAGAAAATTTTAAGTTCAGAACGAAAAATTTTCTAAAGAAAAATTTCAGTTCAGAACGAAAAATTTTCTAAAGAAAAATTTTAGTTCAGAACGAAATATTTTCTAAAGAAAAATTTTAGTTCAGAACGAAAAATTTTAGTTCAGAACGAAAAATTTTCTAAAGAAAAATTTAGTTCAGAACGAAAAATTGCCTATAGAAAATTTTATGTTCAGAACGAAAAATTTTCTATAGATTTTTTTTACCCAAAAAGTCACTTTTTACATAAAAATTCACTTTTTGCACAAAAATTCACTTTTAATACAAAAATTCACTTTTTGCACAAAAATTCACTTTTTGCACAAAAATTCACTTTTTACACAAAAAGTCGCTTTTTACACAAAAATTAACTTTGCACAAAAAGTCAGTTTTTACACAAAAAGTCACTTTTTACACAAAAAGTCACTTTTGACAAAAAAGTCACTTTCTATACAAAAAGTAACTTTTTACACAAAAAGTCACTTTTTACACAATAATTAACTTTGCACAAAAAGTCAGTTTTTACACAAAAAGTCACTTTTTAAACAAAAAGTCACTTTTTACACAAAAAGTCACTTATACACAAAAAGTCACTTTTTACAAAAAAAGTAACTTTTTACACAAAAAGTCACTTTTTACAAAAAAAGTCACTTTCTATACAAAAAGTAACTTTTTACACAAAAAGTCACTTTTTACACAAAAAGTCTCTTTTTACACAAAAAGTCACTTTCTGTACAAAAAGTCACTTTTAACGCAATAAGTCACTTTTCACACAAAAAGTCACATTTTACACAAAAATTCACTTTTTACACAAAAATTCACTTTTTACACAAAAAGTCACATTTTACACAATGAAAGAAGCCACTTTTTACACTATTTACACAAATAGTCTCTTTCTACACAAAAAGTATTTTTTTCAGAAAAAGTCTATTTTTGCACAAAAACTTACTTTTTACACAAAAAGTCAAATACTACACAAAAACTCACTTTTTACACAAAAACTGACTTTTAACGCAAAACGTCTTATTTTACACAAAAAGTCATATAAAGACAGATTTTTGATTATATAATTCCTTTAATTTTCTGTTGTCTTGCCTTTAAAGTGATAATCACTTTTGCGGTCTTAATTTACTGCTTTTTTAAGTTTTTAATTCATTTTTATTATTTTAGAATTTCTTTGTTTATTCTACAATTACAAGTATTTAAAGTTTTATAAAAGAACTCTTAGAGTTAGTTCATGGTTTCGTTTTCTTTAGCGTCTTCAGCCAATAAATGTTGAATTCGTTGTCTGAACGTTTGTGGACTTGATTTATGGAAACTTTAACCGTGAAGTAATAGAGTGTAGAATTCCATATAAATGGAGTAATAAAAAAATTAAAGGAAAACGAAAACTGAACTGAAGACAATCAAAAAAAGAACTTTAAACTTTTAATGAAGTTGTTGGGTATGCAATGTCTGTCTGTCCGTCCGTCTGTCTGGACTGAAATTCTGGTACTTTTTTGTTGCCTAAATGTACTTGTATGTTGAAAGACTTGATAATTGAACCGCTAATGGTTGTGTGAACTTTTTCTGTTTTAATGTTTTTGGGGAGCCTTTAAAATTGTAATTAAAAAAACTATGAAAAAGATTTTTGTTGAATTTTGTGGAGTACTTGATCTGGGTTATCGAGATAAGAAAAAAGACAGATAACTTGTCTTTCACTTCAAAAATTGTTTAATTGATTTAATTAATGGCACATTGTTCTATAACAAAGATAAAAAATTCTGTTTGTTCAATTCCGTAGGGTTCAATGTCTGGCATGAAAATTAACAACTGTTTTTAGAGACAATGAAATAGGTAATTATGATTATCGATATTCTTTGTTCAGGCTTAAGTTCAAGGTAAAGCTGTTAACAAAACTCGTAAACTTTATTTGAATTTTTAATATCCCTCCAACTCACTTTACATTTTTTCTTAAAACTTTTTTTAATATTTCTGAAAAAATAAACAAACTTTCTTGTCTCCCTTTTAGCAACATCTGTATCTATCAGCAACATTTTAGCTTTAAAATCATATTTTCTATAATGTTTCCCTTGTAGCAAAAAAGCTATATAAACGCAAATCTTTAAATAAAATATAAAGTAAACAAAACAGCACATGATGCTGCATGCAACTGCATGCCAAAAATGCAACATTTAAATTTCCAAAGAAATTTTATACAATTTTATACATAAAGGAAGGGTGAACTTTTGAAGTAGATAAATATTTAAATTTGGCAAATATAACACTAAGCTACAAGAAAAATTTGCAAAAATAAACTCAATTTTCGATTTTTTGTGCCGAAGTGAGTTTTTATTTAGCAGTGAATTTTTGTATAAAAATTTACTATTTGTGTAACAATTTACTTTTTGACTTTTTGTGTTAAAAGCGACTTTTTGTGTAAAATGTGTCTTTTTGTATAAAAAGTGACTTTTTGTGTAAAAAGTGACTTTTTGTGTAAAAAGTGACTTTTTGTGTAAAAAGTGACTTTTTGTGTTAAAAGCGACTTTTTGTGTAAAATGTGACTTTTTGTATAAAAAGTGACTTTTTCTGTAAAAGTGACTTTTTGTGTAAAAAGTGACTTTTTGTGTAAAAAGTGACTTTTTGTGTAAAAAGTGACTTTTTGTGTAAAAAGTTACTTTTTGTGTAAAAAGTGACTTTTTGTGTAAAAAGTTACTTTTTGTGTAAAAAGTGACTTTTTGTGTAAAATGTGAGTTTTTGTGTAAAAATTGTCTTGTTGTGTCAATAGTGACTTTTTGTGTCAAAAGTGACTTTGTGAATTAAAAGTGTAACTTTTACATAAGTAACTTTTTGTGTCAAAAGTGATTTTTTATATCAAAAGTGACTTTTTGTGTCAAAAGTGACTTTTTGTGTAAAAAGTGACTTATTGTGTAAAAAGTAACTTTTTCTGTAAAAAGTAACTTTTTGTATAAAAACTAACTATTTATGTAAAAAGTGACTTTTTGTGTTAAATATGAGTTTTTGTGTAAAAATTGTCTTGTTGTGTAAAAAGTGACTTTTTGTGTAAAATTTGACTTTTTGTGTCAAAAGTAACTTTTTGTGTAAAATTTAACTTTTTGTGTGAAAAGTGACTTTTTTTTTGTAAAAAGTGACTTTTTTTGTTCAAAGTGACTTTTTATGTGAAAGAGACTTTTGTGTAAAAAGTGACTTTTTGTGTAAAATGTGACTTTGTGTTTTAAAAGTGACTTATTGTATAACAAGTAACTTTTTGTGCAAAAGTGACTTTTTGTGTCAAAAGTGATTGTTTATATCAAAAGTGACTTTTTGTGTCAGAAGTGACTTTTTGTGTAAAATGTGAGTTTTTGTGTAAAAATTGTCTTGTTGTGTCAATAGTGACTTTTTGTGTCAAAAGTGACTTTGTGAATTAAAAGTGTAACTTTTACATAAGTAACTTTTTGTGTCAAAAGTGATTTTTTATATCAAAAGTGACTTTTTGTGTCAAAAGTGACTTTTTGTGTAAAAAGTGACTTATTGTGTAAAAAGTAACTTTTTCTGTAAAAAGTAACTTTTTGTATAAAAACTAACTATTTATGTAAAAAGTGACTTTTTGTGTTAAATATGAGTTTTTGTGTAAAAATTGTCTTGTTGTGTAAAAAGTGACTTTTTGTGTAAAATTTGACTTTTTGTGTCAAAAGTAACTTTTTGTGTAAAATTTAACTTTTTGTGTGAAAAGTGACTTTTTTTTGTAAAAAGTGACTTTTTTTGTTCAAAGTGACTTTTTATGTGAAAGAGACTTTTGTGTAAAAAGTGACTTTTTGTGTAAAATGTGACTGTGTTTTAAAAGTGACTTATTGTATAACAAGTAACTTTTTGTGCAAAAGTGACTTTTTGTGTCAAAAGTGATTGTTTATATCAAAAGTGACTTTTTGTGTCAGAAGTGACTTTTTGTGTAAAATGTAAGTTTTTGTGTAAGAATTGTCTTGCTGTGTAAAAAGTGACTTTTTGTGTAAAATTTGACTTCTTGTGTCAAAAGTAACTTTTTGTGTAAAATTTATCTTTTTGTGTGAAAAGTGACTTTTTGTGTCAAAAGTAACTTTTTGTGTAAAATTTAACTTTTTGTGTGAAAAGTGACTTTTTATATGAAAGAAACTTTTTGTGTAAAAAGTGAGTTTTTGTGTAAAAAGCAACTTTTTGTGTAAAATGTGAATTGTTGTGTAAAAAGTGACTTTTTATGTGAAAAAGCCTTTTTGTGTAAAAAGTGAGTATATGTGTCAAACGTGCCTTTTTGTGTCAAAAGTGAATTTTTGAGCAAAAAGTAACTTTTTGTGTTAAAACAACATTTTGTGTAAAAACAAACTTTTTGTGTAAAAAGTGACATTTTATATAAAAGTGATTTTTTGTGTAAAAAGTGACTACTTGTGTAAAAAGTAACTTCTTGTATAAAAAGTGACTTTTTGTGTCAAAAGTGACTTTTTGTGTAAAAAGTGACTTTTTGTGTAAAATATGACATTTTGTGTAAAAAGTGACTTTTTGTCTATAAGATGACGTTTGTGTAAAATATTTTTTATGTTTTATAAAAATATTTCGTTCTAAACCTGAAATTTTCTTTCGAAAATTTTTCTTTCTAAACCTAAAATTTTCTTTAGAAAATTTTTCGCTCTGAACTAAAATTTTTCTTTTGAAAATTTTTCGTTCCGAACCTGAAATTTTCTTTAGAAAATTTTTCGTTCTTAACCTGAAATTTTCTTTCGAAAATTTTTCTTTCTAAACCTGAAATTTTCTTTAGAAAATTTTTCGTTCTGAACCAAAATTTTTCTTCAGAAAATTTTTCGTTCTGAACTAAAATTTTTCTTTAGAAAATTTTTCGTTCTGAACTAAATTTTCTCTTTAGAAAATTTTTCGTTCTGAACTAAAATTTTTCTTTAGAAAATTTTTCGTTCTGAACTAAAATTTTTCTTTAGAAAATTTTTCGTTCTGAACTAAAATTTTTCTTTAGAAAATTTTTCGTTCTGAACTAAATTTTTTCTTTAGAAAATTTTTCGTTCTGAACTAAAATTTTTCTTTAGAAAATTTTTCGTTCTGAACTAAAATTTTTCTTTAGAAAATTTTTCGTTCTGAACTAAAATTTTTCTTTAGAAAATTTTTCGTTCTGAACTAAAATTTTTCTTTAGAAAATTTTTCGTTCTGAACTAAAATTTTTCTTTAGAAAATTTTTCGTTCTGAACTAAAATTTTTCTTTAGAAAATTTTTCGTTCTGAACTAAAATTTTTCTTTAGAAAATTTTTCGTTCTGAACTAAAATTTTTCTTTAGAAAATTTTTCGTTCTGAACTAAAATTTTTCTTTAGAAAATTTTTCGTTCTGAACTAAAATTTTTCTTTAGAAAATTTTTCGTTCTGAACTAAAATTTTTCTTTAGAAAATTTTTCGTTCTGAACTAAAATTTTTCTTTAGAAAATTTTTCGTTCTGAACTAAAATTTTTCTTTAGAAAATTTTTCGTTCTGAACTAAAATTTTTCTTTAGAAAATTTTTCGTTCTGAACTAAAATTTTTCTTTAGAAAATTTTTCGTTCTGAACTAAAATTTTTCTTTAGAAAATTTTTCGTTCTGAACTAAAATTTTTCTTTAGAAAATTTTTCGTTCTGAACTAAAATTTTTCTTTAGAAAATTTTTCGTTCTGAACTAAAATTTTTCTTTAGAAAATTTTTCGTTCTGAACTAAAATTTTTCTTTAGAAAATTTTTCGTTCTGAACTAAAATTTTTCTTTAGAAAATTTTTCGTTCTGAACTAAAATTTTTCTTTAGAAAATTTTTCGTTCTGAACTAAAATTTTTCTTTAGAAAATTTTTCGTTCTGAACTAAAATTTTTCTTTAGAAAATTTTTCGTTCTATACTAAAATTTTTCTTTAGAAAATTTTTCGTTCTGAACTAAAATTTTTCTTTAGAAAATTTTTCGTTCTGAATTAAAATTTTTCTTTCTGAACTAAAATTTTTCGTTCTGAATATAAATTTTTGTCTGACTAAAAATTGGCTGTATATTGATTTTTCGTCTATATAAAATTTTTCTGTTCCAAAACGCATCATTTGGATTGAAAAAGAAATGTTAACTTTAAACAAAGATAACCAAAAACCATTTAAAAATGCGAAAAAGAAACTATAAAAAAATATTTTTGTAAAAATATACAAATCACCTCTTTTTTGAATTTTTTGCTTACATTTCGCTTTTTTAGCTGTCAGGGTCTGGATCATCTGTAAAGTTGACGTTTGCTTGTTGTTTTAGGCAGATTTTTTTCCTTTTTTGTTCTGCTTCATAGGTTTAAATATTTGTTTTGTTTTATCCGATCCCTCCTCATTCCGGAATCCTATTCGTATGTCAGTCAGTCCGTCTGTCTGTCGACATCTGGGTTGTCTAATTCGGTTGATGCTGAAAAATGTTGGTCTTGAAGAAAAACTACAACTAGTCTTTCTGGTAGCAGCAAAAAAAAAACCAACCCAAGACATCAAAAGTAGCAGCAAAAAATAAGTTTTTGTTTTGTTTTTGATGTGTAAATGGATGTATTAAAAAACATTTTGAGTTTTCTTTTAGTTTGTTGATGTTTCGTTAAAACAACTAATTTTTCAATTTAAAAGTTTTTTTTTCTTGAGGAAATTACAAAGAAAAGAATTGTATATAAAAGTCGGGGCACCCTACACTTCAGATCAGAAATCTCATTTTGAGATTCATTCCGAATTTACGAATTAAATTTGGATTTAACTAATAACATAAAAAAAGTTAGTCTAAAAATCTGGTCACCCTAATCTCGAAAAAGTAACAGTCTTTTGAAACATCTTAGATGCTACCGATGCAATTCTGTGACTGATACAAAACACCACAAATGCAAGTCCAGGGTTAATAATTATTTCATCATATATCATCAAATCTTTATATTTCTCATTAGTTCATGGTAAATTAAATTTTACTACATTTTGGACACATTAAATAAAATCTGTGTCCAATGGGTTACCCAATATTTTTTTATAATAATCATTTAAACATAAAACTCACATAAAATTCTCATAAATTAAACATTATAACAGAAACAGATTTTTAAACATTTTATTTGTTGTACGAAGTCAAAAGAAGACAAAAACTTGAGCATTTAAGAAATTTTAGTTTTTTACGAAAAAAAAAAACATTTTAATAGTTCTTAGGAAATTTCTTGGATACACTTTATCCAACAAATAAAAAAAGTAAAATATGTAAATAGTACAAGTTTACAAAAATTCACAGCAAAAGAAAAAAAAAGTGAAAAAATCTACAAAAAACTAAATTTCGTCAAGTTGTCTAAATGTCTGTCCTAAAGCGTTAAATGGGTACTTTTTATGAAGAAATTTAAAAAGAAAGGGAAACATTTAATAATCATCGAAATCTGTAAAGAAGAGAAAATCATATTTTAATCATATTTTAATCATATTATAAACATAGTCTAGTCATAGTCTAGTCATACTCTACATAGTCATAGTCTAGTCATAGTCTAGTCATAGTCTAGTCATAGTCTAGTCATAGTCTAGTCATAGTCTAGTCATAGTCTAGTCATAGTCTAGTCATAGTCTAGTCATAGTCTAGTCATAGTCTAGTCATAGTCTAGTCATAGTCTAGTCATAGTCTAGTCATAGTCTAGTCATAGTCTAGTCATAGTCTAGTCATAGTCTAGTCATAGTCTAGTCATAGTCTAGTCATAGTCTAGTCATAGTCTAGTCATAGTCTAGTCATAGTCTAGTCATAGTCTAGTCATAGTCTAGTCATAGTCTAGTCATAGTCTAGTCATAGTCTAGTCATAGTCTAGTCATAGTCTAGTCATAGTCTAGTCATAGTCTAGTCATAGTCTAGTCATAGTCTAGTCATAGTCTAGTCATAGTCTAGTCATAGTCTAGTCATAGTCTAGTCATAGTCTAGTCATAGTCTAGTCATAGTCTAGTCATAGTCTAGTCATAGTCTAGTCATAGTCTAGTCATAGTCTAGTCATAGTCTAGTCATAGTCTAGTCATAGTCTAGTCATAGTCTAGTCATAGTCTAGTCATAGTCTAGTCATAGTCTAGTCATAGTCTAGTCATAGTCTAGTCATAGTCTAGTCATAGTCTAGTCATAGTCTAGTCATAGTCTAGTCATAGTCTAGTCATAGTCTAGTCATAGTCTAGTCATAGTCTAGTCATAGTCTAGTCATAGTCTAGTCATAGTCTAGTCATAGTCTAGTCATAGTCTAGTCATAGTCTAGTCATAGTCTAGTCATAGTCTAGTCATAGTCTAGTCATAGTCTAGTCATAGTCTAGTCATAGTCTAGTCATAGTCTAGTCATAGTCTAGTCATAGTCTAGTCATAGTCTAGTCATAGTCTAGTCATAGTCTAGTCATAGTCTAGTCATAGTCTAGTCATAGTCTAGTCATAGTCTAGTCATAGTCTAGTCATAGTCTAGTCATAGTCTAGTCATAGTCTAGTCATAGTCTAGTCATAGTCTAGTCATAGTCTAGTCATAGTCTAGTCATAGTCTAGTCATAGTCTAGTCATAGTCTAGTCATAGTCTAGTCATAGTCTAGTCATAGTCTAGTCATAGTCTAGTCATAGTCTAGTCATAGTCTAGTCATAGTCTAGTCATAGTCTAGTCATAGTCTAGTCATAGTCTAGTCATAGTCTAGTCATAGTCTAGTCATAGTCTAGTCATAGTCTAGTCATAGTCTAGTCATAGTCTAGTCATAGTCTAGTCATAGTCTAGTCATAGTCTAGTCATAGTCTAGTCATAGTCTAGTCATAGTCTAGTCATAGTCTAGTCATAGTCTAGTCATAGTCTAGTCATAGTCTAGTCATAGTCTAGTCATAGTCTAGTCATAGTCTAGTCATAGTCTAGTCATAGTCTAGTCATAGTCTAGTCATAGTCTAGTCATAGTCTAGTCATAGTCTAGTCATAGTCTAGTCATAGTCTAGTCATAGTCTAGTCATAGTCTAGTCATAGTCTAGTCATAGTCTAGTCATAGTCTAGTCATAGTCTAGTCATAGTCTAGTCATAGTCTAGTCATAGTCTAGTCATAGTCTAGTCATAGTCTAGTCATAGTCTAGTCATAGTCTAGTCATAGTCTAGTCATAGTCTAGTCATAGTCTAGTCATAGTCTAGTCATAGTCTAGTCATAGTCTAGTCATAGTCTAGTCATAGTCTAGTCATAGTCTAGTCATAGTCTAGTCATAGTCTAGTCATAGTCTAGTCATAGTCTAGTCATAGTCTAGTCATAGTCTAGTCATAGTCTAGTCATAGTCTAGTCATAGTCTAGTCATAGTCTAGTCATAGTCTAGTCATAGTCTAGTCATAGTCTAGTCATAGTCTAGTCATAGTCTAGTCATAGTCTAGTCATAGTCTAGTCATAGTCTAGTCATAGTCTAGTCATAGTCTAGTCATAGTCTAGTCATAGTCTAGTCATAGTCTAGTCATAGTCTAGTCATAGTCTAGTCATAGTCTAGTCATAGTCTAGTCATAGTCTAGTCATAGTCTAGTCATAGTCTAGTCATAGTCTAGTCATAGTCTAGTCATAGTCTAGTCATAGTCTAGTCATAGTCTAGTCATAGTCTAGTCATAGTCTAGTCATAGTCTAGTCATAGTCTAGTCATAGTCTAGTCATAGTCTAGTCATAGTCTAGTCATAGTCTAGTCATAGTCTAGTCATAGTCTAGTCATAGTCTAGTCATAGTCTAGTCATAGTCTAGTCATAGTCTAGTCATAGTCTAGTCATAGTCTAGTCATAGTCTAGTCATAGTCTAGTCATAGTCTAGTCATAGTCTAGTCTAGTCATAGTCTAGTCATAGTCTAGTCATAGTCTAGTCATAGTCTAGTCATATTCGTTGCCAGTCATGGCTCTATTTAAAAGCTCTTGTTATAACACAGTCTGGAGTTAAGTATTTCTCTTGGTCATAAATTTTCATTGAAAATTTCTTTATTGAAAATTTATTTTTTTTAAATATTTATTTTCGTATTCATTCAACTGTCAATTACAATTTTTAACTTGAAAACTGAACAGACATTAGACCACATGCTGTGTCAATGTTCTGATTTCATCGTTTTTGTTTTTGTGTCTTTGTTTATTTTTCTGAGTGTTTCCACTTTAAATTTTCATTTCGTTACACAAAATTTTCTTATCACATTTCAAAAGTAACGCACTCCGTTATTTTCACACTCATTTAGGAGAAAGAAGCTCTCATGGGGAGAGCGGGCTGTCACAGAAAAATTACTTCGGTATCATTTTACCAATTATCACAGCCTCTCAGAGCTGTAATCTGCTCTCATCATAGGATACTAATATCCTTTGAGGGTTGTTTGTTTTGTTCTCAATTGCACAAATTGAGAATTTTCCTTGTATTTGTTGGTATTACTTAACCTCTATCTCAAGTGTAATTTTATTGTCTGTATGTCTATGTGTCCGTCCATCTGTTCAATATTCAATTCGATGCTGTAATAATTCTATTACTTATTATCAAATTCATGCATTTCGAATAGGGGTGACCATTCGGAAATAATTATGGGAAATAATTCCAGAAATAATTTGTTCTTTTTTCTATATTTTCTAATTGTTTGCATTCGTTTTGCCACCCTCATTGTGGTTTCCTTATTTTATTTTTATTTATTTCTATATTTGTTTTATTGTGTTTTTTTCGTATATGTAATTTTTTGTAGAATTGCTTCCCTTTATGAGAAATTAATTGGCTTTAGATGTTAGAAATTGGGTTACAAGTTAAAAGGCGCCCGTATTTGTTAGTCAAATGATAGATTATTTTTATGTGTTTTAATAAAAATTAAGTTTTTGGGAAAAACTGGATTGAAATTGCTGGGATATTAAATAACAAATCAAATATTTTTTTTATTAATGGAAATTTTAAAAAATATTTCAGGAATTTTAGGAAAGTGGGTTTAATGTCCTTCACAGACATAAAGAATATTTTCAGATTTTTGAAATGATACAAAAACTTAAACCAACATTTTAATAAACACATAAATTAGAATCTAAAATATGAAAATGTAGACATGTTATATCTCAATGGAAAGGTAATTTCATATACTTTAAAGTGAGATTAAAAATTGTTCACAATTTAGAAATTGGTTTAAGACTTTTGTCAAAAAAGTGCAAACAACAATAAATTTAAATAATTTTTAATATAACTTTGTATTTTTTTGCAAAAATCTCTAAAACTAAAGAAGGTATGAAGATCATTTTCACAGTATAGACCAATAAGTTACAAATTAAGAAACTTAAATTTCAGAACGAGTTCTGAATTTTTAGTGAACATTTTTGAATACAGAAAAGTACACTTTTTGTCATATATTTATATTTTTTTTTAACATTACTTTCTAATTTTTTCGAAATAATCTCAAAAACTAAACAAGATATAATGACCATTTAGAACATGATATAAGAAATATAGAAAAATCAACTTCAGAGAGAGTATCAAAATCTTTATTAACATTTTCGAATACAGAAGAGAAGATTTTAGTTTTTTTTAAATGGGCCGTTTGACCCCATTTATAACCGGGACCTATTTGCATTTTGAACAGATCTTAAGAGCATTATACTTAATACAATTTAATTGGAAAAGGTCTTGTAATCTATAATCAAATTTTTTTACAGAAACAAAAATCTTAAATTTTGTCTAAAAATTGCTGATTTTCGACCACCGCTGATTGTAAGGAGCGTGTCCCAAAATTTTTAAAAGCCTTATATTTTAGAAAACGTTAAAAAAAATTTAAGTCTTTTGAAATTTTTTCAAAAATATAGAGAAAAGTAACGAAATTCTGCGATCACTAATTTTTTAATAACAAAAATTGATTTTTTTGAAAATTTTTTTATGAAAAACTTTAAAGTCGATTTTCTCGCTAACTATGTTAGCTACAGCCAAAATAACGAAATTCTGTGATCACTTTCACTATCATACAAAAATTGATTTTTTTGAAAATTTTGTATAAAAAACTTAGAAGTCGATTTTCTCGTTAACTATGATAGATACAGCCAAAATAACGAAATTCTGTGATCACAAATTTTTTCATGAAAAAATTTTTTTGAAAAAAAAAAAAATGGAATTTTTCAGACATTTTTTTTAAATTTTTCTGTGTTTCTTTTTTCTAAAAATTTTCTTAAAAATTTCAGGAATCAAGTATCTCTTAAACTGTAAGAGATAAGGTAGTACAGAAAGCATGTTTTTGCTTTATTTAAAGGCTTTACATACCCGATGTGGGCAACTTTGCTTCACTGTAGAACCCCCTATACTAAACATTGCTGTAAAAGCCTAACTCCCATTATCGAGAATAACTTTTTTTATTAATGAAGATGTTATAGAAAGGCGTTCATACTAAAAATCAACTCCCTTATTCATAAACAATGAATAAAATTTTAAAAGGCTTAATTTTGAAATTTTGCATCGATTGGATTTACAAGGATTTACATTTACAAAGTAATGACAAGACTTTTTTTTGTTTATGAATAATAGATAAATAATAAAAATTTATTATTTTTGACAAAATGTTATCTATTGGAACAAAATTCAAGTCGAAACTAAATTTTAACTACGCCCCTGTTTTAACTGCATTTAATATTGAGTTTCTCTTAAGTATATTAAATATACTCTTTCCAGTAGTTGCCCTCTCTTAAGCATAAAATCACGAAAATAATAACAATTTGTATACATTCAAAAAGGGATGCCAGATTTTAAAAAATTAAACAGAAAAAGCACTTAAGTAAAACAGAGGTAAAATATTTTGTTTATTAGGGGTTGGCTAACTTTTTAACAAAAAAAAAAACAAGTAAGAAAGCGCTATAGTCGGTCAAGCCGACCATACGATACCCTTCACCACTAAGGTCAAAGGTGTTATTTTTCCTGTGTAAAGACAAATATTAGCTAAATTTTGCCATCATACAAACATTTTCTCAAAACTTATATATTCAACCTGTTTCCGTCATTTGGACTTATATGAGAGCTAGGGTCAAATGTGGACCGATTATCTCGAAATTTGGCAGATTGATTACAGTTGTTACAACAATTATGTATGCAAAAAATAGACTCAAAATTTCCATTATCTTTAGATTTACGAGCGTTTTAGTGATTTTTTGTCTTATTTAGTGCGTTTTTAAAGAAGAATTTGTATGGGAGCTATGATCAAATGTGGACCGATTTCAACAAAATTTGGTACAGTGATTAAAGTTGACATAGGCAGTATTTGTTTTAAATTTCATGAAAAAATATTGATATTTGTGGCCAATATAGCAATTCCGGGAAGTGGGACCTATGGGAG
Source organism: Stomorhina lunata (assembly GCA_933228675.1). Taxonomy (NCBI): domain Eukaryota; kingdom Metazoa; phylum Arthropoda; class Insecta; order Diptera; family Rhiniidae; genus Stomorhina; species Stomorhina lunata. The sequence goes on from OW121741.1 coordinate 7,641,474, forward strand.
GTACCATAAATAATGGACCGATTTTGACCAATTTCAATAGCCATGGTCCCATTATCAAAAAAATGATCTGCGCCAAATTTCATCAAATTATCTTTAGAATTGCGAACTGTAGTTTGATTACAAGGTTTACATGGGGGTCCAGCCAGCCAGCCAGCCGTCCAGCCAGCCAGACGGACGGACGGACGGACATCGCTAAATCGACTCAGAAAGTAATTCTAAGCCTATTGGTATACTAAAAGGTGGGTCTAAGACAAATATTTCTATGCGTTACAAACATCAGCACAAACTTATAATACCCTTTCCACCTATGGTGGTGAAGGGTATAAATATGAAGAGTAATTTTGATGCAGTTCTTATCAATTTAACTACGTTCTTTAAAAAAACGTTCCAAAGAAAATGGCTCTGCGCGCCCCATTGTACTATACTTTACTTAAATGATCTATATCAAAAATCTGTTAACGTCAAAGGCCGAGCATGTTTTAAAATTCCATGCGCTTCAATCATGTGCGCATATTCTATAATTCGTAGGTCAAGCTTTGAAAGATTTTCCTCTACTTGACCTTTCCATCGAATTTTCGGACGTCCTCTTTTACGAGTTCATTCGAGATCGCTTTCGAATACTTTTGTTGCTGGAGTATTTTCATATATTCGCACATGTCCCAGCCAACGCAGCCGGTGCTGTTTGATGCGTTCTACTATGTCGAGCTCAACGTATAACTCGGACAGCTTATTGTTCATTCAATGACAATATTCATTATTGATGCGAACTGGCCCAAAGATTTTTCGTAGAATCTTCCTCTCAAATCTCCAAGAATAGCTTCCACTGCCTGTGCAAGTGTCCATGATTCAACACCTTGCAATAACAGGGGTAGTATAAGCATTTTAGTTTAAGTTCTTACAGAAAGAGCTTTATTTCTTATCTGCCTGCTTATGATAAAAAAGTATGATTTAGTATGATTCTACGTTTGATTTCGAAACTTATGTCGTTATTTATGTTGACGGCTGTACCAAGGTAAACAAATTCTTTTACAACATCGTAGCTATAGCTCTCAACGATCACATGTGGTCCAATTCTTGAGTCTGCTTGAAGATCATTGACAACTAGACCCATTTTATAAGATTCTTTTTCGATACTTGAAAAGGCGGCAGTCAAATCGCGCAATGTGCGTTCCATGATATCAATGACATCGACAAATGCGAGTAGTATGTGTTTTCTGTTGAAAATTATTTCAGATGTATAAGCTGCAGCAATTCGGAAGATTTCATTTTTTCTTGATATCGCTGCGGTTAATTTCGGTATTCGATATTCGGTTTATCAAAAATTGAAAGATTCATCGAAGCTAATTATTAAAACAAATTTCTTATTATTAATGTCCAGCTAATTTTTGCGTTGTCAAGCTTTTTTTTCCTTATGCCCAGCTTTTTCAGGATTTGTGTCTGGCAACCCTACCGAAACCAATTTGGTTTCATTTAAAAAAAACTTTTGTAGCGCCCTTATTGAAAACCTCTTTATTTGAGTCACAGTATGTCCTCATTTCTAGATTCAGGTTCAGTCGTAGGTAACCTTCTGAGTTTAGATTGGGAACCGATTAGAAGTTCAGCTAAAGTTCAGTTCTAAACCTAAGTTCAGTTAAAGGGTTCAGGTCAAAGTTTGGATATAGACCCAGCAAAACTTTTCATTACCAAATAATGAGTTAAACAGCTAAACAATTGAACATGAACTACTTACTCATTCACTGTTTAAGTCATAACATTAACATGGGGATGTCATTGGAGGCAAGTACTAACCAATTGCAGAAAAGTAATGACTTGGGTAAGCAATTGGAAAACAACAACAAAAACTTTTTCGTGTTGTTTTTCTTTAATATATTTTTAAAAGAAATACAATTTTTTTACGACCCCATGGGGGCTTGAACCCAGACCCATCTGACTGCTAATCGGAGACTCCTCCACAGAGCTACTCCATTGGAAACTTAGCTGCTTATAATTTATATATACATTTTTTTTTAGATACAAAACCATGTGACAGTAACTTTGTTTTTTCCTGCTTTTTTGCTTTGTTGTAATTTTTGGAAAAATATTTCTATGCGAAGTTTTTTTTAATTATTTTTAAATTTAAACATTTTTTTTACAAGTTTTTATATAACATTGACTCTTACTTAAATGGCCTATAGTTACAACTTGTTTTCTCCAATTTTATAGGCCAAGTAGTGAAAAATTATCCTCTACTTGGTCTTTCCATCCCATCTTTTACCGTTCTTATTGGACAACTCGCGGTACATGTTGTGTTATCGTAGTTCTTTGGGTGATATCACTTGAAGATCAGTGTCCACAGTTGAGATGAAGCATAACCAAGATAAGTCTGAGCTAACCAAGTTAAGACCGATCAGAACAGTTGATTGTTATCCAAAATCCCCTACATAATCAAAATTGACTCATGATGGTACTTTTTCATTACCGTGAGTTAGTTTTCCAAATTTTTTTTCAGAAGGTAATATTTAAATTTTTAAAATTCAAAAATCATTTAAAAATATATTTTTAATAAAAAAAAATTTTAAAAAAATGTTTGGTCTTGGTGGGATTTAAACCCGGGCCATTCAGTTCAACTTACCATTTTAATTACAAATAAGTACTTATGTAATAACTTATTAGTTATTCGGAGGGTATGTTGTAGTCATTACAAGGTAACCAGGTACCAGAGTACTTGTCATTTCCAAAGTTTTGCTGGGGATTTACTTTTATACCCAGTTTTTGATTAAGGTTTAGTTTAATATATTAATTTTGTTTTTAAATCGAGATTTCAATCTAAACCCGAAATTTTCTTCAAGCTTTCGTCCATCTGGTTACACCATGGAACCAAGAACATGTTTTTTATTTTGTTTACAATTGAGTTTAAAAGAGCAAACAATAAAAAAATTAATATACACAAATGCGTAAAAAGAGAGCAACAAACCAAACACAAAGGGAGCGCTAAAATGTAAAGTAAAAAAAGAGCACAAAAAATGTTAACTACATAAACAATAATCAAGATTTCTTTGTTTAAAAATGTTAAGTTTTTTTTTTTGCTGGGCCCTGTTAAACTAAGTGTGTGGGGATTTTAGTTGTTTTTAGCATTGGCGTTCTGTTAAATACTGGTTTGATAGAGTGCATTTCACGCATGTGTTTGTATTTATCTTATGCAGTAAATGTTAGTTAACATTTTGAGTGAGCAATGTTATAATGTTTACTATTTTGTTGTGTTGTTTTTACAGTTTATTATCTTAATGTGTTTGTGCTTGTCTTTGGCTGCTTTGGGTATGTTTCGTTTGGCTAAAATTTCTTGTCTTCAGTTCCGGACGTTTAACGCGACTGTGCGGTTGTTTTTATTATTTGAAAAATAAAAACCTTTCAAAACGCGCTTGAGATTTTATTTCCCTCAAAATTATAGTTTTTTTTTTGTCTACTATACAATAAAAATATAACAGCAAAAATATATACCCACTTTAAATGAAAAATTCTAACTAATTTCAAATTGTATCTTGTCTGAGTCCAAAAAAAAGTGAACCAGAAAAAAAGTTTGAAAAAAATTTTATAATAAATAAAATAATTAACAGAAATTTAACACAAATTTGAAAGATAACTTGTTTTTCTGTCTTAGCAAAAAAAATTTCAAAAAGAATCTTTAACAAAAGAAATAAAAATAGAAAAGTTTGAATTTTTATTAACAAAAGAAAAAAGTGAAATTAATAAATTTACAAAAGAATTTTTTTAAGCAAAAAATTTTAAAAAGTTTTTAACAAAATAAAAATTTATTGAGTAAAAAAATTGATGATTTTATGAAAGAAAAAGTGTCTACTTTCAAATTTTATTATAAAAAAAACAACAACAATATAAAGATAAATTAATTATACACAGAAAATTTTAAAACAAAAAGAAAAATTATTACACCTTCAAGGTACATACAAAAATATCACATCCAATTTAACTCCTTTTAGTAAATACACACCAGAGTCTGAGTTCGAATCTGAGTCTGTTTAGAAAAAATATTTTAACTCAACTTAAAAACCAACCAAAAAGTATCTTAAGAGTTAAACAAAAATCATCTCCTTTAAAGAGTGAAAGAGAGAGCAAAATCCAAAAAAAAAGGAGTAAAAAATCCAAAGAGCATAGAAAATACTCTAATAACACAAGCAACAAAAACTCAGCAAAATTTTGCAGCATCCTTTAGTTTGAGTTACAAAAAACGCGAAGGATTCTCTAAAAAGAAATTGAAAATAAAAACAAAGTGAAGTTGGCTGAAGTTTTCAAATTGAAATACATTTAGTGTTGGTAAACGTTAAGATTTTTAAGAAAAATAATTAAAGGTTTCCGAGTTAAAACTGGATTAAAATAAAAAAACGGCAGGATTTTATGGATTATTTGTAAAAAAAAATATTGAGACTAAAATTAAAACTCACTCCAAGGATTTTTTAGAAAAATTTTTAAAATATTTTTGAGAAAGGTAAGTTTGAAGCATATTGTAAAGAAAGTGTATATTTTAAGACAGAAAATGGAGCATTCCTCACCGCTATGTGTCACTTAGTTTTTTCAGTATTCCTACTAATTATTCATCTAATTTAAAAATCATATATTTGAAAAAATAAGCCCGGAACTAAACCCGACTCGAACTCAAGACCATCAACATAAATACTGGTTCAAATTAAATTATTAGCTTTCACAAAACAATAATATAAAAAAATTTAGCCTGCAATTTCTAACAAAAAAATTTATTTCAAAACTTTTTCCTTCAGTAATTTCATATATTCGACTTCAATATTTTGAAAAGCGTAAAATATTTCGCAAAGTCTTTATTTTACTTATTTTTATTTTTATCCAAATTTAACTAACTTTGGGAGGTTATAACTTTTTTCAATATAGATATATAAAACTTATTTTATACCTTATGATAGACCATTGCCTTTGCTTTATATTGGTATAGAAAACATACGCATACTTTTGCATATTTAGTCTAAAAGACAAAAAATGTGAAATTATCTAATACAAGGAAAATTTTAAAATAACTCAGAAATATCTCAACTTTAGAAGGATATTACTTTTTTCAGTACAAATAAGTAAATCTAGTTTTATACCATATGAAAGGCTATAGTCTTGGCTTTATATTGGTATATAAAACATATGCATATCTTTGCATATTTAGCCCAAAAGACAATAAATATGAAATTAACAAATAAATTTGTAAAATATCTCAGAAAACGGATCGAATTAAAAGCGATAAGAGTTTTGTATACTAAATATGTGCAACAATAATAAACTCTTCTTCTGTAAATACAATTTATAATTAATAATTTTTTGTACCCCTAAATATTTCACCGAAAATAAAGCTCAAACAGCCATTGAAAGTTTTACATATCGTGCCTTCGATTACAGAAAACCTAAATAAATAAAAAAGTTATTAAGTCGTATCAAATCTATACTGAAGAAAAACAAACTAAGACATTCAAACAGGAAACCCGATCGTCTAGCCTCAAAATAATATAAGAACATGTAAAAGAAAATTGTGTATGGCTCTTTAAGAATCAAAAAATGTCTAACCTCCTCCTTACTATTTACACCAGCTATATTCGACCGAAAATGGAATATAACTCTCATGAATGAGCCGATGTCTCAAAGTATATTTTGGAGCTTCTCGAGCGACATCGGTGACGTAGGATATCCAACTCTATTGATTAACTGGAGTACCATTGCAATGTGGGTTGTGACTCACTGTTCTATTGTTACTACTTTGGAATGTGCTCCAACGAAATTAGGGAACTTATTCCCGAAACTCGGACTTTTACGCAACACACGTCATTCTATTAGAGCTCATTCCTAGGTGGTCAATTGGCCGGTAGACCGACCAACATATTACAGGGAAAATTCGTTCATTAGCTGTACAGTTCGTTTGTGGAATTCGCTCCCAGCAGAAGTTTTCCCTGCCAGTTGTTATATAGACAAATTAAAATCAAATGCCCACAAACACTCCATCTATAATCCCTCCCATAACCTTTTTTCCTAGTTCCAACACAATGCATCGTATAATTAGGGGTCATCCCCTGAGTGCTAGTCCTAAATTAAACAAAATAAGGATTTTTAGAATTTATGGTTCGAAGGACCATAACGGTTACTCCAAAAATAATTACAGAGAATAACTCTGGATCCAGCGATATTTGCATGCTATGGCAAAATATTCCCAACTCCATGAAGTCTGTTGCAAAATCGGTAAAAGGTTACCAAATCCCTAAAAACATAAAAACTCTTGGTACGACGAGGAGTGCCGCAACGAAACTGCTGAAAAACTCTGGAGTCAGCAGCTACTTGTGGATCTTTAGAAAGATATCGAGAGAAAAAGGGGAAGAAAAACTACTATTCCACAGAAAAAATAAAGATATGGAGAGACGTGATTTTAAGGAGATTGAGATGTATAGGACACAAAGTGAAGTACATAAATTTTAGCAAAAAATTAAGCACCAGACGAATGGTTATGGCAACCGACCAAGATGACGCATCAAAACAAATCAACGATGACGGTGTTATATGTCCACCACAAAACCTGAATGAGGTTAGAACTGCCAGAGCGAGATTAAAAAATAATAAAGGTACTGGTGCCGATGGTTTGTCAGCAGAAGTTTTTAACGCTGGAGGTGATGAGCTAAAAAGGTGTATGTCCATATATTTAGAAAACAGAAGAATACATGCCGGACGTTTTTAATCTCAGTGTCCTTTGTCCAGTGCACAAAAAAAGGAGATAAAATTGTATGTTCAAATTATAGAGGGATAAGCCTCCTCTCAATTGCATATAAGATTCTATCGACCATACTGAGTAAAAGGCTTAAGTCCAAAGGTAACAAAATAATAGGGACGTACCAATTTGGCTTTAGACCAGGATCAGACCAGATCAACTACTGACCAGATCCTTACTCTACGTCAAATCCTGGAGAAGACCCAAGAGAAACAAATAGATACGTATCATCTTGTTGTTGACTATAAAGCAGGTTTTGACAGTCCGATACGGAAGAAGATGTTTGAAGCAATGTTTAAGTTGGCACCGACATCGAATGAACCGTGAGCTTTATGGTTCCGGCATGAAACTTGTTCGATAATGATCCTAAGGGAACTCATAGAAGAGAGCGTCCAAAACTTCGATGGAAAGACCAAGTAGAGGAAAAGCTGGCGCCAAAATGGTACGCAAATACGAGGTAAAGAGATATCGTAGCCAGAGAGGCAAAGGTCAATAAGTGGTTCGCAAATACAAAGTGGAAGCATCGCGAGTAGTGTCGCAATTCAATGTAGTGATTTGCAAACTCGAAATAGGGCTGAGTACAACTGTCTGGTTGTCAAACAAGACTTTTTATCTATAGTAGCTGGCGTTGGTACTAATGACGAAAGGGTCCATAACGCTAAAACTTCTGTTATTGATTCGCAAACAAGAACTAGCGGTTAGAGCGGGAACTCTTGGTATTTAACTGCAAGTGGGTCGAAATCGCAAACAGAGATATAATTAGACAAGAAAAGCAGGATCACAGGCGCTATAGCGGTTCGAAACACGATGTAAAGAGATATGGCGATTACGGCGGGAAATCATGGTATCAAACTGTAAGTGTTGCTACCCACTCACCTACCTCACGAACAGAGAGATAATTAGACAACGTTGATAACAGAAAAGCTGGATCAGCAGTCGAGTGGTTCGCAAACACAATGTAAAGAGATATGGTAACTAGAAAGGCGAAGGTCCATAGGTGTTTTTTACTTAAATCGCCTACATTTACAACCTGTTAAGGCCAATATTGTGGAAATTCATGCGTTTCGATATTGTGCGCATACTCTCCAATGCGTAGACCAAGCTTTGAGAGATTCTTCTTTACTTGATCTTTCCATCAAAGTTTCGGACGTCCTCCTTTAGCGACCGTATTTTTTTTTTATCTAAGTTTAGCTTTTTTATAGTAATTGTTTTTTCCAGGGGTGGGTTACTAGCCCGACGTCTTAATCCATATTTTTATGGTACTTATGGGAGAACTAACGGCACATGTCAGCTCACTACATTAACGGATGTTAACGTAGTTCACCGGGTGATACCACGAGAAGGTCAGTCTCCACAGTTGAGATAAAGGATTGCCAAGATAATATCAACAAATTTAAAAATATGCTTAAAAACTATTATCATATAAAAAAAATGTTGGTCCTTCGAACCTTATATAGTTGCAAATGGGTTGATTATAGGGTTCGAAGGACCAATTTCCTATTTGTTATGATTTCACAAATAATTTTTAAATTGAAATCCTTTTTAAAATCGTTCTTTTACTTCGTTAAAGAAACCTTTTTAGTTTTCTAAAGCTTTATTAAAATTATATTTTTGCAATTTAATTCCCTTTTCCCTCAGGCTTCACAAAAAAAGTAACTTTTTAAAGCAAAAAAAAAAACTTATTTACTTATAAATATTACATAAATGCAAATACAACACAAAACTTTTGAGTTTCACTAGTAAAAGGTATAAAAGTATTCCTTTATTCCCCTATTTTCTTTCAATCCACTTAAATAGTTTGGAATTATGTTGATTTTTTTTGCTGTTTTTCTACAAATATTTAGTTTTATGCATAAATTTTGTGTAATTCACTTCCAGAAAACTGTAAAAGCCTTAGAGGTTTTAGGCTTACAACACACAATTCATGTAGTTTCTATTGCTTTGAGGGATTTTCAAAAGGGGATAAAGTTTTTAAGGGAATTTGTATTGATTATGTCAGCTATAAAGTTTCGAAAAGTCAATAATACTTGTGGAATTGACTAAGAGGATGTTAAATTTTATTTTGTGTTTGGGTACGAAGGACCATTATTACAGTCTTGAGATACAAGGTTTTAGATTTTGAGTAATTGTCAGTTTAGTCAGAGTTCGTGGGACCATAGTGCATAAGCACTTTTTAAACCCAGGCTTCTAATCCGGTTCGAAGGACCATTTATTTAATTGTGTGCAATTTTCCCTTTCCAAAAGGGCCTTCCCTTTTCCTAGCTTGCATTTACCATCTTTCGTTTGCTTTAACCTTTTGATCCACCAACTTTTTATTCTTTACAGTTTTAAATGCCTTTAGCTAAATTAATTATTTTTGATTTTATTTTCTTTATTTTTGCCTTCTTTTGCAATTTAAAATTTTATTTAGGTTTCAAAATAAAAAGAGGGCGTTTTTGATAGTTTTTTTTGTGTTCTTTCGTCATTGATGTTTCAATTTCATTAAAAATATTTAGATAGCAATTAAATAAAAGTAGATACAAAATTGTTGGTTTTAATATAAAAACTATTATAAAGAAATTAGAAAATTATTAAAATATTCAGGCTAAAGAAATTGGGTTAAGTCTAACGTTTTTTGTAGATGAGCCAAAAATTAATTATGACAGATTGAAAGTGAAGAAATAAATAAAATATGAAACTTATTTTAATATTTCATATCATCTATCAGTTTTAAGAATCTACTTTTATAGATGCTAACAAATTAATTATAATAAAAAACCAATTATTCATTAAGTCCGATTATAATTTGTATATCAGTAGCACAAAATGTAAATATATAGAAGATTATGGACCTAAACATCTGTAGATGTGTCATAGAACAGATAATGAAATGAATGAGTTCTTTTAGGAAATACCTATAATATTTTCTAAATATTATAGGGAAACCCTAGAAAGTATATATACATATAATTCCCCGACAACATTCCAATTGGAACAAGGGGTACTTCTCTTAGACAATGAGCTGCATCCGATTCTATTTTTAGACTCATTGAAAGGGACCTACGTTTTAACTCCGGCTCCGAACGGCAAATGCATTAGTTAGAGAAGTTTTACATAGCCTAATACTCAATAACCTGTGGCTAGCTGAGTTATGAGGTGAACCGCCGCTTTTTTGAAAATTTATTTTTTCAAGTGGGTCTGACCGGGGATTGAACTTGGGACCTCCTGTATGCTGACGGATGACTAACCTGCTATACCACGACGGTTCATAGAAGTAAAAACTTGAAAGCTCAAATATTATAACTATTTACAAAATTATTTTCATCGGGCTCGAAGGACCAAAATCGAATATTGTGACTTTATTGAAAACAAAGAAAACTGTTTAAATACTAGAACATTTAATAATTCGATCTCTTTTACTTACTTATATTACTCGACTTCTTTTATTTACTTATATGGTCTGTATTTACAGCCCGTTAAGGTCAAATGCGGAGCATATTTTATAAATCCATGAGCTTCGATCTTATGCCCATATTTTCCAATTTCGTAGGTCAATCTTTGAAAGATTTTCCTTTTCTTGGTCTTGCTGTTGAAGTCTCGGACGTTCTCATGTAACATTAGGGGTGATCGTTTTTGTCTAGTATTAGCTTTTTCATAGTAATTGGTTTTTTGTTCCAGGAGTGGGTTACTAGCCCGAAGCCCTAACCCATATTTTTATCGTTCCTATCGGAGAACTCGCGGCACATGTTAGCTTACTACTTTAGCGGGTATTCAGTCCATTTTAAACCTGATACTGGAAATATCTTAAAAATTCTGAAAAAAATATGATAGCCTCCAAAATGTCTGATGCATTAAGGCCCAATATACTAGGGCTTCTCAAGCCTTTGGTCAACTGGAAAATCTGTTAAAATCTTCTGCCAACTCACTGAAGATATATTCAAATCTAATGTAAAATGGGCCATGTTTACCTTGAAATTGAACAAGTGGTTTCAGCGGACCAGAATAGAGACTTATAAATTGGTCAATATCCTCCCGCCTGAGAACAGGGCCATACTACGCCAGTTTATTGGCGGAAAAAAGCAGAATGGTTTGATATTGGAATGTTTCGCCATCTCACTAAGAGATTCCCGGTATTAGCGAGTGGGAACAGATGTTTTAAAGACACTAGAGAGGGGTATTATGACGGCCTAACTATCGTTACTATCGATATCGTATAATCTGTGGTATCCTAGCCACTAGGTCAACCTGTAGATCGCAGATATCTCGACCTGAAGAATACTGCGTAGACCAGAAAGCTTAAAACTGATATCTCTCCTTAATAAAGTGATAAGGAAACCGCCCCACAACCTTGTTTGTCCGTGTACACCTCCAGATACCCATAATCAGATATTGGATATCCAGAGATATTCAGAGTGAAGAATTTTTCGAAAAGAGGAGTGGTTATATTGTAATCCACGTTGTTGCAGATATTACTAATTTTTTGCGGAATGTTAGCAAGGTCTATGAGACCTTCAATAGTGCTAAGCCGGATTGCAGAGCTAAGAGCTATTTGGTGAGCCGTTAAATCGACGGGAAGAAAGTTAAGCATAACAAATAGTGCCTTGGTCGTCTTGTAAATTAAGAATACTCATATATCAGGAAGCTCAAAACTGATTTCCTTCCTTAATAAAGCGATAAGGAAACTGCCGCTCACACTCTTCTTCGACGTGGATCCGTGTAAACCTCAAAAAATCCGCAATCAGAAATTGGATCTTCAGAGATATTCGCAGTCCACATTGTTGGGGATATTATTAATTATATCCAGAATTTTAGCATGGGTGAAGTAGTCCATCCAGAATATTTGCAACGTCTATAAAACCATACTTCTATAGTGCTTAGCCGGATTGCCGAGTTAAGAGCTATTTGGTGAGCTATTAAATTGTCCGGGAGCCAGTTGATATCCAACAGTGCTTTGGAAGGTGTGGTCTTAAAGGAACCGGTAATTAAAAGATCAGAGATCTAAGTACTTGAGTGTTGGCCACTAAACAAGCCCGCCATATGTTTATATAGGCTTGACGACCATTTCGAGAAGACAGGAAATACTTTTAGGCTTAAAACTCCTATTATTGTCTATGGCTCTTTTGCATTAGCAGAGTGCAATAGATGATTAAGACATTCTGAATAGGGTGGAATTGAGTGGAATGCGCAAGGCAGTCGGAGAAGAGTTGTAACCTCTTGCATCCGAAGAGGGCTGAAAGAGATAGAGGAACAAACGATGATAAGAAGCTGGAGTAAGGTGAAGAATATTGCCACCTTCAAATCAGAATGTAGAAAATTTGTTAAGGCCCTAGCTCCTCTTATGATCGAAGGGAAAATTTAGATCTGAATACATAAAAGCTAACCTGATCGACAAAAATAACATTTATTGTACTATGGATAAGTTTATCCTAAAATTGTAAATGCATATTTTATTCGGAACATTCCTTATATATTATTTTATTTCAAAGAGCTTGTGTGTGTGCCTCAGCTTTCTCTCATTGGATAATCGTTCCAATAGTTGTTTCCGAATTAGAATAAAATCGGTATACTCTCTTATTTAGGGGACTTTTCAAAACGACCTTATGGCAAATCAATGTATGGAGGTGCAACATCTTTATGTCACTTAGATTGTATGAGCCGAAACTCACCAAGAAGTTTCAGAACTTGTTGGTAAGAGAATGGAAGTTCGGTAACATGTTGCAACTTTTTATTCAAATGTTTAAAATTTCGGAATAAACGACGACATCTGACTCTAGTCCCCATATAACCCCCAATGACGGAAATGATATAAATCTCAAGAAAATGTTTGTATGATGAAAAATTTTAACAAATATTTATATGTAAGTCTAAAGGCAAACAAGTGAACTTCTTAATTTTCATAACGATCGGTGCAAATGTAACCTTAGTGGTGAAGGGTATCACATGGTCGGGCTTGACGACTACTAAGCTTTCTGGGTAATGTTTACAAATCGTATTTTTTTAAAAGATACGGGATTTTTTTAATATTATGGAAGGTAAAGCAAGCTCATGCCTTCAGAAGTTTGTTGTTTAATTTTTCACGCAATTAAAACGTTTCATAAAATTTATAAAGTTTAAGAGTCATGAAATTTTACAAAGGCAAGTTTTTTCTGCGTTTTGCTGCAACTTTTTGCAGAAATTGCATTTTTTTCTTTTAAGAAAAAAAAAATTAATTAAACTTTTAAAAAAAAAAAATTATGTTTTTGCTCAATTTTTTTTTTTTTTTGAAGACAAGGTCAAGGCATTTCACTTTTTTTTCAAATCTAAGACAATGTCATAATTTTATGTTATAGTTTTTTTTTGTTTATTGAACTTATAATATTAGCCTTAATTATTTATTGTTAAAAATTTGTTAATTTTCTTATATTTTTAATTTTTATGTTAAAAAACGTATTTGCCAACTATTTTTAAATATTGTATATTTTTATCGATATTTATTTTCGTTTATTTGTTTTTGCTTAAATTTTTGTTTGAAATAAATTTTTGTTATCCAAAGTTTATATTAATATCAACTTGTTAAATAATATTTTTTTGGTTAAATATTTAAATAAAAATTTTCGTAGTAACAAAAACAAAAAATAAATAAATATTTAACCAAGTCTAACATAATAATAACACAAGCAAATAGATAGTAAATATTTATAGCTAAAAGATGCCAGATTAATATTTTATTCAGAACCCAAAATGATTTTGATCAGGTTCAAAGGACCGAAGCAGACAATTTTGTGATTAGAATTTTTTTTCTTGAACAAATATAGTCCAATAATCTGGCATTTTTTTAGACTCATCACTGGTCCTTTCTTCCAACCTCTTCTTCTTTTATCAAAGATTCGAAGAATCAAAATTTCAAAAAAAATTTGGATTAAAGAAAATATATTCCAACAATTTGGCATTCCTTTCAATGGTTCCTTCCTCCCCTTAGTTTCTCCTATCCACCTTCTACTACCTTTTTATCTAAGATTCGACGGACCAAAATATACAATATTTAGAAACAATTTGTCAATTCGAATTTTTCCCACGAATTTCAATTTTTTCTCTAAACAATGAATTCCAACAATCTGGCATTCCTTTCAGACTTAGTTTCGTTCCCTTCAACCTCTCAGTTTCCCTCTAACCACTTTCAGCTTTCACTATCTCTTATCACTTAAATATTTATTTATTTATTTTATTAATACAAAATTTGCACATAAATCTCGCACTCAATTAACACAATTTTACGCTAAAGCCTCAACTGAATAATGAATTTTTTACAAATTTTTAAAATACATCTCCGGGAATGCCCCAACAAATTCACAAACACACGACAACATCTCCGTCACCGACAACCGGTAGTCAGACATTAACCTAAACACATAAATTAAATTAAATTCCAATAATAAAAATCTTTAATATTCAAATTAGAGTCAAGCAAATCATCTTTTAGTTCTCAAGAAATTCAAAAGAATTTAAGATTTGTCAGTTTCTTTGACAATTACGAGTAAACGATAGAAAAGCGTCATTGAATTTAAAACCCCCTGGTAACGGTCTAAAAGGGCTTACAGGTTGAGTCTGTTAGCTTAAGTGATTTCCAAAGCAGGTGTCGTCTGTCTTTCTGTCTGTCTTCAAGTATTTGTTTATTTTGCTTTAAATTGTTTTCCAAATAAATACAAATAATAATGAAATTTTTTGCTTTTCTACGAAATAAAAAGAGTTATGACGTTTTAAGGTATTTTTTTATAAATTCTCGTTAAATATTTTACTTAACAATTAGGCCGTAACTAATAAAGATATTTAAAGTTTTCCAAAGAAATTTTTGGTATGACAAATTTATTTGCGATTTTTTTTGTTGTTAAAGTTTAGCGAGAAAGAAAGTGATAAAATTTTAAAAGGAAATTAAAAGAAATTTATGATTAATAGGGCAAAAATGTGGCAAAAGGAAATAAGCTATGGGTAGGCATATAGATGGAGCCACAAGTGACTTTTATAACGAATTTAAATACAATTGTAGTCCCTTGACTAGGACTTAAGATATGACAAGAAATCGACTATGACTATGACTTAGACAATGACTTAGACTATGGCTTAGACTATGACATAGACTATGACTAAAACTATGACTCGGACTATGACTTAGACTATCACTTAGACTATGACTTAGACTATAACTTAGACCATGACTTAGACTATGACATAGACTATGACTAAGACTATGACTTAGACTATGACTTAGACTATGACTTAGACTATGACTTAGACTATGACTTAGACTATGACTTAGACTATGACTTAGACTATGACTTAGACTATGACTTAGACTATGACTTAGACTATGACTTAGACTATGACTTAGACTATGACTTAGACTATGACTTAGACTATGACTTAGACTATGACTTAGACTATGACTTAGACTATGACTTAGACTATGACTTAGACTATGACTTAGACTATGACTTAGACTATGACTTAGACTATGACTTAGACTATGACTTAGACTATGACTTAGACTATGACTTAGACTATGACTTAGACTATGACTTAGACTATGACTTAGACTATGACTTAGACTATGACTTAGACTATGACCTAGACTATGACTTAGACTGTGACTAAGACTAAGATTATGATTTAGACTATGACTTAGACTATGACTTAGACTATGACTTAGACTATGACTTAGACTATGACTTAGACTATGACTTAGACTATGACTTAGACTATGACTTAGACTATGACTTAGACTATGACTTAGACTATGACTTAGACTATGACTTAGACTATGACTTAGAATATGACTTAGACTATGACTTAGACTATGACTTAGACTATGACTTAGACTATGACTTAGACTATGACTTAGACTATGACTTAGACTATGACTTAGACTATGACTTAGACTATGACTTAGACTATGACTTAGACTATGACTTAGACTATGACTTAGACTATGACTTAGACTATGACTTAGACTATGACTTAGAATATGACTTAGACTATGACTTAGACTATGACTTAGACTATGACTAAGACTATGACTTAGACTATGACTTAGACTATGACTTAGACTATGACTTAGACTATGACTTAGACTATGACTTAGACTATGACTTAGACTATGACTTAGACTATGACTTAGACTATGACTTAGACTATGACTTAGACTATGACTTAGACTATGACTTAGACTATGACTTAGACTATGACTTAGACTATGACTTAGACTATGACTTAGACTATGACTTAGACTATGACTTAGACTATGACTTAGACTATGACTTAGACTATGACTTAGACTATGACTTAGACTATGACTTAGACTATGACTTAGACTATGACTTAGACTATGACTTAGACTATGACTTAGACTATGACTTAGACTATGACTTAGACTATGACTTAGACTATGACTTAGACTATGACTTAGACTATGACTTAGACTATGACTTAGACTATGACTTAGACTATGACTTAGACTATGACTTAGACTATGACTTAGACTATGACTTAGACTATGACTTAGACTATGACTTAGACTATGACCTAGACTATGACTTAGACTGTGACTAAGACTAAGATTATGACTTAGACTATGACTTAGACTATGACTTAGACTATGACTTAGACTATGACTTAGACTATGACTTAGACTATGACTTAGACTATGACTTAGACTATGACTTAGACTATGACTTAGACTATGACTTAGACTATGACTTAGACTATGACTTAGACTATGACTTAGAATATGACTTAGACTATGACTTAGACTATGACTTAGACTATGACTTAGACTATGACTTAGACTATGACTTAGACTATGACTTAGACTATGACTTAGACTATGACTTAGACTATGACTTAGACTATGACTTAGACTATGACTTAGACTATGACTTAGACTATGACTTAGACTATGACTTAGACTATGACTTAGACTATGACTTAGACTATGACTTAGACTATGACTTAGACTATGACTTAGACTATGACTTAGACTATGACTTAGACTATGACTTAGACTATGACTTAGACTATGACTTAGACTATGACTTAGACTATGACTTAGACTATGACTTAGACTATGACTTAGACTATGACTTAGACTATGACTTAGACTATGACTTAGACTATGACTTAGACTATGACTTAGACTATGACTTAGACTATGACTTAGACTATGACTTAGGCTATGACTTAGACTATGACTTAGACTATGACTTAGACTATGACTTAGGCTATGACTTACACTATGACTTACACTATGACTTAGAATATGACTTAGACTATGACTTAGACTATGACTTAGGCTATGACTTAGACTGTGACTTAGACTATGACTAAGACTATGACTTAGAATATGACTAAGACTATGACTTAGACATAGACTATGATAAGACCATGACTTAGACTATGTCTTAGCCTATGGCTTAGACTTTGATTAAGACAATGACTAATTTAGTTTGTGGCTTAAAGAGTCACAATTTGGACAAAAAGTCACTTTTTACACAAAATATCTCATTTTATACAAAAAAAATCCATTTGTACACAAAATGTCACATTTTATACAGAAAGAATATAATTTTTATACAAAATCTAAATTAAAAAAAAAAAAAATATAATTTTACACAAAAAGTCACTTGGACACAAAAATTCACTTTTTGCACAAAAAGCTTTTTTACACAGAAAGTCACTCTTTACACAAAAAGTTTTTTTTTTTACACAAAAAGTCACTTTTTACACAAAAAGTTTTTTTTTTACACAAAAAGTCACTTTTTACTCAAAGAGTCACTTTTAAAACAAAAATAAAATGCTTATACAAATATTCAGTTTTCACACAAATCGTCTTTTTTACACAGAAAGTCTTTGTTTACACAAAAAGTATTTTTACACAAAAAGTCACATTTTACATAAATATTAAATTTTTACACAAAAAGTAATTTTTGGCACAAAAAATCAATTTTTCTACAAAAACTCATACTTAACACAAAAAGCCACTTTTGCACAGAAAGTCACTTTTAACACAAAAGTCACACTTTAAACAAAAATTCACTTTTTACACAAAAGTAAATTTTTACACAAAAAGTTACTTTTTATACCAAAAATTACTTTTTACACAAAAGTCACTTTTAAAACAAAAAGTCACTTTTAAGACAAAAAGTAACTTTTACACAAAAAGTCACTTTTTAGACAAAAATTCACTTTTAACGCAAAAATTTAAGTTTTACAAAAAAGTAAAATTTTATGCAAAAAGTCGCTTTAACACAAAAAATCGCTTTTCACACAAAAAGTCTCTTTTTAAAGAAAAAGTAAGTTTTTATACATAAAGTCAATTTTGAAACCAAAAAATCATTTTTCATACAAAAAGTCAGGTTTTACACAAAAAGTCACTTTTTAGAAAAAAAAGTCACATTTTTCAAAAGAAGTCACTTTTTACACAAAAATTCAATTTTTACAAAAAATTTAAAATTTTCAAATTTTACAAAAATATGTCACTTTGACAAAAAAAATACACTTTTCACAGAACAAATAAATTTTTACACAGATAGTCACTTTTACGTAAAAAATTACTTTTTACAGAAAAAGTCGGTTTTTACACAAAAACTCAATTTTTACAAAAAAATTTATTTAGTACTCAAAAACTAATTTTTACACAAAAGGTCACTTTTTCTACAAGTTAGACAAAAATTTAATGCAAATTTAAATGTTTTAGTTTAAAGTTTTGAGATATTTTACATAACATTTTCATCGTTTTCATAAGACCGACCCTTTGTCATTGTTATAGAAGATTTATTGAAATATTCATTGTTATTTTTTTTCCAATATAAAACTTTGATTTTCTTTTCAGAATAAATTTTATTAAAGTAAAAATATATTACAAGGTCGTTTTTGTTGTTGTTTTGTTTAATTCACGTAAACGATGATTTCGTTATAAAATCCGAATTATAATTGTTAATTTTTATTTTTATTTGAATTTCAATCTGAGAGATGAAGCATAACAATTGCCTTTAGTTTCAATTGTTAAAGTTTGTTTTCGAAATAGACATGAAATTGTAATAAATTTGAACTGAGAATCATTTCAAATTTTGTAAGTTTTAAATCTTGAAAAACTTAGGCACTTGATGAATTGATGTAGAATTCATTTTTGTTGATAATAGAGTGATTTCTACTTTTTTTTTGGGAGAAAAGGGAAATCAAGTGGAAATAATTATAGACGTTTGCAAAACATTAAACATTAGAGCTCAACTTAACATTGACAAAATTATACTTGACACAGTAAAAATTAAAAAAAAAATATCAAAACGATTTTTTCAAGCATAAATATGACAGGAAGTGGAAAATTATTACAATCTTAAACAATTATTTAGAAAACTATAAAAAAAACTTATAAATAAAATCTAGAAAATAGAGACAGACAAAAAAATTATTGGTTCTATAAATTTCAGTTGAACTTTTGGTCCTTCCAACTGGATTGAAATCAACTGGTCCTTCGAACCTGTTTAAAATTTTAATATTTTGTCCTTAATTTTTAAATTGAATTTTTCTTATCACAACAAAACTTTATTTTTTTCATTTAAATTTCCAAATGATTCACTTGTTCTTCTATTCTTTACAAAATTTATGACAAATTTTAAAAACATTTAGAAACTAATATTTTAAATGAAATTTAAAACAAAAAACCACTTGAAAATTTCCAATGACCCAGACCCAAATTTCTCGTTTGCGTATGCGTTTCTATTCCAAATTTATATATTTTCTTTCTAAATAGATTTCAAATTATGTGAACTTGAAATTTTAAACTCAAACACTTGTTGGGTTTCATTTCAAAGAAAAAACAAAAAAAAAATGTCTGTAGGAAATTAGAGCCCAAAAATAATTAAATATTGAGAAGGTCTTATTGGAATTTAAAGAATAGTCAAGCAAAAGCGTGTAAACCGCCTTCTAGCCTCAAGTGCGAATGATGGCGTGCAAAAATTAATTTTAAAATAATTTTGCCGCCAACATTTTTCAATTAAAAAAACTTAAAAAAAGAGCGCAAAAATTTTGGCAAATATCTTTTGGATTTATTTCAGTTTTCATCTAATGCTTAAAATTGTTCTTGTTTTTATAATGTCTTCAAATTTTTAATATTAACCTTCAATTAATTAATTGCAAATTTTTTCCTAAGAAGTCTTAAAGTTTCTAATTTCTAGCAAAATGTGGGGGTGGTCATGGTTAAAATTGAACTTATCTCTTGTTCGCAGATTTCTGAAATAATTATGTTATGAAATAATTGCAGACTTTATTTCAATTTAATTTCAGTTTCTTTTCATAATTTTAACAAAAACGTAAGTATTTTGGAGGTTCACACCCACTTAGAAATCGCAAAAAACCGGGTTTTTAAGAAATTAAAAAAAAAATAAAAAAATATTCTTGCTTAAATTAAGGTAACAAATTTAGTTTGTGTAAAATGTGCCTTTTTGCAGTAACGGATTAAATTTTACGTAAACAATGACTATTAATGTATGTAAAAAAAAAGTTTTTATAAAAAGTTAAATTTTTTGTGTTAAAAGTGATTTTTTGTGTTTAAAGTGACTTTTTGTGTTAAAAGTGACTTTTTGAGTCAAAAGAAACTTTTTGTGTAAAAATTGGCTTTTTGTGTAAAAATTTACTTTCTGTGTAAAAAGGGACTTTTTGTATGAAAATGGTCTTTTTGTATATAAAGTTACTTTTTGTGTAAAAAGTTACCTTTTATGTAAAATGTGACTTTTTATGTAAAAAGTGACATTTTGCGTAAAAAGTGACATTTTGGGTAAAAAGTGACTTTTTTGTTAAATGTGGCTTTTTGTGCAATATTATACTTTTTATGTAAAATTTGACTTTTTATGTTAAATGTAACTTTTTGTGTTAAAAGTGACTTTTTGTGTAAAAAGTGACATTCTGCGTAATAAGTGTTTTTTTTTTTGTAAAAAGTTACCTGTTGTGTAAAACTTTACTTTTTATGTAAAATATGACTTTTTGTGTAAAAAGTGAATTTTTGTGTAAAATGTGACATTTTGTGTAAAAAATTAAATTTTGCGTAAAAAGTGACTTTTTGTGTCAAAAATGCTTTTTTGTGTAAAATGTGACTTTTTGTGTAAAAATTGAGTCTTCTGTAAAAGTGAATTTTTGTGTAAAAGTTTGTTTTTGTGCAAAAATTACTTTTTGTATGAAAAGTCATAGTCATAGTCAAAGTCATAGTCATAGTCATAGTCATAGTCAAAGTCATAGTCAAAGTCATAGTCATAGTCATAGTCATAGTCAAAGTCAAAGTCATAGTCAAAGGCATAGTCAAAGTCATAGTCATAGTCAAAGTCATAGTCAAAGTCATAGTCATAGTCATAGTCATAGTCAAAGTCATAGTCAAAGTCATAGTCAAAGTCATAGTCATAGTCAAAGTCATAGTCAAAGTCATAGTCTAAGTCATAGTCATAGTCAAAGTCATAGTCATAGTCATAGTCATAGTCATAGTCATAGTCATAGTCATAGTCATAGTCAAAGTCATAGTCAAAGTCATAGTCAAAGTCATAGTCAAAGTCATAGTCAAAGTCATAGTCAAAGTCATAGTCAAAGTCATATTCAAAGTCAAAGTCATAGTCTAAGTCATAGTCTAAGTCATAGTCTAAGTCATAGTCTAAGTCATAGTCTATATCATAGTCTAAGTTATAGTCTATGTCATAGTCTAAGTCATGGTCTAAGTATTAGTCTAACTCATAGTTTAAGTCATAGTCTAAGTCATAGTCTAAGTCATAGTCTAAGTCATAGTCTAAGTCATAGTCTAAGTCATAGTCTAAGTCATAGTCTAAGTCATAGTCTAAGTCATAGTCTAAGTCATAGTCTAAGTCATAGTCTAAGTCATAGTCTAAGTCATAGTCTAAGTCATAGTCTAAGTCATAGTCTAAGTCATAGTCTAAGTCATAGTCATAGTCATAGTCAAAGTCATAGTCATAGTCATAGTCATAGTCATAGTCAAAGTCATAGTCATAGTCAGAGTCATAGTCAAAATCATAGTCATAGTCAAAGTCATAGTCAAAGTCAAAGTCATAGTCATAGTCATAGTCATAGTCATAGTCATAGTCATAGTCATAGTCAAAGTCATAGTCATAGTCAAAGTCAGAGTCATAGTCATAGTCGAAGCCATAGTCAAAGTCATAGTCAAAGTCATAGTCAAAGTCGTAGTCATAGTCAAAGTTATAGTCAAAGTCGTAGTCAAAGTCATAGTCAAAGTCATAGTCAAAGTCATACTCATAGCTATAGTCGTGGTCATAGTCATCGTCTTAATGAAAGTCATAATCAAAGGTACTTTTTGTTTAAAAAGGTAGTTTTTGTATTAAAAAGGTGTTTTTGTGTAGAAAAGGGCTAAAAAGGGATATTTACTGACGGAATTGAATTTCTTTAAAGAGTTCCTTTTTGTATGAAAAGTCAATTTTTGAGTGATTTACTAAAAAAATATTTATTTTATGTTAAAAAATACTTTTTGTGTAAAAATAGACATTTTGTGTAAAAAAAAAATACTTTTTTTATAAATGGTACTTTTTATATTAAAAAGGTCTTTTTGTGTAAAAAAGGGGTTTTTATGTAAACAAGGGATATAAGTGAAGAAATTTCTACAAAAAGTGCCATTTTGTGTTAAAAGTAAATTTTTTAGTGATTTACTAAAAAAGTATTCAAATTCGACTCTAAATGTTACAAAAGTCGACGACAAGTGTTAAATCTGAAACTCTTTTTGATATTGTGTGTCGCCACACTATGGCTATGGAGTTTTGTAGCCATTTCTATAGATCTTTATAAAATTTTATGGAAACCTGCCCCATTGTGCTTTTTGGTTTTTAATTAAATTTTTAGTTTGAACACTTTTTTCATCAAAAAACAAAGTTTTCCAATATTTGTGTCATCAATCATTGTTGAATAAATGCCGGTAGTAGTTTTTTTCTTGAATTTTTATTTCTTGTTGTTAATTTAAAAATTTTGTTTGCTTTTTAAATTTTTTTTTTTATTTTGTTAATTTTTTTTTTCAAATTTATTCGAAGTTTTTTTTTTGTAACACTTTTTCTTATATTTCCATTTAATCTTTTAATGACCATAAATTTAATTTTGAAATCTTTTTGTAATATTTGTTTGGTTTTCTTGTAATAAAATTTAATCATTATTGATTTGAGGTGTTTTTAAAAATGTTGTAATAATTTCTTTTCTTTTGCTATCTTAATGAAAAATTTTGTAATAATTTTTACCTTGTCATGGGAAAATGGGGAGGTGTCGTCGGTTTGGGTTTTGAAATTGAAACAAAAAAGAAACATATTATGAAATTGTTATGATTATTAATCATTTAACACTTTTGATAAGCTTTCAGTTTACATAAAACATTTTTTTTTTTTGTTAATTTTTATTTGTTTCAAGATTTTGTAATAAGTTTTGAAGCAAATATTTATTAAATGGGAAAGTCTTAAGTTGTAAGACCAAGGGACTGATAACGTCAGGTTGGGTTAAACAGATAGTAAGTCCCACCTACTGTTTAAATAAATATAATAAGGAAATGTTGTAATTTATATTAAGGGGTAGTTAAGGAACATGATCGGAACTAATCTGTAGCTTAAAGTCTAAAAGCTAAGGTTTGGAGTTTTTTCTAAGCCTTTATGTAAAGTTGAATTTCTTGTAGTTTCTAAAAACTAATATTCGCACTATCCCCTTTAATCACTTCCCTCTCCATTCAAACCTTTATCTGACCCTAAATTTATATTTATGATTTGCATTATTTTTTCCTTTTATTTCTAGCATTTTCTGCTCTTAATGCTTCAGTAAATTTTTACTAGAATAAACTTTACTTTACCTCCTTTTTTTTGTTGTTGCTCAATTTCTAACTAAAATAAGGCATAAACTTGAAACTTTACAGCTGAAGCATAAAAACCCTCCCAATCATCATTTGCGTTAACAATTTTTCCGGTTAAGCCATGAATATGCACAATTTTGGTAACCATTAAAGCCATTTCCTACAGACAAAGATTCAACAAAGCCAACAAAACTGCTCTTACCAGACAACCCACTCCCTTTGAACGTGGGTTACCATTAAAAAATATAACAAATGATCATCATTGATTACAACAAAAATAACAACAACAATAAAAAGGTGATGATGAGGTTTTGATTCCTTAAACCAGCCTCCGTAAAATTTAAGTTGCTTGGGCCTGAACCAACAAAAAAATCATAAAACTTGCTTTTGTGGTAGCGCAGAAACTAGTTTGGAGTTTTAATAATTTCAAATTTTATTTCATTCGAATTCATGATTTTTTTTTTTAACGATTTTTAGGTTTTGAAGCCTTTTTTTCCAATAAAGACTCCCACACACTTTTTTGTTAATTTCGATTTTGTACAAGATTTTTTTATATTTCAGATTAAAAATGTAATTTAAAGAGACTTTTTACACACCTTTTCTTAAAAAATGTTTTAGCATCTCACGCATTTTTAATTTTTTTTTTTTTTTTTGGGTAAAAAGTGAATTTTTGTGTAAAAAGTAAATTTTTAATGTAAAAAGTGAACGTATTTGTAAAAAAAATACTTTTTGTGTAAAATTTCATATCTTGAGTAGAAGAGTATTTTTGCGAAAAAGTTACTTTTTGTGTAAAAAGTAAATTTTTGTGTAAAAAGTGTCTTTTTGTGTAAAAAGTGGCTTTTTGTTTAAAAAGTGACTTTTTGTGTGAAAAGTGACTTTTTGTGTAAAAAGTGACTTTTTGGGTAAAAATTGACTTTTCGTGTAAAAATTGACTTTTTGTGTAAGAAGTGACTTTTTGTAAAAAACGGCTTTTTGTGCAAAAAGTGACTTTTTGTGTAAAAAGTGATTTTTGTGTAAAATCTATACTTTTGTGTAAAAAGTTTTTTTGTGTAAAAACTATATTCAGGTGTAAAAAGTGACTTTTTGTGTAAAAACTAACTTCTTGTGTAAAAACTAACTTTTTGTGTAAAAAGTGACTTTTTGTGTAAATAGTGACTTTTTGTGACAAAAGTGACTTTTTGTGTACAAAGTAACTTTTTGTGTAAAAAATGATCTTTTGTATAAATCGTGACTTTTTGTGTAAAAAATAAGTTTTTGTGCTAAAAGTGGGTTTTTGTGTAAAATGTTAGTTTTTGTGTAAAAAATTACTTTTTGTGTGAAAAGTAACTTGTGTGAAAAAAGTTAGTTTTTCTGTAAAAAGTGTTTTTTTTTGTGTAAAAAATGGATTTTTATGTAAAAAGTGAGTTTTTGTGTAAAAGCGATTTTTTGTCTATAAAGTGAGTTTTTGTGTAAAAAGTAATTTTTTGTGTAAAAGGTGACTTTTGTGAAAAAAGTGACTTTTTATGTAAAAAATTACTTTTTGTGTAAAAAATGACTTTTTGTGTAAAAAGTGACTTTTAGTGTAAAAAGTGACTTTTTGTGTAAAAAGTGACTTTTTGTGTAAAAATTTCGTTTTCTTTTAAAAGTGTCTTTTTGTGTGAAAAGTTACTTTTTGTGAAAAAAACTGACTTTTTGTGTAAGAAGTGACTTTTGGTATAAAAAGTGGCTTTTTTATGTGAAAAGTGACTTTTTGTGCAAAAAGTGACTTTTTGTGTAAAAAGTGACTTTTTGTGTAAAAAGTGACTTTTTGTGTAACAAGTGACTTTTTGTGTAAAAAGTGACTTTTTGTGTAAAAAGTGAGTTTTTTTGTTATGACTTAGACCATGACTTAGACTATGACTTAGACTATGACTTAGACTATGACTTATACTATGACTTAGACTATGACTTAGACTATGACTTAGACTATGACTTAGACTATGACTTAGACTATGACTTAGACTATGACTTAGACTATGACTTAGACTATGACTTAGACTATGACTTAGACTATGACTTAGACTATGACTTAGACTATGACTTAGACTATGACTTAGACTATGACTTAGACTATGACTTAGACTATGACTTAGACTATGACTTAGACTTTTACTTAGACTGTGACTTAGACTATGGCTGGACTATGACTTAGACTATGACTTATACTATACTTAGACTATGACTTAGACTATGACATAGACTATGACTTAGACTATGACTTAGACTATGACTTAGACTATGACTTAGACTATGACTTAGACTATGACTTAGACTATGACTTAGACTATGACTTAGACTATGACTTAGACTATGACTTAGACTATGACTTAGACTATGACTTAGACTATGACTTAGACTATGACTTAGACTTTTACTTAGACTGTGACTTAGACTATGGCTGGACTATGACTTAGACTATGACTTATACTATACTTAGACTATGACTTAGACTATGACTTAGACTACGACTAAGACTATGACTTAGACTATGACCTAGACTTTGACTTAGACTATGACATAGACTATGACTTAGACTATGACTTAGACTATGACTTAGACTATGACTTAGACTATGACTTAGACTATGACTTAGACTATGACTTAGACTATGACTTAGACTATGACTTAGACTATGACTTAGACTATGACTTAGACTTTTACTTAGACTGTGACTTAGACTATGGCTGGACTATGACTTAGACTATGACTTAGACTATGACTTATACTATGGCTTATATTTTAACTTAGGCTGTGACTATAACTTATTTCTTAGACTATGACTTCGTTTTTACACAAAAAGTCACTTTTTATGCAAAAAGTCACTTTTTACAGAAAAAGCGACATTTGGATCAAAACTTAAAAAATCTATTTTTTATAAACGAAAACACTTACAGGAAGTTCAATTTATCTGTTTTTGTGTTTGCCTACAAAGAAACTTAAAACCCTAGAACTTGCCACAAACTCAAAAAAACAGCAGCATCAAGACACCTTTTAAGCCTTTTCCTGCTGCCTCTGTTTAATGGCCAATCTAAAACCTGATTTCTTAATATCAAGTTCTTTTTGGATTATTTATGGTCTTTGTCTGTTATTGTTGTTGTAGTGATGGTGGCAAACTCCTTCTCTACACAACAAAACACCATAACCATCCAGTTTTTTTTTAATATTTTGAAACCAGCCCAACCGCCAGTAGCAGCTGTTCATTTTTGTAATTCAAGTTCCTCGAAACTGGTTCTTCTTCTGCGACTGTCTTTAAGTCTTTGTTTTTTCTTGTGAGTCTGTTTTAAACTGATTAATCCTTAGAATTTAAGAAAGAAAATCATATTTTAGAGTTTTTTTTCTGCTAAAGGGAAACCACAAAAAATGACCTAAAAAAAGTTTAGCCTAAGCCTTTGTAAGAGATATGATGAAATTTATAAATCATTTTATTAACTTTTTCTGTTTTAAGCCCCAATTCTGTTTTTTTTTCTTCTTGTTTTAAGTTGAAATTTTGTGGTTGCTGCAGTTTTTATAGCCTTTTTTCTGATTTTTTTCTACTTTAGCTTTAAAGCCATAAAGAAATAACATTAAACCACAAGTTCGAGGTTTTAAGTTTTATTTATTTTTTTTTCTTCATATGAGTATCATTATATTGGGTTTATAACCCAAAAAAGGGGAAAAATGAGTTTATGTTTAAGAAAAATCATGGTTTAAATCTAAAACGGTAAATTTGTTTGAGGAGCTTAAAAGCTTTTGATGTCTCAAGTCGGGTGAGCTAAGCCAAAGTGTTGACTTTTATGAACTTGAGAAACAAGAAAATTATACAGCTTCGCAAATTTTTTTTAAATGCATGAAAGTTTTTTTTTCGTTTTTAAAACTTAATTATTAGTCTGGAGTCTTTACAAAAAGTCACTTTTTAATATAAAAAGTCTCTTTTTTACCTAAAAAGTCACTTTGTTATACAAAAAGTCTCTTTTTCATACAAAAAGTCACTTTTTTATACAAAAGGTCTTTTTTTTTACACAAAAAGTTACTTTTTTTACACAATAAGTCACTTTTTGTACCCAAATGTAATTTTTTTAATATAAAAAGTCACATTTTTAAAATGTCATTTTTGTTACACAAAATGTCACTTTTTCACACAAAAAGTCACTTTTTTACACAAAAGTTATTTTTTCACACAAAAAGTCACTTTTTTACACAAAAAGTCACTTTTTTTACACAAAAAGTCTTTTTTTTTACACAAGAAGTCACTTTTTTACACAAAAAGTCTCTTTTTTACACAAAAAGTCTCTTTTTACACAAAAAGTCACTTTTTTACACAAAAAGTCACTTTTTTACACAAAAAGTCACTTTGTTATACAAAAGGTCACATTTTTACACGAAAAGTCACTTTTTCACACAAAAGGTGATCTTTTCTCACAAAAAATCATTTTTTTTACACAAAAGGTCTTTTTTTTACACAAAAGGATACTTTTTTTGTATAAAAACTCCTTTTACACAAAAAGTCAATCCTTACACAAGTAAAACCATAATTTAGAAAACTTTTGATATAAAAATTCATTTTTTTATTTAAAACGACATATTTTACTTTTTATACAAAAAATTACTTTTTAGACAAAAATTCACATTTTACACAATAAGTCACTTTTTGTACAAAAAGTCACTTTTTGTACAAAAAGTCACATTTTACATAAAAGTTCACTTTTTACACAAAAATTCACTTCTTACAGAAAAAGACAGTTTCTACACAAAAGTTCCCTTTTTACACAAAAGTTCACCCTTTACACAAAAATTCACTTTTTACATAAATAGTCACTTTTAACACAAAAAGTCGCTTTTTACACAAAAAGTCTGTATTTTCACAAAACGTAACACAAATAGACAGTTTTTGCACATAAATAACATTCACACAAAAAATCACTTTTTTTACCAAAAATTCACTTTTACACAAAAGGTCACTTTTACACAAAAATTCACTTTTTAATCAAAAAGTCAGTTTTTACAAAAAAGTAATTTCTTACCCAAATATATAGTTTTTACACATAAATAACATTTACACAAAAAAAAAATAAAAATTTTGCAGAAAAATTTACTTTTTACACACAAAGTCAATTTTTTCACAAAAAGTCACTTTTTACACAAAAATTCACTTTTTACACAAAAAGTCGCCTTTTACACAAATAGACAGTTTTACACAAAAAGTCACTTTTTACACAAAAATTCACTTTTTACACAAAAAGTCAACTTTTACACAAAAAGAAAGTTTTCACACAAAATGTCACTTTATACACAAAAATTAATTTTTAACACAATAAATCACTTTTGACACAAAAGTTCACTTTTTACACAAAGTTCACTTTTTACACAAGAAGTCACTTTAAAACAAAAATTAACTTTTTACGCAAAATTCAGTTTTTACACAAAAATTCACTTTTTATACAAAAATTCGCTTTTAACACAAAAAGTCACTTTTTACACAAAGAATCACTTTTTACACACAAAGTCAATTTTTACACAAAAAGTTACTTTTTACGCAAAAAGTTACTTATTACACAGTAGTCGCTATTTACACAAAAAGTTACTTTTTACACAAAAAGTTACTTTTTACACAAAAAGTTACTTTTTACACAAAAAGTCACTTTTTACACAAAAAGTCACTTTTTACACAAAAAGTCACTTTTTACACAAAAAGTCACTTTTTACACAAAAAGTCACTTTTTACACAAAAAGTCACTTTTCACACAAAAAGTCACTTTTACACATAAAGTCAGTTTTAACACAAAAAGTAATTTTTTACACAAAATTCACTTTTTACACAAAAAGTCACTTTTTACACAAAATGTCACTTTTTACACGAAGAGTCAGTTTTTACACAAAAAGAAAGTTTTTACACAAAATGTCACTTTTTACACGAAAAGTCAGGTTTTACACAAAAAGAAAGCTCTTACACAAAATGTCACTTTTTACACAAAAAGTCAATTATTTTCTTCTTTTTCTCAAAAATTTATTTTTTAAATATCGATTTTGTAATTTTTTGACATTAAGATGTGAATAACTCGAAAACCGTTGATCACACAAAAATTTGTTGCTAACACGTATTAAGGCCAATTTTATTTTGAATCTACTAATGTTCATGTCAGTAAAATTGGTAAAGAAGTTTTCAATATAGGATAACATCTTCTTTATACGACATTTTTGGCTAAAATTAGGCATTTTCACGTTTTTCGTAATAGAATCACTATTAGTAGATGTATATTTATCACATTTTTGATTTAAGGATGGCGGAGTTATGAAGGGAACTTTTTGTCAGTTTAGATTTTTTTATGATTTTTTTAAAAAATAAAAATTTTTCGATTTTGCTAAAAAAAAATATTTTTTGATATTGAGATGTGAATAACTCAAAAACCATTGATCACACAGAAATCTTTTCTTGACACATCTTAAGAACAATTTTATTGGTAATCCATTGATGTATTTTTCCCTAAAATCAGAGAAGTCGTTTTCAAAATATGTCAAAATAACTAAGACAACCTCTTCAAAAATCCAAAATTTTGGAAAAAAAAATTAGGAAACAATTTTTAGTTTCTATTATTTTAGTCTTAAGGAGACCATAAAACATTAAAAAAATAGTTTAACTTGTATGCAATTTGGGCTGTTATTCAGTGCAATTAGTGCTAACAAATATTTCGTTTTCATTCGATTTCATAATTTTCCATTTCAAACTTTCACTTTCAAGCTAGACAATTTTTTACTTTGTTTGATAAAAACACCTTTTTCCATTAAATAGTTGTTTTTTTTTTTCGAACAGTTTAGCTCTTAATGAAAATCTCCCCGAAAAACAAAAAATACATTTGTTTTGAACATTTAATTTATCTTTATAACTTTTAGATATTACAAAAATTGTTTGTTAATTTTTTTTGGCTTAATTTGACCACAATTTATAGATATTTTAGAGAAAAATTTATCAATTTTAAATATCAATAAATTAAGTCAGAGTAACTAAATTTTGACTAAAAAACAAGAATTGGTTTAACTACTAATGGAATGAAAAAAATATATATTTTGAACGAAAAAAACTAGGCACGTTCGTTAATTTTTTTTTCCAAGTTTTTCTATTTTAAAGTTTTAAATTTAGCCATTAATACCCCCATAATGGCTCCATATGGATTATAGGTTTTACTTTATATTTTTTGTTATTGTCTTCATTAATTTAAATGAATTGCAGCTTATCTATTTTGAATTTATAGTTTTTTTCCTCTTTCAGTTTCAGTTTTACTTTTTTTTCAAACCAAAAAAAAAAAAAACTCTGAGGCTGGATTTAAAGAAATATTGAAAAAAATATTGTTTTTTTATACGATTATATGTATTCCATGGGTGTGGTAATAATCCGCTTTTATCATAGAAAACTTTAATATTAACACAAAAAATTATAATAGATTTAAAAGAAATAACAAAAAAAAACCTACTGTTGCAATTGTTTAATTTACGCTTTGAGGTAAATGAGTGATAAATGCAACCGAGTCGGCAAAAGTCAGGCCCCACAACCACAATCAGGCAAATTGGTGTTGCTTTACACAAAAAACAAAAAAAAAATGCTGCAGTCAAATTTGAAGCGATACAATTCACAAGATGTTGTATTAGTTGTATAAGGAGATACTACAACTTGAGATAACTCAATGAATTATATCAATCATTAGCAGCTGTCGGCACAAAATTGATTGCTTTCAACGATCGTATTGTGTTACGAAAATTATGAAAACTAGTCGGCTCCTGGTAGTGGGAAGTGTCGGCTCCTGATCATACAACTGTTATAAAAATTATATAAAATTTTAACTCTTACAACATTTCGTGTCTTATTACTTATAGGACATGTTGTGAATTGTGTAACACCACGCCATTCACTGATACTCAATATGAGTTTATCAAAATTTTAGAATGTCCTTGTCATAGTGTAAAAAGAAACCGTTGGCCTTCAGAGCCAGGATTTACAAAGTTTAGCCAATGAAGAATTATCTAGATTGATCAAAAGCTATTAATTACCTCAAGATTCAAAGCCAATTTGGCATTTTATTATTCTTAAAGCTTTGGAAGGGCCGTACGAAGCTAAAAAGGTTGTGATTATTTGTTCGAATGTTATGAAATGTACCCTATGAAAAAAGCACTTTAATGGTACAAAAAATATGAATGGATTAAACAATTTTTACCCCTTGCATTCATTTTTCTATAAAAATTTGAGTGTTGAAAATTTTCTAAAAAAAATATACATATGTCGAAAGTTTTCTATAAAAATTTTAATGTCGAAAATTTTTCTAAAAAATTTTTATGTCGAAAATTTTTTTTAAAAAATTTTTAACACCAACAACTTTCCTATTAATTTGTTAATATCAACAATTTTTTTTACAAAATTTTTTATATCGAATAATTTCTCAATAAAAATTTTAATGTCTAAAATTTGTCTATAAAAATTTTATGTCGAAAATTTTTCTATAAGAATTTTAATGTCGAAAAATTTTCTAAAAAAATTTTCTATAGAAAATTTTTTTTTAACGAAAAGTTTTCTATAGAAAATTTTTTTAACTAAAAATTTTCTATAGAAAATTTTTTTAACAAAAAATTTTCTATAGAAAAATTTTTTAACGAAAAATTTTCTATAGAAAATTTTTTTAACCAAAAATTTTCTATAGAAAATTTTTTTTTAAGAAAAATTTTCTATGGAAAAATTTTTTTTAAGAAAAATTGTCTATAGAAAATTTTTTTTAACGAAAAATTTTCTATAGAAAAATTTTTTTAACGAAAAATTTTCTATAGAAAAAATTTTTTAACGAAAAATTTTCTATAGAAATTTTCTTTCAACGAAAAATTTTCTATAGAAAAATTTTTTTAACGAAAAATTTTCTATAGAAAATTTTTTTTAACGAAAAATTTTCTATAGAAAAATTTTTTTAACGAAAAATTTTCTATAGAAAATTTTTTTAACGAAAAATTTTCTATAGAAAATTTTTTTTAACGAAAAATTTTCTATAGAAAATTTTTTTAACGAAAAATTTTCTATAGAAAATTTTTTTTAACGAAAAATTTTCTATAGAACATTTTTTTTAACGAAAAATTTTCTATAGAACATTTTTTTTAACGAAAAATTTTCTATAGAACATTTTTTTTAACGAAAAATTTTCTATAGAAAATTTTTTTAACGAAAGTTTTTCTATAGACAAATTTTTTAACGAAAAATTTTCTATAGAGAAATTTTTTTAACGAAAAATTTTTTATAGAGAAATTTTTTTTAACGAAAAATTTTGTTAACTGAAAATTAACGAAAAATTTTCTATAGAAAAATTTTTTTAACGAAAAATTTTCGATAGAAAATTTTTTTTTTAACGAAAAATTTTGTATAGAAAATATTTTTTTAACGAAAAGTTTTTTTAACGAAATATTAATATCGAAATTTTTTCTATAAAAATTTTAATATCGAAAATTTTTATATCGAAAACTTTCTATAAAAATTTTGATGTTGAAAATTTTTCTATAAAAATTTTAATGTCGAAAATTTTTCTATAAAAATTTTAATATCGAAAATTTTCCTACAAAAAATTTAATTTTTAAAATTTTTCTATAAAAATTTTAATGTCGAAACTTTTTCTATAAAAATGTTAATATCGAAAATTTTTTTATATAAATTTTAATGTCGAAAATTTTGCTATAAAAATGTTTATGTCGAAAATTTTTCTAAAAAGATGTTAGTGTCGAAAATTTTTCAAAAAAAATTTAATATCGAAAATTTTTCTATTCAAATTTTAATGTCAAAAATTTTTCTATAAAAATTTTAATGTCAAAATTTTTGTCATAAAAATTTTAATGCCGAATATTTTTATATAAAAATTTTAATGTCGAAAATTTTTTTATAAAAATTTTAAAGTCGAAAATTTTTTATAAAATTTGAATATCGAAAATTTTTCTTTAAAAATTTTAATATCGAAAATTTTTGGACAAAAGTTTTAATGTCGAAAATTTTTCTATAAAAATTTTAATGTCGAAAAATTTTCAATAAAAATTTTTATATCGAAAATTTGTCTATAAATATTTTTCTGCAAAAATGTTGAATGTCAAAAATTTTTCTATAAAAACTTTAATGTCAAAAATTTTTTTATAAAAATTTTAATGTCGAATATTTTTCTATAAAAATTTTATAAGTCGAAAATGTAACATAAAAATTTGAATATCGAAAATTTTTCTATAAAAATTTTAATATCGAAAATTTTTCGATAAAAATTTTTATATTGAACATTTTTTTATAAAAATTTAAATATCGAAATTTTTTCTATAAAATTTTAAATGTTAAAATTTTCTATACAAATTTTAATGTCAAAAATTTTTCTAAAAAATTTTTTATAGTATTTCCAAAATTTTTCTACAAAATTTTTAATAACCAAAATTCTTCAAGAAAATTCAAATATCGAAAATCTATTTACAAAAATTTAAATATCGAATATTTTTCTATAAAAATTTTAATGTCGAAAATTTTATAATTTAAATTTTTTATTTTATATAATTTATATAATTTTTTATTTTATATAAAAGGTTGATAAAAATGTCGAAAATTTTCTATAAAAATTTTGATGTGAAAAAATTTTCTATAAAAATTTGAAATTTAATTTTCTCTTAAAATTTTAATATCAAAAAAATTTTCTATAAAATTTCTAATATCAAAAATTTTTCTATAAATCTTTGAATATCAAAAATTTTTCTATAAAATTTTTGATATCAAAAATTTTTCTATAAATTTTTTGATATCAACATTTTTTTTTATAAAAATTTACAGGTCGTAACTTTAGAGATAATTTGTTAAAATTCGGTATATTCTAATATTTTGTTTCAAGAACGATCTTCAACTTTTTGGTCAAAATCGGATAACTATTTCGGGTACCGCCCTTAGGGATGCCTTCCCGGAATAGAGTTTTTGGTCCTTTGCAGCCACAAATTTAGTTGTATTTTAATAATATTCAGCACAAATATTGTCTATGATAACCTTAATCAGTGTTCCTAATTTTGTCGGAATCGACCTATATTTGACCATACCTCCCATACAAGATACATTCTCAAAAGACGTTTATAAACACATGAAAGCAAAAAACGTTAATAACTCTAAAGATAAATGCATTTGATTGCAGATAAATATTTTGTAAATATGAACCAATAACCAAAATTTGGTAACAATCGGTTCACAATTGACCCCATAATAGGCCCTTAGCCGGAAATGTCATAAATCTACTTAAATCTCGAGAAAAAAACACATAGTATATGTATGTATGTCTCTTAGAGTTAAGGAAAACTTGTTAAATTGTTGGTCCATATTTGACCTTAGTAGTAAAGAGTATCATATAGTCAGGCTTGACCGACTATAGCTTTTCTGACTTGTTATTTTATACAGATTTGGTTATAAATTTCATAACTAAAGAATTATACATCGTTGGAAAGCCCCTTTTCTGAAAAAAACTCTTTATAAAGTTGGAAAAAAATTTTAATTATGACTTTTGCTTTTTTCTTTCCAGGTAAGCTTTGATGAAATATTCTCAGGTATGATTTGGGATACAATGATGACATAAGTAAAACGGATCTCGATATTTGACCCCATTTATACGGTAATACTTCTAATACTAATACTACTTCCCAGAGTTGTCTTCTTGGGTACTAAGACCTTAACTTTTCTATATGATTGAACTTCAGTTTATGCATGAATACCCTTCATAAAATTTTATTCATTACAATATTTTGTTCAATTTCAATGAAACAAAACTAAAAGTTTTGATAACAATTTAAGCAAAATGCACGAATCAGAGGTGAAAGCGAGTAATTTCTTAAATTTATATATGTTTTTTTTGTAATTTTTTTCCAATTTCAGCAGTTTTATGTTAGTGTTTTTATTTTCAAAACCAAATAAATTGAAACGAAATATGAGCGAAAAAAATTGAAAAAAAAAAATAATATAAACAAAAGAAGCTTAA
Organism: Stomorhina lunata; assembly: GCA_933228675.1. Classification (NCBI taxonomy): domain Eukaryota; kingdom Metazoa; phylum Arthropoda; class Insecta; order Diptera; family Rhiniidae; genus Stomorhina; species Stomorhina lunata. Next base: position 7,677,064 of record OW121741.1, read on the forward strand.
ATTTAAAAAACGTAATAAATTAAATATCCAACCAGCTGACCGATTTTATACGAATATGAATGTGGCTTGAGTCCAAGTGTTGGCTATATTTGGTTTTGTTTTCTTTACGTTTTTAATGTGATTTTTTTTTTCTTCAGTCTTTTTCAAAATAAAAGTTAAAAATGCAAAATACGTTAAAAATACGTTAAGAAAAGCAACAATAAACTAAATCTTAATGTTATTTTAAAGCCATACAAAATAAACGTTTAATGAATCATAAATAAAATAAACAAAAGAAAACCAAACCAAAAAAAAAAACTGGTCGAAAATGATTATAAATAAATAAAAACGGCTGAGTAAAAAATTTTAAATAAAATAAAAACATGCCAAAGAAACACGTGAATTTAACGCTTTGAGTCTAATTAGCTTTTCAAAACGAAATTGTAACGTTTTTTTGCTATTTAAGGCAAATTTTCGCACATTTTAAAAAGATAATAGCTTTCCAAATTAAGTCTTAAGTCAGTTGCCAAACATAGACTGATTTTGATTTTTGATTAAGTCTATTTAGGGTTTCAATCATGATTTTAGATTGGGCATTATCTCCCCTCATGATCCTAGATTTTGTATATATTAAGCTTAAGTCTAGAACAAGAGATTATTAAAATTTTTGATTTAATCATGCTTCTAGATCTTGTCTAAATCAACTTCAATCATTTTGTTATTTACTTCAAACATTTTGTTATTTATTCAATCACGACTTTAGATTGAGTATTATCTCCCCTCAGGATTTCTCATTTATTATAATTTTAGCTTAAGTCTAGACCATGAGATTTATAAAATTTTGACTTCAATCATGCTTTTTGATCTTGTCTAAATCAACTTCAATAATTTTGTTATTTATTCAATCATGATTTTATATTGAGTATTATCTCCCCTCATGATCCCAGATTTATTATGATTTTAGCTTAAGTCTAGAACAAGAGATTTATAAAATTTTTGCTTCAATCATGCTTTTAGATCTTGTCCAAATCAACTTCAATCATTTTGTTATTTACTTCAATCATTTTGTTATTTATTCAATCATGATTTTAGATTGAGTAGTATCTCCCCTCATTATCCCAGATTTATTATAATTTTAGCTTAAGTCTAGAACATGAGATTAAAAAAGTTTTTGCTTCAATCATGCTTTTAGATCTTGTCTAAGTCAACTTCTATCATTTTGTTATTTACCTAAATTTTAGCTTAAGTCTAGAACATCAGATTTATAAAATTTGTTCTTCAATCATGTTTCCAGATCTTGTCTAAGTCAACTTCAATCATTTTGTTATTTATTTCAATCGCTTTGTTATTTATTTAATCATGATTTTATATTGAGTATTATCTCCCCTCATGATCCCAGATTTATAATGATTTTAGCTTAAGTCTAGAACAAGAGATTTATAAAATTTTTGCTTCAATCATGCTTCTAGATCTTGTCTAAATCAACTTCAATCATTTAGTTATTTATTCAATCATGATTTTAGATTAAGTATTATCTCCCCTCATGATCCCAGATTTATTATAATTTTAGCTTAAGTCTAGACCATGAGATTTATAAAATTTTTGCTTCAATCATGCTTCTAGATCTTGTCTAAATCAACTTCAATCATTTTGTTATTTACCTCAATTAGTTTAGAATATGAGATTCAAAAAAATTTTGTTTCAATCATGCTTTTAGATCTTGACTAAATCAACTTCAATCATTTTGTTATTTACCTCAATCATTTTGTTATTTATTTAATCAAGATTTTAGATCCCTGATTTATTATAATTTTAGCTTAAGTCTAGAACATGAGATTTATAAAATTTTTTCTTTAATCACGCTTCCAGATCTTGTCTAAGTCAACATCAATCATTTTGTTATTTACTTCAATCATTTTCTTATTTATTTAGTCATGATTTTAGATTGAGTATTATCTCCCCTCATGATCCTAAATTTTTTATAATTTTAGCTTAAGTCTAGAACAAGGGATTTATACAATTTTTGCTTCAATCATGCTTCCAGATCTTGTCTAAGTCAATTTCAGTTTAGTCAAATTCTTCATTCAAGTTCTTTTATTCCCTTATGGAAAAATTGTCGATAAAAAAATTTTATATAGAAAATTTTTCGATACAAATATTTTTCCGTAGAAAAATTTTCGATAAAAAAAATTTTTCTATAGAAAAATTTTCGATACAAATATTTTTCTATAGAAAAATTTGCGATAAAAAAATTTTTCTATAGAAAAATTTTCGATAAAAAATTTTTTCTATAGAAAAATTTTTAATAAAAAAAAAAATTTTTCTACAGAAAAATTTTTTATCAAAAATTTTTCTACAGAAAAATTTTTTATCAAAAATTTTTCTGTAGAAAAATTTTCGATAAAAAATTTTAGATAAAAAAAATATTTCTATAGAAAAATTTTCGTTAAAAAAATTTTTCTATAGAAAAATTTTCGTTAAAAAAATTTTTCTATAGAAAAATTTTCGTTAAAAAAATTTTTCTATAGAAAAATTTTCGTTAAAAAAATTTTTCTATAGAAAAATTTTCGTTAAAAAAATTTTTCTATAGAAAAATTTTCGTTAAAAAAATTTTTCTATAGAAAAATTTTCGTTAAAAAAAATTTTTCTATAGAAAAATTTTCGTTAAAAAAATTTTTCTATAGAAAAATTTTCGTTAAAAAAATTTTTCTATAGAAAAATTTTCGTTAAAAAAATTTTTCTATAGAAAAATTTTCGTTAAAAAAATTTTTCTATAGAAAAATTTTCGTTAAAAAAATTTTTCTATAGAAAAATTTTCGTTAAAAAAATTTTCTATAGAAAAATTTTCGTTAAAAAAAATTTTTCTATAGAAAAATTTTTTAAAAAAAATTTTCTATAGAAAAATTTTCGTTAAAAAAATTTTTCTATAGAAAAATTTTCGTTAAAAAAATTTTTCTATAGAAAAATTTTCGTTAAAAAAATTTTTCTATAGAAAAATTTTCGTTAAAAAAATTTTTCTATAGAAAAATTTTCGTAAAAAAAATGTTTCTATAGAAAAATTTTCGATTAAAAAATTTTTCTATAGAAACATTTCTCTATATAAAATTTTTCGGTAAAAAAATTTTTTGTTTTCAAAGCGACTGCTCGTATTAAAAAAATGATTAGTGTTCCTAAAAGATAATTTTGTTGCCGAATTTCGGTTTTTTTACTTAGTTCAAGAAAATAAACAGTTTTCGAATTACGCGAATATTTTTTGCGCAACCTCCTCCAAAACTCGAATAAACTTTAACCACTAGTTCCCCCTTTTGTCCGAAAAAAAGTTGTCAAAATCGAGCACAGTGCAATTATTTTCGTATTACTTGCCCTAGATACAAATTTCGCTCCACATAACAAAATTCTCATTAAATTTGTACTATTTGCTAAAGTTGGAGCTACGAACTATGAAGAAAAAAACTCTTACTCCTTAATTAAATATGCCAGAGTTATTTCCTTGGGGCTCTTTGTTTAATTAAGTCTAGACACTTCTGTGGGTTCAAAGAGTCCAGGTTTTATAAACGTATGTAGAAAACTAAAAGTAAAAAACAAAACTGGGTTAAAAATTATTACTAAGCAAATGCATTTTACTTGCATTTTACAATTTGGCTTTGTAAAACTTTTGCAAATAATGTAAAAAAGAACTAGAACTCAAATAATGTTTTACCATTAAACAAAAAAAAAACATATTCTTTTGTAACCCACAAAAGCCACCCCTTTTACATTTCAATAACCGTTAACACATACAAGGACTATATACATACATGTATTCATACATATGCATTTAAAGCCTTTTTACCCCTTTTTGGATGCCATGAAAAATATATTTGTATTTTAAATATTTTTCATTTGTTAAGGGAAAAAATGGGAGTAATTGTGAACTAAAAGCAGCAGAAAGCTGAAGATTCAAAAAAAAGTTATATGTAGTTAAACTAAAATAGGACAAAATTTATGCCAAAAACCATGATTAAGGCTTAATTGAGGGACTATCTGTAGAACTAGATTGGATTATATCTAGGAAGTTTTATATGTGGAAATTTCAATTGGACTATATCTAGGATAATGTTTACGTACTATAGTAGGGGATATAGTAACTGACAGATGTAAAGGAGCTGGGATTTCAGCTGAGAGTTAGTTGACCTCTTAACTCTGCTGGGGCCACTGAGATCATTTGGCTTGAGTTTGAGCTAAAACTTGAGATTTCTTTGGTTCCAGCCGTTAGTCAGGATCAGGTGTGATTGCCTTTAATATTTCTTGCATCAATTGAGGCTCAATGGTTGGTTAGCATGTCGCCTATTAAGCATAACACATCACTTTATGACTGGGTTTGAACCCCAGTTTCCGCAAACATCAATTTCTGTAATTATTGATTTCTATTGAAATTATTCATTACCACAGCTTCTTCCAGGTAAGGAAGTAAGCCTTGGTGCATTAATACGCCGTCGATGTAAAAGACGTGAAATTGAAAATATGAAATTTTATTAAAATTATTTACTTTTACTGGAACTTTAACTGGAACAACGAGTAAGAGCTATTTCTAAGGACTTGATTTCAATATAAATTGGATCACGAGTGAGTTTTAAAATTAAGTATTTCTCAGTGATTGACTGGTTAAAATTTAAATATATGTATATCAAGGCACAATCAATGCCTAATTGGGCTCCATTTAGGACCACCAATAAATGCGGTGCAGAATAGGGAAAATCGCACATTTATTGAGAAAAATATCGCTATATCTGGGTCGTAATTGGGATATAAGACTACGATTGCGGTCGTTATTGAGCCAAAAGAATACGATGGAGGTTGCAATTGGACCATGAAAATATGATTGAGTTCGTAATTGGGCTAAAAGAATACGATTGAGCTCGTAATTGGGCTATAAAATCACGATTGAGGTCGTAATTGGGCTTTAAGAATACGGTTGAGGTCGTAATTGACCACGATTGAGGTCGTAATTGGGTTATAAAACCACGATGAAGGTCGTAATTGACCACGTTTAAGGTCGTAATTGGGTTATAAGACCACGACTAAGGTCGTAATTGACCACGATTGAGGTCGTAATTGGGTTATAAGACCACGATTAAGGTCGTAATTGACCACGATTGTGGTCGTAATTGGGTTATAAGACCACGATTAAAGTCGTAATTGACCACGATTGAGGTCGTAATTGGGTTATAAGGCACGATTGAGGTTGTAATTGGGCTATATATAAGACCACGATTGAGGTTGTAATTGGGCTATATATAAGACCACGATTGAGGTTGTAATTGGGCTATATATAAGACCACGATTGAGGTTGTAATTGGGCTATATATAAGACCACGATTGAGGTTGTAATTGGGCTATATATAACACCACGATTGATGTTGTAATTGGGCTATATATAAGACAACGATTGAGGTTGTAATTGGGCTATATATAAGACCACTATTGATGTTGTAATTGGGCTATATATAAGACCACGATTGAGGTTGTAATTGGGCTATATATAAGACCATAATTGAAGTTGTAATTGGACTTTATATAAGACCATGATTGAGGTTGTAATTGGGCTATATATAAGACCACGATTGAGATTGTAATTGGGCTATATATAAGACCACGATTTAGGTTGTAATTGGACTATATCTTAGAGCACGAGGTCGAATTTGATTATATCTAAGACCATGATCGAGGTCGTAACTGGGCTATATCTAAAATCACGATCGAGATCGTTATTAGTCTATATCTAAGACCATGGCCGAGGTCGTTATTGAACTTTATCTAAAACCACGATCGATGTTGTTATCAGACTATATCTATAACCACGATCGAGGTCGCAAATTGGCCTATATCTATGACCACAATCAAGGTCGTAATTGTTATACCTAAGACCACGATCGAGAGCGTTATTAGACTATATAAGATCACGCTCCAGGTCGTAATTGGACTTAATCTAAAACTACGATCGATGTTGTTATTGGACTATGTTTAAAACCACGATCGAGGTCGTTATTAAACTATATCTAAGGCCATGATCGATGTTGATATTTTGCTTTATCGAATACCACGATCGAGTTCGTTATTGGGCTATTCTATAGACTACAATCGATGTAGTTTTCGGGGTATAACAAAGACCACGATTGAAGCAAAAACTACATTATATGGGGAAAAAATTATTAATGTTATAACTGTTAAACAAATGAATGTTTGTCTGTGGATCATTTTATGATCTTTAGCGGATGAGCCGACGTAGGTTTTGTCTAATGACTAATTTCCAACAGGTGACGCCACTGAAAAATACTCAAAATGGATTTAATCGTAAACTGTGTATTGGATTATGCTATGATCTTTAGCAAAGTTATTGCGCATGAGCCGATGAAGGTTTGTAAGTTAGTATGACTTTTTTTCGACAGGTGGCGCCACCTACAAAAAATACTCAAGATGAATTAAATCGTTAACTGTGCATTGGATTATGCTATGATCTTTAGCAAAGTTGTTGTGCATGAGTCGGCGATAGTTTCTTAGTCGGTATGGCCAATTTCCGACAGGTGGCGCCATTGAAAATTACTCAAAGTGAATTTAGCTGTGTATTTGAGACCATAGCATGTCTTTGGCAAAGTTATTACGCATGAGCCGGCGAAGGTTTCTTAATTGGTATGGCCAATTTCCGACAGGGGGCACCATTGAGAATTACTCAAAATGAATTAAATCGTAAATTGTGCATTTGATCAGGCTATGATCTTTAGGAAAGTTCTTGCGCATGAGTCGACGGAGATTTGTAAGCTGGTAATGCTTATCATAAAGCAAGGCTCGGTTACCCAGGCACTTTGTACTTTATCCATAACTGGACCAGATTTCAATTATGTCTCGAACTAATCGTAAAGCAAAACTTTTGAAATGACTCAGAAATAATTGAACATTTTTTTCTGATTAATTTTTCATATGATTAGAAAACTACAAGACTCGCTTAAGTATTTAATAAATTCCTCTCATGGTGTTAATTAATTATAATATTTAACTCTATAATAACTCAATTATTGACATAAATATCTAACACTTGTAATCAATTAGAATCTTAACTATTTCCGTAGGAACTTTGCTCTATCGTTTGGAGGCATTAGCAACTGCATTAGTCGAAACTTTGTATCCATATCTTAACTTTTTTGTATTTTTAGTCATACGAAATGAGTTCCATACCTACGACGTCTGTCTGCTGATATATTATATATGCGAACGATTATTGTATAAATTATTTGCACTTGAAAAAAAAAACTAACAATAAATAATTATCAATAATTAGTTTTGCGTAATACAATAAAAATTTATAAAATAATGATTAGAAGGTTCTTTTTTATCATATGTGAGAGTTTTTGTTCTAAGCAAATGAGTTGAGGTTAATTGTTTATATTAGAAAAAATTCTTAAAAAATTTTTTTTGCTAATACGTATTTCAAAAGAGTTTTTATATGAAAATTTAAATATTTTAAACATATTTGCAAAATTATGTTTATTATTTTTAGCATCCAATTTCTTAGTTTTACCCTAAGGGATTTCAAAGTTTCATTTTTCGAATTCCCTGAAATTGTATCTCTCCTCGATTTGTTGTTTGTTTATAATTAATTAAATATTTATTTATCGTCATTTGAGGCATAAATAATAAGTTCTTTGTTTATTGTCTACGTTTGCTGAAAACAACAAAAATTGTTTACAATCTTTTGAAAATATACGTTAGGAAGAAATAAATATTTTTGTTTAGGGAAACAAATAATTTATTTACGCCTTGTGTGGCATGAAGGTAATTTGAGATATTGGCTACATAAATTTTGTAATCTTCAACAAAATAAATAATACAAAATTTTTAATTAAAAAAAGCCACAGAAACTTTGACAAAAATTTTTCAATTTTAACACCATGGTTTAAAATTGGACTATATATAAGACTAAGATAAAGCCTAGTTGATAAAGACTTCAGCCAGACTAGGATCATGACTGAGACTTAAAATGGACTAGAGGAAATAATGCGAATTAACTCTGAATAAGTACCTAAAATAAAACCTCAATAACTACTTAAACTAGCGCCAAATTGCCGCATTTGATATCGATCTAAAACTTAGACTTTTCAGCAAATATTGTGTAGCATACCTAAAGGATTTTCAAAATAATTTATTTTGCAAAAAGTATAACGAAATTTGAACTTAGACTTTTTAGCAAATATTGTGTAGCATACCTTAGGGATTTTCAAAATAATTTATTTTGCAAAAAGTATAACAAAATTTGATATCTGAATATTCCCGTTTGTTTGCCATAAGATTTAGTTTAAATCAAATTCTTATACTATTAGAAAACTTTTGACGAAAAAGTTACAATGTACATGTTATTTATTATTTACAGTATCCTAAAAGTATGCTACACAAATCTTTCTAATATATCTTACATTTCTATCGATATCGAATGCGGCGATTTGGCCCCTCGACTATATCTTCCACTAAATTGAGTTCGTATAAGTCTCAGTTGGGCTTTTATGTTTCAGGATTAAAGAAACTAGTCTAAATTCTCTTGTAATAAACATAGACTTTTGTTTTAGTACTAAAATGACACTTAAAGAACTATATCTTATTTTTAAATATTTTTTATATTTTTAAATATTTTTCATATATAAAAACAATTCTTCTCAAAATGCATTAAGTTATTGAAAGACAAAAATATATATAAATAAATAAAAACACACTTCAGGTTGTATTTTAGTGATTATTTTTCTCAATGTCAGTTCTCTTCAAAAAAAAAAAAAAAAAAACAAAAAATAGAAAAATAAAATAAATCTAAATACGATTTTATACGCTAAACAAAGCTTTAACTGAACTCATTGTTCTTGGCTTTTGTTTTATTTCTATTCTTAGGTATATTTTTAAAAATTTTTCTTAGAATATTTTATATATTACAATTTTTTCGTTTTTTTTTTTTTGTTTTAAATAAATCTTGCCACAATGACCATTTGCTGCTGCTGTTGTTAAGTACTTAAATGCTAAAAGTATCAAAATTTAAAAAAAAGACAGAAAGAGGGAAATTTTTAAAATAAAAAATATCATATTTATGGATAATGTACATACATCCTACAAATATAGAAAAATCTGTTATACACAAATATTAAAAAAAAGTGTTATACACAAATTTTTCTATAGAAAAATTAGCTTAAAACACAAAACTGTGTTATAAAGAAAAATCTGTTATGCACAAACTTTTCCATGGAAAAAGTGTTATACACAAATTTTTCTACAGAAAAATGTGTAAAACACAAAACAACAAATGTGTAATACACAAATTATTTTATAAAATATCTGTTATACACAAATTTTTCTTTAGAAAAATCTGTTATACCCAATTTTTTCTGAAAAAAATGTGTTATACACAAATTTTTCTATAGACAAATCTATTATACACAATTTTTTCTATAGAAAAATCTGTTACACACAAATTTTTCTGTAGAAAAACCTGTTATACACAAATTTTTCATATAGAAAAATCTGTTATACACAAATTTTTCTATAGAAAATTATGTGATTATACACATATTTTTGTAAAGAAAATTTTGGTATACACAAATTTTTCTATAGAAAAATGTGTTATACATAAATTTTTCTATAGAGAAATGTGTTATACACAAATTTTTCTATAGAAAAATCTTTTATACACAAATTTTTCTATAGAAAAATCTGTTATGCACAAATTTTCTATAGAAAAATCTGTTATACACAAATTTTTCTATAGAAAAATCTGTTACACACAAATTTTTCTATGGAAAAATCTGTTATACACAAATTTTTCTATAGAAAAATCTGTTATACACAAATTTTCCTATAGAAAAATGTGTTATACACAAATTTTTCTACAGAAAAATGTGTTATACACAAATTTTTCTACAGAAAAATGTGTTATACACAAATTTTTCTATAGAAAAATGTGTTATACACAAATTTTTCTATAAAAAATGTTATACATAAATTTTTCTATAGAAAAATGTACTATACACAAATTTATCTATTGAAATAGGTGTTATACACAAAGTTTTCTATAGAAAAATGTGTTATACACAAATTTTTCTATAAAAAAATGTGTTATACACAAATATTTCTATAGAAAAATGTGTTATACACAAATTTTTCTTTAGAAAAATGTGTTATACACAAATTTTTCTATAGAAAAATGAGATATACACAAATTTTTCTATAGAAAAATGTTCACAAATTTTTCTGTAGACAAATCTGTTATACACACATTTTTTCTATAGAAAAAGTGTTATACACAAATTTTTCTATAGAAAAATTTGTTATACACAAATTTTTCTATAAAAAAATCTGTTATAGAAAAATTATTCTGTAAAAAAAACTGTTATACAGAAAGTTTTCTATAGAAAAATCTGTTATACTCAAATTTTTCTATAGAACAATCTGCTATACAAAAATTTTTCTATAGAAAAATGTGTTATACACAAATTTTTATATAAGGCAAAATGTTATACTTAAATTTTTCTATAGGAAATGTGTCATACACAAATTTTCTATTGAAACATCTGATATACTCAAATTTTCTATATAAAAATGTGTTATACAAAAATGTTTTTAAAGAAAAATGTGTTATACATAATTTTTTTTATAGATAAATCTATAATACAGAAATTTTTTACAAAGAAATCTGTTATACACAAATTTTTCTATAGAGAAATGTGTTATACAAAATTTTTTTTATAGAAATATATGTTATAGACAAATTTTTCTATTAAAAAATCTGTTATACACAATTATTTTTGTAAAAATTTCGGTTATACATAAATTTTTCTATAAAAAAAAACTGTTATACACAAATTTTTCTATAGAAAAATCTGTTATACACAATTTTTTCTATAGTAAAATCTGTTATACACAATTTTTTTAATAGAAAAATCTGTTATACACAATTTTTTTTGTCTCTAGAAAAAACTATTATACAATTTTTTTTCTCTGAAAACTGTTATACTCAATCTGGTTGTTAGAAAAAAGCCTCTTGTACTTAAACTTTAATAATTTTCAAGCTTTTGCCCTTTGAAATCTGACCTTGACTTTTCATAGATTTGTTCCACATGAGTCAAGTTTTAAATCGAAAAATCTGTTATACACAATTTTTTCTATAGTAAAATCTGTTATACACAATTTTTTTAATAGAAAAATCTGTTATACACAATTTTTTTTGTCTCTAGAAAAAACTATTATGCAATTTTTTTTTCTCTGAAAACTGTTATACTCAATCTGGTTGTTAGAAAAAAGCCTCTTGTACTTAAACTTTAATAATTTTCAAGCTTTTGCCCTTTGAAATCTGACCTTGACTTTTCATAGATTTGTTCCACATGAGTCAAGTTTTAAATCGAATCTTAAAATTATATAGAAAAACATAATTATTTTTCTTAAAGAAAAAAAAGTTTCATTACTAATTATTAAAGAATAACAAATTGTTTAGCCTTTAAACATAGGGAGGGTTTTTGTATATTAAAAAAAAAAAAACATTATTTAAAATAAATATGTGATGGTTTCTTTAATCTTTTATCGCAAAAAGATAAATTATACAAAATATTATATAAAAAAATGATTTAGCATTGAATTTCAACCTAACCCAGGTTTGAAGCCGAGAAAAAGATAACAACAAAAATATTGAAACAAAAGTTTAAAGTTTAATTTTGAACTCCGAACAAAATTTTCAGAGTTGAAAGAATAAACGTGGTCGTCATCATAATCATCGTCATCTACAGTAGCGAAATCATTAATCTTGGAACGTTTTTGTATGGAGATAATTTTTTCAGTTTTTTTTTTATTATAAATGAAAATATTAAGTTTTAATTTTTTTCTAAATGATTTAGTTAAAGTTTAGAGGGGTTTGTTAGGTAACCAGTTTTTTTTATTTTCGATAAACTTGTATTACATTAAATTAAAATAGATAATTCTAAATTAACTGAGAAAAATTTTAATTTTTAAAAACTAATGATTGGCAATTAACACCAGGGGTCTTGTTTTATTTCGAAAAACAGGTAATGTTTCGGGTTTCAAACCATATGGTTTTTAATTCTCCGTTTTTAAAAAGTTTCCAAATGAAACAAATTTAAATTATGTAGTTTCGTTTATTTATGACTTAGGTAATTAATCAATATTTAAAAAAACAATGAGCAATTTTATAAAAAATCTTATAACTTTTGTTTAAAATCAAATTATTTAAAGTATTAAGCCCCATTTAGAAGTCAATATTATAGACACACAGAAATTGTAAGAATTGATTTGAAATTTATATCTAAACTTTTTTTAAAAATTTTTTATATTTTTTTTTTACAAAAATATTTCCAAATTCAAAAATTTTTGCAAAAAATAAATTCTTATAATTATCACTAAACTAATCCTAGAACTGAGAAAAATTTGTGTATAACAGATTTTTCTAAAGAAAAATTTGCGTATCTGTTATAAAGAAAAATTTGTGTATAACAGATTTTTCTGTAGAAAAATTTGTGTATAAGAGATTTTTCTATAGAAAAATATGTGTATAATAGACTTTTCTAAAGAAAAAATTGTGTTTAACAGATTTTTCTATAGAAAAATTTGTGTATAACAGATTGTTCTATAGAAAAATTTGTGTATAACAGATTGTTCTATAGAAAAATTTGTGTATAATAGATTTTCCACAGAAAAATTTGTGTATAATAGATTTTTCCATAGAAAAATTTGTGTATACCAGATTTTTCTATAGAAAAATTTGTGCATAATGGATTTTTCTGAAGAAAAAATTTTGTATAACAGATCTTTCTATAGAAAAATTTGGGTATAATAGATTTTTCTATAGAGAAATTTGTGTATAACAGATTTTTCTATAGAAAAATTTGTGCATAACAGATTTTTGTATAGAAAAATTTGTGTATAACAGATTTTTCTATAGAAAATTTGTGTATAACAGATTTTTCTATAGAAAAATTTGTGTATAACACATTTTTCTATAGAAAAATTTCTGCATAACACATTTTTCTATAAAAAAAATGTCTGTATAACACATTCTTCTATAGAAAAATTTGTGTAACAACTTTTTCCTGTAGAAAAATTATTGTCTATAGAAAAATTTGTGTTTAACACATTTTTCTACAGAAAAATTTTGAGTATAACATATTTTTATATAAGAACATTTTTTATAACACTTTTTCCCATAGAAAAATTTGTGTATATCAGACTTTTTAAATGAAAAGATTCTGTATAACATATTTTTCTTGGATATCTTAAGTGATATTCTTTTCAATAATAGTAGAAACAAATCAGTTATATTGTCTCTAAAAATCTTCATCCAACCCTTTGTTAAACAACACACCCTTTTCTTGTATTTTTCCTCAAACTTTTCCTTAAATCTTTGACAAAACTTCAGCCTCAAAACACCCACAATAATACGTGAAAATAAACCAATAGCAATTGAAAATGTATACAAATGATTGGAAAAATATAAAAAAGGGGACTCTTAACTTCTTCCTCTACTCCACCGACTCATTAATAAAATCCCCATCAATTGAGTTACAACAAAAGAAGACATACCGGAATACATACTCACACACAAACGGAAAACGGCGGAAGCACACATACTCTTACAATAACGCCCTTCCTTTTTGGGTAATAAAATCGCGTGAGTGTTAGTGGTTTTTATTGTTTGTTTTTGCTTCTAGTTATAACAGAAAGAACCTGAAATTCCTGTATTGTTGGAAAATCTTTAAACCTTTAGGAGAGAATGACTGTGGTTAAATGAGTGTGTGTGTTTTTCTTGTAAGTGTGTTTGCTTGTCTTGCTCCTGATGATGATCACAGGAAACACTTAAAGTCAATAGTTAAAATCCTGTTGTAGGAACCAACAGCAAAAAATTTACAATAAATAAAATTGTTCTTTGTTTTTTATTATTTTTTAACTTCTTTTGCTGATTTTTTTGTTTAATCCTTAAACCCTCCTTTAGTCCTTTAAACAAAAATAAATATCATTGAGCTTTTACTTTAGTTTGAACTCATGAAACTAGTAAGAACAAATTTTCTATAGAAAAATCTGTTATAAACAAAATTTTCTATAGAAAAATGTGATATACACGAATTTTTCAATAGAAAAATTTGTTATACAAATTTTTTTTATAAGAAATCTGTTATACAGAAATGTTTCTATAGAAAAATCTGTTGTACTCAAATTTTTCTATAAAAAAATCTTTTATACACAAACTTTTTTTTGAAGAAAAATCTGTTATACACACATTTTTCGATAGAAAAATTTGTTATACACAAATTTTTCGATAGAAAAATCTGTTATACACAAATTTTTCTGTATAAAAATCTGTCGTACACAAATTTTTCGAAAGAAAAATCTGTTATACACAATTTTTTTTGCAAAAATCTGCTATACACAATTTCTTCTATGGAAAAATCTGTTATACACAAATTTTTCTTTAGAAAAATGTGTTATACTCAAATTTTTCTATAGAAAAATGTGTTATACACAAATTTTTCTATGGAGAAATCTGTTATATACAAATTTTGCTATAAAAAATCTATAATACACAAATTTTCTTTAAAAAAATCTGTTATACACAAATTTTTCTATATTAAAATCATTTATGCACAAATTTTTCTAAAGAAAAATCTGTCGTACAAAATTTTTTTTATATGAAAATCTGTTATACACAAATTTTTCTATAGAAAAATCTGTTATACATAAATTTTTCTATTCAAAAATCTGTTATACACAAATTTTATTTTAAAAAAATCTGTTATATACAATTTTTTTTAGAAAAATCTGTTATAGACAATTTTTTTTTTTAGAAAAATTTGTTATACACAATTTTTTCTATGGAAGAATATTTTATACACAAATTTTTCCATAGAAAAATGTTTTATACACAAATTTTTGCATAAAAAAATCTGTTTTACACAATTTTTTCTATAGAAAAACTATTATACACAAACTTTTCTATAGAAAAAACTGTTATACACAAATTTTTCTATAGAAAAATCTGTTATACACAAATTTGTCTATAGAAAAATCTGTTATACACACATTTTTTTTATAGAAAAATCTGTTTTACACAAATTTTTCTATGGAAAAACTGTTATACACAAATTTTTCTATAGAAAAAACTGTAATACACAAATTTTTCTATAAAAAAAATCTATTATACATAATTTTTTTTTTTGGAGAAATATCTGTTATACGCAAATTTTTTAATAGAAAAATATTTTATACACAAATTTTTCTATAAAAAAATCTGTTATACCCAAATTTTTTTTTATAGAAAAATCGGTTATAAACAAATTTTTCATACACAAATTTTTCTATATGAAAATTTGTTATACACAAATTTTTCTATAAAAAAATCTGTTATACACAATTTTTTCTGTTATACACAAATTTGTCTATAGAAAAATCTCTCATACGCAAATTTTTTTATAGAAAAATCTCTTGTACACAAATTTTTCTATAGAAAAATCTGTTATACACAAAATTTTTTATATAAAAATCTGTTATACACAAATTTTTGTATCGGATTTGTCTTAAGAACTTTTTTGTGCCACCCTCGTACTTTACCATTCTTTACTTTATATTATTACATAATATTTGAAAGGAAATTTTTAGCTTGAATAACATAACTTTATTTTAATTATTTTTCTTAAAGACTTTTCAAAGCACCCTCGTTACTCCAACAAGCTACACTTTCTATTAGCATGGAAATGGAAATGTTTAGCTTAAGTAACTAACTTAACTTTGTTTTAATTAATTGATTGAATTTTAGTTTTTCTACTTTTCCTTTAGTTTTCTTTTCTTTTTATTATTATTTATTTAATTTCTCCATATGAACAGCCAGAACCGACTTAATGAATTTTAATTAGGAAATAATACACCCACTCAAATGCCAAAGACTTACAAACAAGCTCAGGGCAGACAGACAGACATGATATGGAAATGAAATTAAAATTGATATTGATTAAACATGGAAATCCTTTCAAAGAAAGTGACTTTTTGAATTCTTTTAAGGAATTCAAAATATTTTGATTAACTGGAAAATTTTAGATTTGAAGAATTGAGAGAATTTTGGTTTACTAAATTTTCCTTTTAAATTTATGAAGAATTTTATGAAAGAAAATTTTACGATTTTGTTTATTTCTTGAGAATATAAAATTTTCATTAATTTCCTTTTAATTTTCTTAATTTCTTTGCAGATTTTTTTCCATGATTCTCAGTTCTTTGGAAATTCAAAGGTAATATTTGATGTTTTTTTTATTTACTTAAATAAAAGCTTAAAATTGTTCTTAAAATTAGAAAAATCGATTTCTTTGCAATTTTAGTAATTTATCATAAACCTTAATAGTTTCCTTTTTATGACAGCAAACAAAATCTGTTGTTGACATGAGAAACTAAAGTTTATTTAGAATTTTAAGTTTATTTAACTTTTTTTTTTGTAGATTGTTTAAAATTTTTTTAATTATAAATAAATTAAATTTATTTTCTTTTTTATCAAGATTTTATTGATTCATCTCTTTCTCATTGACTTTTTATAAGAATTTAATGATTGATGTTATTTTTGGTTTAGATTTTAGATTTTTAAAATAACATTTAGGTCAAAGTGAAGGTAGACTAATTAATTGAAAGATTTATTTAGTTTTTTGAATAATATTATAATTTGTTATGACCTTTTAAAGAAATAAATGGTTAAAATTAAATTTCTATAAAAAATTTGACGATAGTAAAATTTTTCTTTAGAAAATTTGACGACAGTGATAATTTCCTTAAGAAAATTTGATGATAGTACTAATCTTCTATAGACAATTTAAAGATAGTGATAATTTTCCATAGAAAATTTGACGATCGTAATAATTTTCTATAGAAAATTTGAAGATAGTGACAATTTTCTATAGGAAATTTGACGATCGTAATAATTTTCTATAGAAAATTTGAAAATTTGACGATCGTTATAATTTTCTATAGAAAATTTGACGACAGTAACAACTTTCTGTAGACAATTTGACGAAAGTGATAATTTTCTATAGAAAAGTTGACGATAGTGATAATTTTCTATAGAAAATTTGACGATAGTGATAATTTTCTATAGAAAATTTGACAATAGTGATAATTTTCTATAGAAAATTTGACAATAGTGATAATTTTCTATAGAAAATTTGACAATAGTGATAATTTTCTATAGAAAATTTGACGACAGTGATAATTTTCTGTAGAAAATTTGATAAAAGTGATCATTTTCTATAGAAAATTTGACAATAGTGATAATTTTCTATAGAAAATTTGACGATAGTGATAATTTTCTATCTTTATATAGAAAATTTGACGATAGTGATACTTTTCTATAAACAATTTGACGTTAGTGATAATTTTCCTATAAAATTTGATGATAGTAATAATTTTCTATAGAAAATTTGACGATAGTGATAATTTTCTATAGAAAATTTGACGATAGTGATAATTTTCTATAGAAAATTTGACGATAGTGATAATTTTCTATAGAAAATTTGACGACAGTGATAATTTTCTATAGAAAATTTGACGATAGTGATAATTTGCTATAGAAAATGGTGAAAATTTTCTTGAGAAAATTTGACTATGGTGAAAATTTTCTTTAGAAAATTTGACGATAGTGATCAATTTTTATAGAAAATTTGACGATAGTGATCATTTTCTATAGAAAATTTGATATAGAAAACTTGATGACAGCGATAATTTTCTATAGAAAATTTCGCTATAGTGATAGGTTTCTAAAGAAAATTTCCCTATAGCGATAATTTTCTATAGAAAATTTCACGATAGTGATAATTTTCAATAGAAAATTTCACGAAAGTGATAATTTTCTGAAGAAAATTTCATGATAGTGATAATTTTCTAAAGAAAACTTCACGACAGTGATAATTTTCTATAGAAAATTTCACGATTGTGATAATTTTTTATAGAAAATTTCACGATTGTGATAATTTTTTATAGAAAATTTCACGATAGTGATAATTTTCTATAGAAAATTTCACGATAGTGATAATTTTCTATAGAAAATTTCACGATAGTGATAATTTTCTATAGAAAATTTGACGATAGTGATAATTTTCTATAGAAAATTTCACGACAGTGATAATTTTCTATAGAAAATTTGACGATAGTGATAATTTTCTATAGAAAATTTCACGATAGTGATAATTTTCTATAGAAAATTTCACGATAGTAATAATTTTCTATAGAAAATTTCACGATAGTGATAATTTTCTATAGAAAATTTCACGATAGTGATAATTTTCTATAGAAAATTTCACGATAGTGATAATAATTATCGTGAAATTTTCTATAGAAAATTATCACTATCGTGAAATTTTCTATAGAAAATTATCACTATCGTGAAATTTTCTATAGAAAATTTCACGATAGTGATAATTTTCTATAGAAAATTTCACGATAGTGATAATTTTCTATAGAAAATTTCACGATAGTGATAATTTTCTATAGAAAATTTCACGATAGTGATAATTTTCTATAGAAAATTTCACGATAGTGATAATTTTCTATAGAAAATTTCACGATAGTGATAATTTTCTATAGAAAATTTCATGATAGTGATAATTTTCTATAGAAAATTTCACGATAGTGATAATTTTCTATAGAAAATTTCACGATAGTGATAATTTTCTACAGAAAATTTGACGGTAGTGATAATTTTCTATAGAAAATTTCACTATAGTGATAATTTTCAAAATCTGCCTGGGTTCGAGCCCCAGTCACTCAGTCAATGTAAGTAAAAAAATGTGAAGCTAGAGATATCAGCGTAATTCGTGTTATTAAGCCGCTTGAATGAAAAAATAGGGGGACGAACGATTGAATGAATAAGAACATTTTAGTTATTATATGATATAATAGTTTCATTTATTTAAATCCAAAAGTCTATTATACATTAATTAAAATTATAAAATTTATCATTCTTAATTTCCTATGTAATTTTCTACATGATGTAACTACATTTAAAATGACCCTGTACACTGCCGATCATTAGTTTAGGACAACTGATGAACTAAATATTGGCTTTCTAAATCTTGCTTATAAATAAATGCAAATACTTCCGGTAACTAACTACTGGTGAGTTATTATTGTCAAGAATTTCATTAAGTAGCTGTCGTAAACAAATGACCGGCAGTGTATGAAATTTGTACATAAATTATAAAACAAATTACATAAACTTCCTTAAAAAAAATAAATGACAAAAACAAAAAAAAAAACTAGCAAAAAACATAATTTACAATTTAGAATTTTACATTAAAAACGATTTATAAAAATGTTTGACATTTAGTGTCATATGAAGCATTACAAGGCGGCAATTTATGGATGGAGTGAAGTAGCGGCTGTAACATATGAACAAACGGATCCCCTTCATTTAATTATGATTATTTCCTATGGGAATATACTAGATATTTTGTTAAAATTTTCTAGTTTTATTATTCCAAAAGGGGGATTTCTAGGCTCTTTACAATTCTTTCCATTTGACATAAGTTGAACTTGTTTATGAAATGCTGATTACGCTTAAAAACTCAGAAAAAGGGGGAGCCCTTTTTTGTAATTTTGTATTTTGGAGTTTGTATTGCAGTAAATAAGCCTTTGCTGAATGGTTTTGGTTTAATGCTTCGCTTGTTTTATTTCTCTATATTTATGGCATTAAAATGCATTCATCACTTTTGATTTTTTTCTTTTGTGCATTTTTGCTTCTATTACTTTTTTGCTTCTTTTTAGCTTATTTTTCGTTTCTTTTGTGGTGACATTATTTGTAGCTAGAAAAATAAAAAACAAGCAAAAAAAAATGAGCATGTAAATATTACCGACCGCGTCACACTTTGTTGACTTCGAGTATTTAGACGGCCGCCTACCCATAAAAATGTTGCAAGTACTTTTCGTCTAAATGTTGTATGTAATATGTGGCATACATACAACATAATTACATGCCACCCTATATACTTGCACTTAAACACATTTAGATTTTTTTTTGAAATGTAAGACCAACCACTCATAAAAATTTTCTAAAAGTTACCACTTATAATTTAGTTTAGTTTTGTAGGGGTAACATTTCAAGGCCTTTAACGTAGAGGGCCTTTAAAGAGTATGATACAAAACATAAAGAAATTTCAAAATTTTATTAAGATTTCAATATTATTTTAATTTCCTTAAAGAATTTTCTTTCATGTTTGCTTAATTTTTTTCAAAACATATTACTTACAATTTTTTAATACATTACCAAAGACCTTCCTTAGTCCTTCCTGCCTTATAGAAGCTTCTAAACATATTTTACAAATATTATAAAATTTTAGTATTATTTTAGAATAATTTCAAAAATATAGAACATTTTTTTATCAAAAATTTTTCTATAGAAAATTTTTTTATCAAAAATTTTTATATAGAAATTTCTTTTATCACAAATTTTTCTATAGAAATTTTTTTTATCAAAACTTTTTCTATAGAAAAATTTGTATCTAAAATTTTTCTATATAAAATTTTTTTTTATTAAAAATTTTTCTGTAGAAAATTTTCATACAAAAATTTTTCTATGAAAAATTCTGTTTTCAAAAATTTTTGTATAGAAGAATTTTTGTATTAAAAATGTTTCTATATTTTTTTTATCAAAAATTTTTTCATAGAAAATTTTTATATCAAAAATTTTTCTATAGACAATTTTTTTGCCAAAAGTTTTTGGATAGAAAATTTTTTATCAAAAATTTTTCTATATAAAATTTTCTTACAAAAATTTTTCTATACATAGAAAAATTTTTGATAAAAGAATTGTCAAAAATTTAGTTATAGAAAATTTTTTTATCAAACATTTTTCTATAGAAAATTTTTTTATCAAAAAATTTTTTATCAAAAAATTTTCTATAGAAAATTTTTTTATCAAAAATTTTTCTATAGAAAATTTTTTTATGAAAAATTTTTCTATAGAAAATTTTTTTGTCAAAAATTTTTCTATAGAAAATTTTTTTTTCAAAAATTTTTCTATAGAAATTTTTTTTATAAAATATATTTCCATAGAAAATTTTTTATCAAAAATTTTTTTATCAAAAATTTTTCTAAAGAAAATTTTTCTATACAAAACTTTCTTGAAAAAAAATTCATAGAAAATTCTTTTATCAATAATTTTTCTGTATAAAATTTTTTACAAAAATTTTGCTATAGAAAATTCTTTTTTCAAACATTTTTTTATAAAAAATTATTTTATCAAAAATTTTTAAATAGAACATTTTTTTATCAAAAATTTTTCAATAGAAAATTTTTCTATAAAAGATTTTTTTATCAAAATTTTTTTTATAGAAAATTTTTTATCAAAAAATTTCCTATATTTTTTTTATTAAAAATTTTTCTATAAAAAATTTTTATATAGAACATTTTCTTACAAAAATTTTTCAATAGAAAAATCTTTTATCAAAAATTTTTCATCAAAAATTTTTCTATAGATTTTTTTATCAAAAATTTTTCTATACTTTTTTATCAATTTTTTTTTTATATTTATCAAAAATTTTTCTATTGAAAATTTTTTTTTTCAAAAATTTTTCTATAGAAATATTTTAATTAACATTTTTTATAAAAAATTTTCTATTAAAAAAATTTTTCTATAAAAAATTTTTTATCAAAAATTTTTCAATAGAAAATTTTTTATCAAAAATGTTCCTATAGAAAATCTTTTTATCAAAATTTTTCTATTGAAAATTTTTTTTTCTCAAAAATTTTTCTATAGAAAATTTTTTTATGAAAAATTTTTCTATAGAAATTTTTTTTTATTTAAAAAATTTTCTATAGAAAAATTTTTGTAAAAAAATTTTTCTATAGAAAAATTTTTGATAAAAAAATTTTCTATAGAAAAATTTTTACTAAAAAAATGTTTGATAAAAAAAATTTTTTAACAAAAGTTTTTCTATAGAAGATTTTTTATCAAAAATTTTTTTAGTGAAAATTTTTCTATAGAAAATTTTTTTATCAAAAATTTTTCGATAGAAAAATTTTTTTTACAAAAATTTTTATATAGAAAATTTTTTTATCAAAAATTTACACAAAATTTTCTTACAAAAATTTTTCTATATAAAATTCTAAGGCTTTTAACTTGGGGGGCCTATTAAGAGTATGATAGAAATCATGAGAATGAGAATTTGATATTATTTTAATTCCCTTGAAAAATTATCTTTAATGTTCGCTTATTTTTTTTCCAAAACATATTTTTTAATTTTTTTTAATACCTTACCAAAGACCTTCCTTACTCCTTCCTGCTTTATTAGAGCTTCGTAAGCATATTTTACATATTTTGTAAAATTTTACTATGACTTTTAAATAACTTTTTAGACCTTTCTTTGTACTTATGATACTTAAATATTCTTAGGAGCACTTTTAAAAAGATCTTTCTAATGAATCTATAAAGTAAGAGTTTTAAGTTAAAAAGCAGAAAATTTCTTAATGTTCTTCTATTATACTTTAGCTTTGATTATCGAAATATAGTAATAGCAGCTAAGATTTCTATTATTCTCTTAAAGGCCTTTTAGTAGGCCCCCAATTAATGTCTACTTCCTTCTGCCTTCCTTATTAAACCTTTATGTAAACGTGTATGAGTTCAACTTCCATTTGAGCCTACAATATTTTATTACATTAAAATAAGAAATAATTGGCATAAAATTAAGTTTTACAACAATATAACTTTAAATGACAACATTACCACCAACCAACTTTTCTAGATACATATTCAAAAGAATTACACTACCCAACCAACCGTCACTGGAAACCTAAAAGTGCGGTAAATATTTTTTGAAATCATATTTTCGTTGCCGTTTCTATATTGCAAAAAAGTTTTCTATTACAAGAATATTGTAATACAAACTGTCATGTTATAATGTCATTTGAAGAAGATTTCATTTTCAATTTGGTTACACTGTGTTAGAAAATGAGACTTTTTTGCAGCGGAATAGGGCGCCTTTTAATACTAAAGCTATGAAGATAACACTTTTTGTATTAATGAATGTTGTTGTCTCTGCTAAGCACAGTCACTTATCCAAGACAGCATCAAATGAGTTGAGTAACAATAAAAATTCGCTTAATATGTGTCTGCGTTTTATAGTTCATATCTCTGTAAATAATTAATGGATTGCAATAGTTTATATACCAAATTTAATCTAAACACTTAATGCTATCGATTGATGTAGGAACTACATCCGTTAATTCTATAGGAGCTCTTTTATTTCAATTACAATTTCGATTTAATTCCTATAAAAACGAAAATTTTTCAAAAATTTTCTGTTTTTGTGGAAAATTTTTACAAAAGTAAAAATTTTTTGAAAAATTTTCTATAAAAATATAAATTTTTTGAAAAATTTTGTATAAAAATATACATTTTTTGAAAAATTTTCTATAAAAATATAAATTTTTTGAAAACTTTTCTAAAAAAATATAAATTTTTTGAAAAATTTTCTATAAAAATATAAATTTTTTGAAAAATGTTCTATAAAAAAAGAAATTTTTTGAAAAATTTTCTATAAAAATAGAAAATTTTTGAAAAATTTTCTATAAAAAAAGAAAATTTTTGAAAAATTTTCTATAAAAATAGAAAATTTTTGAAAAATTTTCTATAAAAATAGAAAATTTTTGAAAAATTTTCTATAAAAATAGAAAATTTTTGAAAAATTTTCTATAAAAATAGAAAATTTTTGAAAAATTTTCTATAAAAATAGAAAATTTTTGAAAAATTTTCTATAAAAATAGAAATTTTTGGAAAAATTTTCTATAAAAATAGAAAATTTTGGAAAAATTTTCTATAAAAATAGAAAATTTTTGAAAAATTTTCTATTAGAAAAAAAGAAAATTTTTGAAAAATTTTCTATTAGAAAAAAAAGAAAATTTTTGAAAAATTTTCTATTAGAAAAATAGAAAATTTTTGAAAAATTTTCTATTAGAAAAATAGAAAATTTTTGAAAAATTTTCTATTAGAAAAATAGAAAATTTTTGAAAAATTTTCTATTAGAAAAATAGAAAATTTTTGAAAAATTTTCTATAAAAATAGAAAATTTTTGAAAAATTTTCTATAAAAATAGAAAATTTTTGAAAAATTTTCTATAAAAATAGAAAATTTTTGAAAAATTTCCTATAAAAATAGAAAATTTTTGAAAAATTTTCTATAAAAATAGAAAATTTTTGAAAAATTTTCTATAAAAATAGAAAATTTTTGAAAAATTTTCTATAAAAATAGAAAATTTTTCTATAAAAATAGAAAATTTTTGAAAAATTTTCTATAAAAATAGAAAATTTTTGAAAAATTTTCTATTAAAAAATTTTCTTTAAAAAAATAGAAAATTTTTGAAAAATTTTTTCCTACAAAAATAGGAAATTTTTCAAAAATTTTCTACTAAAAAATAGAAAATTTTTCTATTAAAAAATAGAAAAATTTTCTTAAAAAAAAAATAGAAAATTTTTGAAAAATTATCTTTTAAAAAAATAGAAATTTATTTTTAAATTTTCTTTTAAAAAAATAGAAAATTTCTTAAAAATTTTCTTTTAAAAAAATAGAATATTTTTCTTAAACAAAATAGAAAATTTTTTTAAACTTTCCTTTAAAAAAATAGAAAATTTTTTTAAACTTTCTTTTAAATAAACAGATATTTTTTGAAAAAAAAAATAGAAAATTTTTTAAAAATTTTCTTTTAAAAAAATTTAACATTTTTGAAAAAATTTTTATTGAAAAATAAATCATTTTTGAAAATTTTTTTATTAAAAATTAGAAAATTTTTGAAAAACTTTCTATGAAAAAATAGAAAATTTTTGAAAAATTTTCTATTAAAAAATAGAAAACTTTTGGAAAATTTTCTATAAAAATTGAAAATTTTTGAAAAATTTTCTATAAAACCAAAAGTTTGGAACAAGTTTCTGTTTAAAAATCGAAAATTTTTGAAAAATTTTCGATTAAAAAATTGAAAATTTTTGAAAAATTTTCTATTAAAAATAGAAAATTTTTAAAAAAATTTTATTCAATTCATTTTAAACAAATATTAGTATCTTTTCTTTAAAATTTCTCTTCCTAGTAATTTGAAGTGTTTAACCTTTAACGAAAAAACATTAGCTTTAACAGACACTTACGGTATCTGACGCTCCCCATATACAATTTCCTTAAAAAATTCTATATAAATTCTAACATGATCATCATTAAGATCACCTTGTTAAAAAGATTATTATCTAACATCAAAAGCAGTTAACAAGTAAAAGGTAATTAAAACCACCAAAACTTAAAAAGAAGATTAAATTTAACACTTCTTTTAATGTTTTCAGAAAAATTTAAACAAATTAAAATAAATACACAAAAAGTTAGAAATAAAAGTAATAGAAACAAATTCTAATCAGATTCTAAAGAATTTTTCTTGTTAGCCATAAAAGTAATAATAAAACACTCATAGATTAAATTACTTTGCAAAAAAATCACTAAAATTGACGTCACACTGGGTTTGAAAAAAAAAGTTTGAGAAAAAAATTTGCAATTTTTTTTTTTCTACTTTTATGCCTTTAACTGTGTTTTATTATACATCTTTTCCCAAATATAAAAATTGAATTGTTTAACAATCTCTTGGCACAGAGGGGCAGAACAAGCCAAAGAGTCAATGACTTTTGTTAAAAAAAAAAACAGAAATGTTTTATTATTAAATATCATTTTGATTTGAATACTTATTTTTAATTAAACCGAAATTCTTTTTGCAAAAAGGTCATTGGTTTTTATTTCGTAATAATATACACAAAAATAAAACACCAACATTTTTTTTAGTATTTTCTTAAACAAATGAATCATTTTGATTCATATCAAAGGAGTTGTCTGTCATTGCTTGTATATGATGATTTTTAGCTTTCTCCATATTGTCTTCTTTATCTCCTAGAAAACCCGGAAAACTTTAATATTTTTAAAAGCTTTTTTTTTTTTTTGTCATATTTTCATTCTTAAAACTCCCTCGCTTTTTTCCGCTGCTTAAGGGAGTTATTAAAAAAAAGCTTTTGACACAGTTTTTTTTCTTTATTTAGCATATGACGACGACAGCATATGCAGAAAGAAAGTGGCATTTACTGAATAAGGGAATAAAGTCAGTGTAGTCTTGCATTATGAATGATACCACTCATCTCCACTTTATATGCTAAATATAACAGATTCAGATTTCTTCTTTTTCCTTGAGTCATTTTGAAAAAATAAAGGGGATGTTTTTCCACATTTGTATTTTTGCCACCATTTGTATTACTTTGCTGGCAGGAATTGAAGGAAAATTAAAAAAGTTAGTCTAGCTCGACCAAATAATACCCTTCACCATTAAGGTCAAATATGAACCGATTCTTCACAAAATTAGCATCTTAAGCAACATTAAGAGACCTTAAAACAAATATTTTCTATATTTTGTCATGATATGTTGAGGTTTAAGTCATTTCCGACATTGAGTCTTATATGGGTTCTAAGGTCAAATATGACCCTAATGTCCGGAAATTTAACAAAACGTTTTATATATCTTCTGTCTCATCTTTAGATTGCTTGTAAACTTTTGTGATTTCCGGCTCATTTGAGATACTTTTAAGTATAGATCTTTTTTTGAAGTTATGGTAAAATATGGACCTATGTTGGTAATTTGGTACACCGATTTCTCTTTGTAAAAGAAATATTGCGGCTCAAAAATTCCGAGAAGTCGGCCGTAGTCACGGCAACATCAAATTTTGAAATTATAAATTTCTATTAAAATTATTAATTACCAGAGCATCCTTCGTCGTTAAGCTTTAGAGCATTAATACGTCGTCGATGCGATAAAACTAATAACAGATGGCGCAACTTCGACTGTTGTGATGAATATCTTAAAACTTTGAGACCCTTTCTTTTACTATGCCGAGGGGTTAAAGGTGGTGAGAATCTCTCATTCTCACCACCTTTAACCTCACGGCATTGTAAAAGAATGGGTCTCAAAGTTTGAAGATATTCATCACTGTAATTGCAATTCGTGGCGCAACAGTCGAAGTTGCGCCATCTGATGTTGTTTCATCGCATCGATGACGTATTAATGCTCTAAAGCTTACGTATTAATGCGCTAAAGCTTACGAGTTACAAATATTAACAAAAACTTATAATACCTAAGCTAGTGTAGGAGGGTATAAAAAATAAAAGCATATAACAGGAGTTAAAGTCATACAAAGTAAAGTTTAATGAACTTTTAAGTAGAGAAAAAGATAATTTGAAAATAGATTCAAGAAAAATGGGGAATTTAAAAAGTCAAGAATTAAATATTTTGTTTAAAAAAGAAGATTTTCAATTAAATTTTCATTTAGAGAAAAAAATAGTTTTTAGTAAAAATCAAAAAAAGGGTTTTTAGTAAAAAATGAAATTTTAGGAAAAAATTTATTTTTTTTGGCAAAAATGGAATTTTCAACAAAGAATGAATTTCTTAGTAATAATGGAATTTTTAGAAACCATTGATTTTTTTTGGGAAAAAAGGAATTTTTAATAAAATATGGATTTAATAGCAAAATATGGATTTAATAGCAAAAAATTGATTTTTTACTAAAAATTATTTAATTCGCTAATTATTAGAAAATTCTCTAAACATATAAAATACAATAACTTTTATGAAGAAAAAATGTAACGAATAAAATTTCATTCGAATAATTTTAACGAATAATCGCTTTTGAGTCAAGCTAAATTACAAAATATTAAAGTTTTGTTACACAGTTTCATCACGTAAAGCAAAAGTTTTTTTCCAAAAATTTTGTAACGAATACAAAATTTATTCGAATAAAAATTAATCGTTGATATTTATTAGAATACATTTTTAATAAGGTTACTTAATGACCATAATTTTTAATCAATTAAAAACTCTTTAAATAGATAAAATATTATATACTTTTCGAAACAAATATATAACGAATAGAAGTTTATTCGAATAATTTTTACGAATAATCGCTTTTAAACCAATCTTAATTGCAAACTCTCAATATTTTATAAATAAAAAATCGTATAAATCGTTAATATTTATTCGAATAATTTTTTTATTCGTTAACATTTGCCTTCAAAATTATGAACTTTTACGTCGACTTATGCAATTTTAAAACAAAACATGGAAAATGGAATTTTAAGTATAAAATGGAATTTTTTGTAAAAAATGGAATTTTAAGTTTAAAATGGAATTTTTAGTAAAAAATGGAACGTTTACTAAAAAATCTAATTTTTAGTCAAAATGAAAAATACATTTTTTAAGAAATTTAAATTTAATTTAAAAAAATGAATTTTTAGCGATTATTCAAGTGAATAATCGTTAATATCTATTCGGATAAACTTCATATTTGCTAGAATTTTCTAAAGAAATCCTTAACTTTTTGTTTTAGTAATAAAAATTTAAAACAAAACTGAATTTGTTTTAATAAGCTATATTTTCAAGCGGTTATTCGTAAAAATTATTCGAATAATATTTTATTCGCTAAATTTTTGTTTTGAAAAACTTATTTTTTCTTAAAGACAGGAGAGTACCTACAATTTTTCAGGAGAATTTTAATTTAAAAAGAAAATATTAACACTTTGCAAATTTTTCAAAGTGAATAATCGTTAATATTTATTCGAATAATTTTTTTATTCGTTAACATTTGCCTTCAAAATTATGAACTTTTACGTCGACTCATGCAATTTGAAAACAAAACATAAATTTCTTGGAATCAGCTTTATTTTTAAGCGATTATTCTTAAAATTAAGTCGACAAAATTATTCGAATATAATTTTTAATCGCTAAATTTTTGTTTTGAAAAACTAAATTTTTTTCTTATATACAATTTTTGGGGTGTTTTTAATAAAATATAATTTTTTTACAAATTGGTAACTTTTTTAAAGCGAATAATCGTTAGTTTTCATACGAATAAATATTATATATATGAAAATTTAAAACAAAACATAAATGTTTTGAAATCAGTTTATTTTACAGCTATTATTCGTAAAAATTATTCTTAAAGAATTTATCGAATAATTTTTGATTTAATCGAATAAATTTTGATTA
The DNA here is from genome assembly GCA_933228675.1 of Stomorhina lunata. NCBI lineage: Eukaryota > Metazoa > Arthropoda > Insecta > Diptera > Rhiniidae > Stomorhina > Stomorhina lunata. The sequence goes on from OW121741.1 coordinate 7,706,127, forward strand.
TTTAAAATTTAAAAATTATTTTTTTCGCTTTATTTAGGAACGAACAATTATTAGTTTTAAATTGAAATGAATTTGGTTAGATACATTTTTTTTTAAGTAACAACTGATGACTTATTAGACCAATTATTCATTAAATATTATTCGATTAAATTTTTATTCGTTAAGTATTGAAGTGAAAAAGATAAGGTTTTAATTTTTTCGATAATATGAACAAATTAAGGTAATTTTGAAAACTTTTGGAACTATTTTGAAGCGAATAATCGTTAATAATTATTCGAAAAAATTTTTACTCGAATAATTTCTTATTCGCTTTATTTATGAACGGAAAATGATTAATTTTCAATTAATATAGAAAATAGTTTTTAGTTGTAAGTAACAATTAGTAACAGGTTTGGCCGATTATTCGTTAAGAATTATTCGAATATATTTTTATTCGTTATATATTGAACTGAAAACGATAGGGTTTTAGTTTTTTTAATGATATGGAGCGAATAATCGCTTAAAATTATTCGAATAAGTTTTTATTTAATAGATTTTTCTTTAAAAAAAATTAAAATTAAAAAAATTAAAAAATTAATTCAACACACTTGTGGTGTAATGAATGATTAACTAAATGGTGTCTTTATGTTAATACGAATTATTTTCCTTCCGTCTACTTTACTACAATTTTAGGTTTAATGTAAATTTTTTGTATAACAAACTCTAAAAATAAATTACAACTACTAAAAAAGCTTTAAAGCAAATACATACAAAGATAAAACTTGGTTAACACATTTACATTTATAGAGTCTCTCTGTCTGTCTGTCTGAAACAACCCAAAACACAAATGGTTAGCGCGGCACTGTGCAGCAGCAAAGACTTATTAACACTTTTGTGTTTGTTTCTAGAACTAAAAATTGACTCAAGAAAACAGACGAGAAAAAATGAAAAGAAATTAAATCTGATGCCAAATAGACGTCAAGATTTCGTTTTATTGTTATTGCTGGCAAATGTTAATCATGTTGCTGTTGCTGCTTGTATTGCTATTGCTAATGTGTTGGTTTTGTCGTTGGTGTTGATTGTTTTGTTCTTTGCCAGAAGTAGCAGCAGCAAAAACATCAACATCAACCCAAATGACACACATTACAATTGTTACCTCATTTTGAAACAAAAAGTGATATAATAATAAAATTAAATTTATTTTATGTTAATTTAAATACCAACAAAAATTGTATAATACGAGATCAGAAAATTTTTAAGCATTTGCTAAAGAATTTCCCTACATTTGTCGGCAGTTTCGAGATATAAAGATATAATCACAGAAGCATTAAAAGAAGATTATGAGATATTGTATCTAATTTTTAATGAATTTTTTAATGATTAAAAAAAATATTCGATTAACGATTAAAAAAATTATTCGATTCAAAAAAGTTGCTTAATGACTTAATTTGCTAATTTATAGAAAATTCTCTAAACTGATAAAATGCAATAACTTTTATCAAGAAAAAATGTAACGAATATAATTTTATTCGAATAATTTTAACGAATAATCGCTTTTAAGTCAAGCTAAATTACCAATATTAAAGTTTTGTTACACAGTTTTATTACCTAAGGCAAAAGTTTATAATTTTTTCCAAAACTTATAACGAATAAAAAAATTACCCGAATAAATTTAAACTATTATTCGCTTTTGAAAGGTCAATAAGTAATACAAATTTTAACTAATTTAAAATTCTCGAAATAGATAAAATAACAAAAAATTGTGTAGACAAAAATGTATCGAATAAAATTTTATTCGAATAATTTTAAAGAATAATCGCTTTTATATCAAGCTAAATTACAAAGTATTAAAGCTTTGTTACACAATTTTATCACCTAAAGCAAAAGTTTATAATTTTTTCCAAAACTTGTAACGAATAACAAAATTATTCGAATAAATTTTAACGATTATTCGCTTTAGAAAGGTCAATAAGTAATACATATTTTAACTAACTTAAAATTTTCAAAATCGATAGAATTAAAAAAAGAAATATTAAATAAAAATTCTGTACACAAAAATGTAACGAATGAAATTTTAAAAGAATAATTTTTTTGACTTTAAAATTAAGACGAATTAAAAAAAATTAAGGTTCTTTTATAAATTCTTCTTTTCTTTTATAAATTTTCATAATTTGAATTAAAAGTTCATACATTCTCCAAAAAACTTTATCGAATAAAAAAATATTCGATTAAATATGAACGATTATTCGCTTCCAAAATGTCAATCAAAAATAAAAGTGTTTACTAATTAAAAATTATCAAAACAAGAAAAAAAATTATTCGAATAATTTTTACGAATAATCGCTTGAATATATAGCTAATTTGAAAACATTACAGTTTTGTTTTAAATTTTAACTACTTAAATAAAAGGTGAGGATTTCTTAAATAAAGGCTAATAAAAAATTTATTCGAATAAATATTAACGATTATTCGCCTTAAAAGGTTCCCTAAGTGATAAAAATTTTGAATTAATTGAGAATGCTCTACTTTTAAGGTAATAATATAAAAAAACGATGTATTTTTCGAGACCGAAATCTAACGAATAAAATTTTATTCGAATAATTTTTACGAATAATCGCTCTTAATTTGCGTTGAATTAAAAACAAATAAGTTTTCTTGTAATTTATGATTATTTAAATCAAAAGATGAACATCTTTAATGAAAATTCTAACGAATGAAAATTTATTCGAATAAATATTAACGATTATTCGCTTTAAAAGGTTTTCTAAATAATAAAATTTTTTAAGAGAGAATGCTCTACTTTGAAGTTACTTAGATACAAAATTATGTATTTTTCGAGATCAAAATCTAACGAATAAAATTTTATTCGAAAAATTTTTACGAATAATCGCTCTTAATTTAATTTGAATTCAAAAATTTTTAATAAAAATTCCAGCAAATTAAATTTTATTCGAATAAATATTAACGAATTATCGCATCAAAACAGTTACCAAGTAATGAAAAAAATTATATTTACTTAAAAATTCGTTGCGTTTAAGGAACTTTGTATTATTTTGATACTACTTTGTAAGTAAGACTATTTTGTATCAGTTTCCTCTTCTTTGTATAATTTTGTTGCTAACAATTTATTTTTAAATTATTTTAGGTGTGATCGCATTTAATTTAACTGCAATTTAAACACTTTTCAGTAAAGAAATCATTGCATGTGGTATTTTCGCTTAATAGTGGGTAATAATTGGTGATTTATCTTTGAAAATATTTACTTGCTATTTTTTTCTTTGAGGAAATTCTTTTCAATTTAATCTACTCGTAACAGAATAAAAAAAACAGACTTTGATTTTTTTGCTGTCAATAATTTTTTTTCAAAACCACACACGCTTTATATACTCATATTCGAATGATTATTCGCCTCAATATAACCCACTTTGCTACTCATTTTTTTTCGTATTTTTTGCTGCTTTAAAATGTTATCAGTTTTATGGAGTGTTTGGTGTTAATTTTACTTCATTTTTTTTCCAAATAAAATTTTCTTATTGTTTTATTTTTTTTTTGTTCTTTGCTTCAATTCTTTTTGTTCTTCTGATAAACTTTAATGCAGTAGAAGTCTATAAGCGATAAGAAGTTTTTTGCTCTTTGTTAAAAGGGGGAAGGTCTATAAAATATTTAAGCTTGTAAAAACTATCATGTATTATTTGCTTTGGAAGAAAAAAAAAAACAGCTGTTAACACGTGTTAAACAATGCAGTCATTAGGATTATTTTGCTCTTTTTTAGCAATTCATTGAAACTGTGGGAAAAATATATAGAAAACATTGTTAGAATTATGTTTAATATAGACAAATATGTAGTTACTTTGTTTAATGTTATGAAATATTTTAAAATAAGTAAAAAAAATTGATTTTAAGAGCGATTATTCGTTAAGATTTGTTTGAGTCAATTTTTATTCGCACAATTTTTAACAAATATATGTAAAATTTTTTACTTTGATTACAATAATTGACAAATTTATTTATAATTTTATCTTTTAAGGCGTTTTAAGAGCGATTATTCGTTAAGATTTATTCGATTAAATTTTTATTCGTTTAATTTTTCTTAAAAAATGTAAAATTTGTATACTTTGGTTTCAAATATTATGAAATTTAGTACAAATCTTAGCTTTTGAGATATTTTAAGAGAAATTATTCGTTAAGATTTATTCGATTAAATTTTGATTCATTAAATTGTTCTTAAGAATATGTATTATTTTTAACTTTGATTAAAAATAATTTTAAAATAAATACAAATTTTTGCTTTAAAGCTGTTTTAAGGACGATTATTCGTTAAGATTTATTCGAATAAATTTTTATTCGTTAAATTTTTCTAAAAAAAAAATGTAATATTTTAACACTGATTACCATAATTAACAAAATTACTATTAATTTTAGCATTTAAAACATCTTAAGAGCGATTATTCGTTAAAAGTTATTCGATTAAATTTTTATTTGTTAAATTTTTCTTTAAAAAGGTAAATATTTGTTACTTTGATTAGAATAATTAACAAAATTAATAAAAATTTTAGGCTTTCAAGTCACTAAAAGAGCGATTATTCGGTAATAATTATTCGAATAAATTTGTATTCGTTAAAGTTTTACTCAAAAACTTAAATTTTGTTACTTCAGTTACAAATGTGTCAAGCTATATTCAAATCTCAGCATTAAGTGCAATTAAAAACAATTATTTATTCTTTTTAATTATTTTAAGAGCGATTATTGGTTAAGATTTTTTCGATTAAAATTTCGTTCGGTGAATTTTTCTTAAAAAATTTTATGGTATTTAATTTGATTACTCATATTTTTAAGATAAATACAAATTTTAACACTTAAAGCAATTTAAGAACGATTATTCGTTAAAAAATATTCGAATAAAATTTTATTCGTTAAAGTTTTATTTAAAAATTTGTTTATTGCACACTTGTTTAAGAAATATAATCAAACATAATGACAATTTTAAAGTTTTGTGCAATTGAAAGGCAATAAAGAGCGATTATTCGCTGAGATTTATTCGAATACATTAAATATTTTTAAATATTTTTTACTACTAATTTTAAGTTAAAAGAACATGTCAACACTTAAAGCAATTTGGGAACAATTGTTCGTTAAAAAATATTCGAATAAAATTTTCTTAGGTAAATTCTTTTTGAAAATCTGTTTGTTTCTCACTTGCTTTAAAAATAAGATTAAACAAAATCAAAAATTTTAAATTTAGAGCATTTTAAAAATAATAAGAAAAGATTATTCGCTAAGCTTTATTCGAATAAATTCTAAGTCGTTTGAATTTTCTAAAATAATTTGACATTTGTTACTATTTGTTACTATTTCGTTTGAAATTTGTTATATTTAAATTTAAGTTCTTTAAAATGTCTGTAAGGAAAATCATCCATAGACAATAAATAAATAAATAAATAAATAAATAAATAAATAAATAAATAAATAAATAAATAAATAAATAAATAAATAAATAAATAAATAAATAAATAAATAAATAAATAAATAAATAAATAAATAAATAAATAAATAAATAAATAAATAAATAAATAAATAAATAAATATTTTAAGTTAAATGAAAATTTCAACATTTAAAGCAATTTGAGAACGATTATTCGTTCAAAAATATTCGAATAAAATTTTTATCGTTAAATTCTTTTTGAAAAAATGTTTATTTCGCACTTCTTTAAAGAGAAACAGTTTTTTTTAATTAAAATGTTTATGTTTTAGTTTTGTTTATTTTGGAAAAATTTTGAAGGGAATAATCGTCAAAATTTTTCGGATAAATTTTTATTCCTTAAATTTTGTAATGAGAATTGAAAAATTTTCGTTTAAGATAACTTATTTTAAGGAACTGTAAGGAACTTTTTGACTAATTTTGAAAACAAAATAAACGAATAATCGTTTAAGACGAAACGATTAAATATTTATTCGCTTTATTTAGGAACACAAATTTTGTAAACTTTCAATAAAAATATTTATGTTTTAAGATCCTTTATATAATATTGTATTTTGGAAAAAATTTGAAGCGATTAATCGTTAAAAATTATTCGATTAAATTTTTATTCGTTATATTTTTAGATAGAAATTTAAGAATTTAATTAAAAATTTATTAGTTTTAAGATCTATGTTCTTATTAACTGATTTTTGATAATATTTGAAACGAATAATCGCTAACAATTATTCGAATAAAATTTTATTCGGTATATTTTTTGATGAAAATTGAAAATTTTATTTTTTTTAATAAAAATTATGCCAATGACATAGACTTTGGCAATGAAAACACCGAATATGTACTCAAATTATGTAAAAGTGTACATATAATTATTTGTCATCTTCCGATTTTACTTCAAAATTAAGTAATTTTATGTCCAAAATTTGAATAATATTTGACATTTTCATTACGATCTCAAATTTTAAATAATTTAAGCTAAAAATTAGCAACTGTCACATACTATTAATTTAACTATTGGTTTGACTATTAGTTTGACTTCACAGTTTCCATTTCATAAATCTCCCGATTTTCAAAGTCTCGTAAATTGTCAAAGCATACTTGTATTTGACAAGTTAATGTTTGAAACTTTAAATTTGTAAATTTCAAAAATCAAACAACGAACATGAAAACGTGACATTTAAGCGAAAAAAAAGTGGCATTTAATTTTTTAAGATTTTTTTTTAATTTCCTTTGTTTAACTTTGTTTTCAATAGATAAATTTTGTTTGTTAAAAACTTTTAAATAAATGTTTGTTAAACACTACAAATTAAACTTTTAAATGCAAATGAAATTTTTTGAAAATTTACCTTTTTTTGGTTTGAAAAAATAAAGAAGAGGTTTCAGTTTAACATTTTCAGATTTTGTAAAAAGGCAACGAAAAATGTCAAATCTGTTGAATTTGTTAGAAAAACAAACAAAGGAGTGTTGGATGCTGATGACCTCAAACTATGAAAGGTTTGAAAGAAACTGGCAACAAACCTAATATTAAGGGTATTCACTTCGTGTAAATTATTTAAAAAATTTTCACAAAATTGGGGTTATTGACTTTGTAGGCAATTAACCATTCACTTTTCTTACCATTTTCATTTATTTCGTCAAACACTTGTACACTTTTATTGTTAATACTTTTAAATTTTTTAAAATCATTTAATTTTTATTCCTTTTTTCTTTCCAACTTCCCTGAGTAGTTAAATTAATTTGCCTGAAATCTTTATTAAAAACTAGAAATGATAAATTTAATGTTTATTTAATTTATTATTGTTTTTAAAAAAGATTTTTTATGTCTTATAAAAATTTCAATTCCGTATTTAAGTCACGTTTTACAACGCACGATCGGCTAAATGTTTGATCAAACAAAAAAAAAGGAAAGACTAATATCCAACCAGACAGATGGACGGATGGATCATAACAAAAGATATCTCTCTACAAGACAAAGACGAATTATCTATCAAAAAGAAAGAAAATTATATAAAACTGAATAATTAAAAGTCCTAAAGGGAATAATCTTTAAATTAAAATGAACAAAAAATTTTAAATACTAAAATTTATATCAAAATTTTAAAGAATAATCGTTACATTTTAAACGAATAATAATAAATTTGTGATATTTTTATTTTTAAATTAAAATTTGTTGGATTTAAATAAGAAAGGTTAGACATTTGAATATTATTGTTTGTTTTCAAAGCAATTTTAAGGCGATTATTCGTTAAGGTTTATTCGAATAAATTTTTATTCGTAAACTTTTCTTAAAAAAGTTTTGAAGTTTATGCGCAAATTAAAAATTTTGTAAAAATCAATAAAAATTTCAACATTTGTTGTAAATTTAAAACGATTATTCGTTGAGGATTATTCGAATAAATTTTTATTCATAAAATTTTCATATAAAAATTATGAATTTTAGACTTTTATTGAGTAAGTTATAAAAATAGATGAAAATGTTCACGTTTTTAATAAAAAGATAACTTTCAAATCTAATTTAAAGCGGTTATTAGTAAGGGGTTATTCGAATAAATTTGTATTCGTTATGATTTTAAACAAAAAATAACGTATTTAAGACTTGTATTGCGATACTTATTAAATAAAATTAAAATTTGTATGATTTGTAAAAAGAAATTTAAAGAAATGGGGGTTTAAACCATTTTAAAACGATTATTCGTTAAGGATTATTCGACTAAATTTTTATTCGTTAAATTTGTATACCGAAATAACTAAGTTTAGGCTATTATCACGAAAGTTATAAAAAAAGCAAATCTTCACAAATTTAATCAAATTATTTACTTTAAAAGCTAATTTAAAGCGATTATTCGTCAATAACTATTCGAATAAAATTTGAATAAATAATAAATAATAAAATTTTTCGTTTAATTTTTAATTGCAAAATAACGTATTTAAGTCTTTTATTGTAAAAGAAATCAAACAAAATGAAAATGTACATGATTCAAATTAAAAAATTAGTTTTAAAGCTAATTTAAATCGATTATTCGTTAAGGTTTATTCGAATAAATTTTTATTCGTTAATTTTGTATATAAAAAACAACGTATCAAGACTTTTATTTTGAAAGTTATTAAACTAAATAAGAATGTTGCCTTTCATTGAACATAAGAGCGATTATTCGCTTAGAATTATTCGAATAAGTATTTATTAGTTTTTTAGTTCTCTTTAAAGAATGATATTTCTTACTTACATCAAGAATATTAACAAATTATATAAAATTTTTAAACTCACTGCAAATTTAAAGCAATTATTCGTTAAAAAATATTCGAATGATTTCTTAATCGCTATTTATTTGTTTGAAAATTTTCAACATTTTGCTATAGAAATATTATTTTACAAAAATTACAATTTCATGGGATTGTTTTAAAAGATTTAAACGATCCCGACTAATCGTTAAAAATAAAGCGAATAATATTGTTATTCGTTTTATTTTAAGCAAAAATTTTGCAATATTTCTTTAAAATTTTATTTAACAAGTTTTGAAAATAAAAGTTAAACGTTAATTGTTTCAAAATAATTTTAATTTTTATAAATTTTTGGACGAATATTCGTTTAAAATTATTCGAATAATTTTTTATTCGGTATGAATTCGTTTGCAAAATTTTTGTATTTTTCTTAAGATATATTATTTAAAGAAAACATAAATCTGTTAGGAATTATTTGAATTCATTTGAAAGCGACTAATCGTTATAAATTAGCGAATAATATTTTTATTCGTTTTGTTTATTTGTTAAAACTTTGCAATGTTTTCTAAAATTTTCTAAAACAAGTATCGAATATAAAACTTAGACGTCAGCTGCTAATTGTTTTAGACTAATTTTGATTTTTATTTATAGCCATTTTTGTTTTAAACATTTAATTTTCATTTTCGTCATAAACATGTTTGACTTATGGAGGATTTTCTTAAAATACAGGAATAAATTGTTAAAAAAGGGGAAAAATAAAAATTAATTAATATGTATAAAACAGATTTTCTTCTAAATCTAAATGTTTTTGTTTAATGAATTTTTAACAAATTTGGCCAATAAATAGAAAAACATTTCCCAAAAGATTTTTCAATACTTAAATTGTCACTATGTTCTGATTTTTTTGTTTTCAATTTTGGTCGCACTTTCTTCTTTTATTCTTCGCAAGTAATTGTTGGCAAAAAAAATTTTAAACGATGAAAAATTTTCCTTCAACGCGCAAATCTAAAGATTTATGTTGAATTTAATTCGAAAAAAGAAAAACCCAAAATAAAAAATTTTTTGAAATATATCTTTTGGCTCTAGTTTTTTCAACATGAATTTCCTTTACGCCACTAGATTTTAGGAAGAAAAACAGACAAACACTTACCCGTACTTGTACGTTAATTTCCTAAAAAGAAATATATCACAAACTATTTTTTAACATTTCATTCAAACAAAAAACATTTGGATGAGAAAAAAAAAACGCCAAACCAAATACCACTGACAGCTGTCGTCTATGCTAGGAATTTGTATGCAAATGTGTGTCTCTTAAGAGAACATACCTTTGGTGCATGCAACATGTTTATGCAACACCAAATTAGCTGACCAAAAAACCCAGTTTCTTTAATTTTATTTTAAATTACATTAAGTACTTGATAAATCTTTCTATAGAATTCTATATGCAGCCTTTGCCAACTTTACGAAAAAACAAAAAGCTTTATGGTTGACGCACTCTGGTTATATGCTCTTAGCTCACATGCTTTTTGCGGTGCTCATGATTTGATAGGTCTATTTTTAGGCGGGGAAAACAATAAATGTGACCCTTAAGTGTCATATGCAAAGTAGCGCAAATGAAAGCGTTTTAAAGAAAATTTTGAAGTAATGGAAAATTTTATTTTAAAGTTAGGGGATACAGAAATTTGTCAAAAACAAATAAAGCTAAAAAAAATTATTCGTTAAGTTTTTAAATTTTTTAGAAAAAATTTTATAAACAAGAAGTTATTTTTTTATAAAACATAACAATCGGAGAAAATATTCTTGATATCTCAAAAAAAAAAAAAAATAAATAAAAAAAAATACAATGAATAAAAAGTTATTCGAATAATTTTTAACGAATATTCGCTTAAAAAATATCAAATTTTGCCTAAAAAACTAATTTATTAAATCAATTTTATTGTAAATTTAAAATACAAAATAATTACTCAGCAAATAGAGCGAATTGAAATTTATTCGAATAAATTTTAACGATTAATCGATCAAAAGTTTCATCATTTAATTTGAATATTTTTTGAATTCGTTTTTTTTTTGTTAGTTAAAAATGCACAATATTTTAAAAATAATTTTTACTGAGACTCCTATTTTTTTAAAGCAAATAACTAGATTTTTTGACAAAAATCAAGCGAATATAAAATTATTCGAATAATTTTTAACGCTTACTCGTTTCTGAAAAGCTTGTTAGTTTTAATAAATAATTTATTTCCAAGTGTTGCCATATTTTAAGTACAAAATCTTCAATTTGTATAAAAACTATTTCGCTCAAATTTTTATTCGAATAATTTTTAACGATTAATCGTTTTTAAAAATTTCCAAAATAATACTTTTCTTTACACTAGTAAAGCAGAACTGTTACATTATAATTATTTCTTAAAAAAGTTAAACGAATCAAAAATAACTCGAGTAATTTTAAGCGATTATTTGTTTCAAAAAGCTCATTACTTTTTAGAAATACTTATTTTTTTCCTAAATGTTGCCATATTTTCTGTATAAATTCACAAATTTGTACAAAAACTATGACGAATAGATATAAACTCGAATAGTATTTATTTTTGGAAACTTCAATCGTCGATCTTCGGATACTTCAATCGTGGATCTTTGAACACTCCAATCGTCTTTCTTTTTAAACTCTTATTGTGGATCTTTGGATACTCCATTTGTGGTTCTTTGGATTTTCTAATCGTGGATCTTTGGATACTCCAATCGTGGGTGTTTGGATGTTCTAATCGTGAATCTTTGTATATTCTAATCGTGGATACTCTAAACTTGTTTCTTTGGATATTCTTATCGTAGATGTTTGGATACTGAAATCGTGGTAAATACTCTAATAGTAGATCTTTGGATACTCCAATCATGGATACTCTAAACTTGTTTCTTTGGATATTCTTATCGTAGATGTTTGGATACTGAAATCGTGGTAAATACTCTAATAGTAGATCTTTGGATACTCCAATCATGGATCTTTACAAACTTCAATCTTTAAATATTTGAATACTCTAATCGTAGTTTTTTGGATACTACAATCGTGGATAATTGAATACTCTAATCGTAGAGTTTTGGGCACTCCAATCTTATTTCTTTTATACTCTAAGAGTGGATCTTTGGATATTCCACAGGTGGATTATTGGATACTCTAAGCGTGGATCTTTGGATACTCCAATCGTGAATCTTTAAATACTCAAATCATGGTTCTTTGGATACTTTAATTGTTGATTTTTAGATACTCCAATTGTGGTTCTTTGGACACTCCACTAGTGGATCTTTTGATATTTCAATCGTGAATTCTTGGACACTCCAATCGTGAACCTTTAGATATTTTAATTGTGGATCTTTGGACACTAAAATCGTCGATCTTTGGATACTCTAAACGCGAATCTAAGAATACTCTTATCGTGGATCTTTGGATAGTCTAAATGAGAATTTAAGAATACTTATTGTGGATCTTTAAATACTCTAATCGTGGATCTGTGGACACTCCAATCGTGGATCTTTAAATACTCCAATCGTGGATGTTTGGGTACTCAAATCGTGGATCTTTGGATACTATAATCGTGGATCTTTGGACACTCCAATCGTGGATTTTTGGATACTCCAATCGTGGATGTTTGGATACTCCAATCGTGAATGTTTGGATACTCAAATCATGGATCTTTGGATGCTCTAATCGTGGATCTGTGGACACTCCAACCGTGGATCTTTAGATACTCCAATCGCGGATGTTTGGATACTCAAATCGTGGATCTTTGGATACTCTAATCGTGGTTCTTTGGCTACTCCAATCGTTGATCTTTGGATACTCTAATCGTGGATCTTTGGATACTCTAATCGTAGTTTTTTGGATACTCCATTCTTGGATCTTTGGATACTCCAATCGCGGGTGTTTGGACACTCAAATCGTATATCTTTGGATACTCTAATCGTGGTTCTTGGGCTACTCCAATCGTTGATCTTTGGATACTCTAATCGTGGATCTTTGGATACTCTAATCGTAGTTTTTTGGATACTCCATTCTTGGATCTTTGGATACTCCAATCGCGGGTGTTTGGACACTCAAATCGTATATCTTTGGATACTCTAATCGTGGTTCTTGGGCTACTCCAATCGTTGATCTTTGGATACTCTAATCGTGGATCTTTGGATACTCTAATCGTAGTTTTTTGGATACTCCATTCTTGGATCTTTGGATACTCCAATCGCGGGTGTTTGGACACTTAAGTCGTATATCTTTAGATACTCTAAATACAAATCTAATTATACTCTTTTCGTGGATCTTTGGATACTCTAATCGTGGTTCTTTGGATACTTCAATCGTGGATGTGTGGATACTCAAATCGTGGATGTGTGGATACTCTAAATATGAATCTAATGATACTTTTATCGTGGATCTTTGGATACTCTAATCGTGATTCTTTGGATACTTCAATCGTGGTTAGGATTTTGTAATCGTAGATCTTTGGACACTCAAATTGTGGATCTAAGGATACTTTAAACGTGAACCAAAGGATACTCTTATCGCGAGTATTTGGATACTTTAATTGTGGTTCATTGGATATTCCAATCATGGTTATTTGAATACTATAATCGTGGATCTTTGTGTGCTCCAATCGTGGTTATTTGGATGCTCCAATTGTGGATCTTTAAATACTCTAAAGGTTTCACGTGCGCGATGTGAAATAGACTGACTCTGAGTCTCTTGAATACTCTCACGGACAGCGCCAATATTTTGGGCTTCTATTACGTTTTTTCGACTTACATGTATTTGTGGAACGTTTAATGAACCAGTGGGACTCGCAGTTTTTCATTACATAGTTCTCTCGGTAGCATGATTATATCTAGTACTATATTGACGAATAGTAGATAAATTTTGATGAAGTAGTTTTATTATTTACACGTGTTCTTAAAGGCTATATTCATTCAAGGTGATTTGGTAAAGTATACAGAATAAATGTCAACTAATTTGACAGATAAAGCTTCAACAAGTTGACCGTTATCAACTGTCAAAGTTCTTACTTTTCAAATTTTTTTCAAGGTTTTGTAATTCTTCATTGTAAGTGACTATTTCCCTTCTATTTCCAAAAATCCATTAAAATCTTGTGATTTATGAAGCAAAATCAATCAATATATTTCGAGAGTTTATGATGCTATTGAAAATATATGTATAACTTATACCAAAAACGACAAATCAAATATCTAGATTTTTCTGTAAAACAGCAATGGAAAATCAATTTATTTTACAATAAATTGTTTGTAAATTATAATTCGGATAAATCTCCAGCTGTGGAATAAAATGAAAATCACATTAAGGAAAATTTAAATATTTCCTCTGGAAAAGCTAAAAATAAAGACATAATTCATGTTAATAACTACAAGAAGAAAATTTTCCGATTTAAAATCAAAATCTAATAAAAATCTAATGCGTTTTTAGAGAAATTTTTTGCATGACGAAAGTCTTAAATATAAATAACAGAAAAAATCTAAATAATTTCGAAAAATTGTTTCAATTTGTTTTTCTATTACTCGACTGGAAGAGCCAAAAATAATATTATGGCCAGAAAAAAAAATAAGATATAAGGAACAAAATGACAAATACAATTTTATTACTGAAACTACTAAGACCAGAAAAGAACATAAAAATATAGACAAATGGATGGATGGATAGACGAACGGAAGGAAGGATGGATGATTACATATGTTAGATAGACCCAAGTATGGACAGACAAGTCATTTAAATATTTATTTACTTGATGTTACTTTGGTGTCAATATCTACACAAAAGATCGTCTATCACAAATTGCCTGGAGACATTAAACCTAAGAACATCGACTTCATCATCTTCATCATTTTTTAATAACTTTTTAATATTTTATAAATTGATTTTTTATGGATTTTCTGCTGTTTTGTTTCTTGAACTCCAGAACAAATTTTATACTTTGTCGTTGTCATGAAGATAAAATTTATGGGAGTCGTTAAAAAGTGTTTTTTAAGAAACATTTTATATTTTGTACTTTAAATTCTTACAATGTTTTTTTTTATAAATAGTTAAACAGAAAACTTTTCTTCTCTTTTAACTTTAAATTTATTTTTTTTTACAATTTACTAAGAAATTTGAAAAACTCTTTTAATTCACAGAAAAACATATGATTTTTGTTGTCTTTCTGTTTAAGGCTTTGAAAAAACTCCTATATCTGAACGATGAAATAGCAACAATTTGTTGCCTATTACTATAAAAAAAGTATAAAAGTAAAAGAAGTTTTAATATAAAAAAATTTTATGAGCAACTGGCTCCGAAACCTGCCTAACTGGCTTGGGAGTGTGTAATGTTACTTATGGTATAAACGAGACTTTGTAGTCTAAAGACAGTGGAAGTTAAGAAAATAGCAAAAAAAAAACAATTTTGAGATTTTTTTCGGGAAATTTCAAAAAGCTTTTGTCGATAAAAATATTCTTCTTTTATAGAAAAAATTTTCGATAAAAATATTTTCTATAGAAAAATTTTTTTAACGAAAATTTTTTATAGAAAAATTTTTTTTAACGAAAAATTTTTGTTTAACGAAAATTTTTCTATAGAAAAATTTTTGTTTAACGAAAATTTTTCTATAGAAAAATTTTTTTAACGAAAATTTTTCTATAGAAAAATTTTTTTAACGAAAATTTTTCTATAGATACATTTTTTTAACGAAAATTTTTCTATAGAAAAATTTTTTTAACGAAAATTTTTCTATAGAAAAATTTTTTTAACGAAAATTTTTCTATAGAAAAATTTTTTTAAAGAAAATTTTTCTATAGAAAAATTTTTTTAACGAAAATTTTTCTATAGAAAAATTTTTTTAACGAAAATTTTTCTATAGAAAAATTTTTTTAACGAAAATTTTTCTATAGAAAAATTTTTTTAACGAAAATTTTTCTATAGAAAAATTTTTTTAACGAAAATTTTTCTATAGAAAAATTTTTTTAACGAAAATTTTTCTATAGAAAAATTTTTTTAACGAAAATTTTTCTATAGAAAAATTTTTTTAACGAAAATTTTTCTATAGAAAAATTTTTTTAACGAAAATTTTTCTATAGAAAAATTTTTTTAACGAAAATTTTTCTATAGAAAAATTTTTTTAACGAAAATTTTTCTATAGAAAAATTTTTTTAACGAAAATTTTTTTATAGAAAAATTTTTTTAACGAAAATTTTTCTATAGAAAAATTTTTTTAACGAAAATTTTTCTATAGAAAAATTTTTTTAACGAAAATTTTTCTATAGAAAAATTTTTTTAACAAAAATTTTTTTATAGAAAAAATTTTTTAACAAAAATTTTTCTACAGAAAAATTTTTTTAACGAAAATTTTTCTATAGAAAAATTTTTTTAACGAAAATTTTTCTATAGATAAATTTTTTTAACGAAAATTTTTCTATAAATAAATTTTTTTAACGAAAATTTTTCTATAGAAAAATTTTTTTAACGAAAATTTTTCTATAGAAAAATTTTTTTAACGAAAATTTTTCTATAGAAAAATTTTTTTAACGAAAATTTTTCTATAGAAAAATTTTTTTAACGAAAATTTTTCTATAGAAAAATTTTTTTAACGAAAATTTTTCTATAGAAAAATTTTTTTAACGAAAATTTTTCTATAGAAAAATTTTTTTAACGAAAATTTTTCTATAGAAAAATTTTTTTAACGAAAATTTTTCTATAGAAAAATTTTTGTGTAACGAAAATTTTTCTATAGAAAAATTTTTTTAACGAAAGTTTTTCTATAGAACAATTTTTTTAACGAAAATTTTTCTATAGAAAAATTTTTTTAACGAAAATTTTTCTATAGAAAAATTTTTGTAACGAAAATTTTTCTATAGAAAAATTTTTTTAACGAAAATTTTTCTTTAGAAAAATTTTTTAAAATATTTTTCTATAGAAAAATTTTTGTTAAAAATATTTTTCTATACAAAAGCCTTGAAGCCATTTGTTAAAGCTTTTTGGACTATGTGTTTGTAAGTTAACTTTAAAAGCTTTTCTTAACTTTAGATATGATTTTTCTAATTTAGTGAGCTTTATGCAAACCGAAGATCTCTGCAATAATTATAAAAAGATATTTAGAGCTTTTTAGTTTCTTAAACTGAAAGCTGCTTATATTTACTGCTATTTGGTTGCCCTCAACTATTCCTCGTTTTTACCTAATGTTTATTTATTAAGTGCGTTGTTATGTGTATTTCTTTCTTGTTTTCCACAAATTTTTTTTTTTGAGTCTCACATTAAATTGAAGATCATGGTCAGAGCTTTTTTTTAGTACAAAGAGTCGGCAATTTAGTTGATTCAAAATAACATAACCAAAAGCGACTTTGTAATGAGGACTGACTTGACTGGTTACCAGACTAAAAGCAACTCTACTCTTAAACGAATTAACTTTAAATAAACAAACAAATTCGTTAAATGACTAAAAAGACTTGAAAACGATTTTCATAAAATGCATGAAATTTATAAGAGTGAGTAGAGATGGATAAAAATTCATGATCAGGGCAATAATTCAAAACGATTATGATGACGACAACGATCTAAGTAAGTGATCATGATGATCATGATGAGGATGATAATGATAGAGACATTTAAGCAAACACTTGATCGGTCCAAAGCTTAAACTTACGCATTAAGAAGGAAATAGCTTAAAATGTTATGAAAAAAATGGCAAAAGGTGAATAACCTTAAAAATTTTATTTGTTAGGCAGATTATGGGTAATTTTAGGCGTAACGAATTTGTCTTTTTAATTTTTTATAAATATTTTTGAGATTGAAAATTTTTAACTAAATAATTTAAATTTAAATTTTTATTTTTAATTACAATTTAACTTAAGCCAAAGATTTATTTAAAGTTTTATATATACATTTTTTGCTATAATAAATTCATTGTGTTAATTATTCATTTAATTACTCAAAAATATCATATAATTTCTTTTCATTTCACTTTATTTGTGATGTGAATTTTTTTGTTCGCAATATAATTAACAAAATGGGTCAGTGTTACAATTGTGTTGTAGTTGTCTGTCATTATTTTTTTGAGAAAATTATAAATTATACACAAAAAATTTAAATATTTAATTTTATATTTATGCTGGTCCGTCCAACGGACATACACAAAAGTTCGCCAGTCCGTCCAAACACACGCAGCTGAAAGCTTTTTTTTTACTTTAATTTCAAACGACATGAATTTTGTTAATTTTTTTCTGACAAAATATTTGTATTTTTGAATTAATATTCTAGAGAACCTAATGCCTGCGTTGTCAGAGTTTCTGTTTTGCATAAATTTTTGTAATTTCTTTATATTGTGTAATTTATGCCAAGAATTTTAAATATGCTCGAAAAAAGCTCTTAAATAATTTTGCTAATTTAATAAATTAAATAATCAAAAAATTTGTTAATTCCTCTTAAGTTATTTAATATTTTGTAATTTTCATTTCTTTTATAAATTTATTCATTAAATTTTCTTTATCTTTTCTTTCTAGGTAATGATTACTAAAAGCTCGAAAATTTGTAAAAAGGTATTTCGCTAAATGATAAAATTGTGATGCAAATCAATGGAAAGCTTAATTGAATTTTTTAGAAAAGCCTAAAAAGAATACATTTAGGCTTTCGAAAGCTCTTAAATAATAATACAAATGATCAAAAGCTCTTGAAAGCTCGTTAAACTAAGTCTTTACGTTTAAACAGGTATTCCCTTAATTGAAAAAACTTTTATCGAAAGCTTAATTGAAATTAATGTAAAAGCACAGCTGAAAGTTTTAAAAGTTCTTAAATAATATTACAAATGAAAGCCATTTGACCCCATCAAACAAACTTGAAAGCTTGTTTTTTACATATTTACCAAGTCATTCCCTTTAAAAACATGTCTACAGCCTGGTCTCTCCAAAAACACATACATTAATATTTGCATCTATAGTAAAGAGCTTAATATTTGCATCTATAGTAAAGAGCTGTCAGTGTTGACAGATTTACGGATCAAACATTGTTGCGTCTCGCCCATACATAATATGTCGGTGTGAAAGCTCAAAAGCTCGTTTGTAAAAGTTCGCACATTGTGCTATAGAGCTGCACTGCTCCGTCTTAAGCCATAACCAAAATCTCACAAAATTTGATACAAAAGCATTAAGAAAGCTTAAATGAAATTGGCGGAAAGCAGCATTAGATAATAATTAGTTAGTAAGATATTAATAAGTATTAAAGCTTTTTCAAAGTCTTGCCTAAAGTCATAACAACAACTTAACCTGAAGCTTTTCTCCGAAAAACTAAAGTTTTCCATAAATCTTAGGTAGTCCTCTTAAATGATGAAAGCTTTTTAATATTAATCCAAAAGTTTCCTATAAAAACCTAGAGATTAAAAACAAATTTAAAGCTTTTTATATCCCACATCATTTTAAAGGTTAAAAGTTTAAAAATGTTAACAAAATTACTAAAAGTTTTAGATAAAAAAATGTTGTAAAAATATTTATTGTCGCTAAAAGCTAAACATAAAGCTTTTCAATAAAAATATGAAGTTTTTCCAAAGTAATCTAAGGCTTTGCTTAATGCTTTGCAAACAAAATCTGAAACTTTCCTATATAAACCTAAGGATAAAAAGTAAATTAAAAGCCTTTTAAAAAGAGCTTTCATTAAAACATTTAAAATTTTAGGCTTTTAGTCGTTTCTGAAATATAAATATAAGTACCTTCCGTTTTGAGACCAGGTTTTAGTTTTTAATCAGATATAAACGTTTTTTCTCCCATTTTGATATTTTCAAAAAGAGCTTTCATAAAAACTTTTAAAGTTTTTGGCTTTTTATATACAAAATTAAGTAAGAATGGTAATATAGATCTTCTTAATAGATAAATACAAAATTTAGAATATTTTCTAGTCAGTCTCAAAAGAAGCTTTTATTATATAAGCTAAAGCTTTTGGAATTTTTTTAAATCCGTTGGAATCCGTCTTAAGACCAGTTTTTAATTTCCAATGAAATATCAACCGTTTTTTCTCCCATTTGGATATTTCCAAATAGAGCTTTCGTAAAAGCTTTTGAAGTTTTTGCCTTTTTATGTTCAAAATTTAGTAAGAACGATAATAAAGATCTTCTAAATAGTTAAATATAAAATTTAAGCTATTTTCTAGCCAGTCTTAAAAGGAGCTTTTACTTTATAAACAAAAGATTTCAGAATTTTTTTTAAATCTTTTGAGATTTATATATATATATATATATATATCTTTCGTTTGGAGATCTGGTTTCTATTTTTAATCAGATATCAACAGTTTTTTTCTTCAATTTTGTTGTTTTCCAAAAAGAGCTTTCATAAAAGCTTTTAGAATTTTTGGCTTTTTATGTAAAAAAATTTATTTAAAATTATAACTTAGATCTTTTTAGTAGATAAATATAAAATTTTTATTATTTTCTAGTAAGTCTTAAAAAAAGCTTTTACTAAATAAACTAAAGCTTTTAGATTTATTTTTTTAAGAATGAAAAATTTTGCCTTTTTTGTAATCATAAAATTTCAAGACATCTTCGGACCACTTTTTTTAGGTTTTTGGACTAAAGCTTTTGTAAAAATTATATACAAAATATTGGAAATGCCAAAAAAAAAAAATATTTCACATGTAACTTTTATGACTCCTAATTTTGTGTCAACATGAAATATATTATTAATGATTTTTTGTTAATTTGCAATAGCTTTAATTGGAATACCGAAAAGCTTTTTTCGTAAGACATACAAATTTATATAAAATTAGTTCCTAATATCTGTGTATCGTTTAAATGAACTAACAAAGCTTTAATAATTATAAAAGCTCAAAAATTTGATGCCTAACAAATTAAAGCTTTTACAATTATATAAAGTTATTTAAGAAATTTTCATCAAATTTTATAAATAACATGAATTATTTAGAAAATTAAATAAAACACATAGGAATTGTAAAGCTTTTAGTTGTTTATAATTGAAAGTAAGCCTTTAATAAAGCTTTTAAAGCAAATTATAACTAAAAAATATTTTGACATCTTGAAAGCCAAAAAACAGGGAAAAGCTTTTTAACTTTTTTGAGGCATTTTTCTTAGTTTTTGCATTTATGAAAGCTTAAAGAAGAGGTAAAAGCTTTTTAACGTTTTTGAAGGCATTTTTCTTAGTTTTTGCGTTTATGAAAGCTTAAAGAAGAGGTAAAAGCTTTTTAACTTTTTTGAGGGCATTTGTCTTAGTTTTTGCATTTATGAATCAAAGCTTTTATACTTCTTCTACCAATAAAGTTTTTCATATCATTCTTCTTAAATCTTTTGTTGTTTTCCATTACCCTGAAATCAAAGCTTTAATAATACCCCAATCCAAGTCAATATCTAGAGTATCATTATAATTCGCAAGAAATAACAAAGAATAAAAAAAAACAAAAACCACAAATGAATTGACTTAAATTACAAAATCACGATTAATATCATCAACTTCATTTAAAATAAAACTAAAATTACAAATTATTACTAATAAAAAACCAAAATACTAGTACACACTTGGCAAGATATTCATATTTATTTTAAAAATAAAACATATTAGATCATAATGAGGACTACATTAATAATGATATCCATGATACTTGATCATCATGATACATAATCATCGCAATATTAATAAACATAAGTGGTAATCATCATGATAATGATACTTTACTCGTTCAGCAGAAATTCATTTTTCTACTTCATGATCAAGCGGAAAAATTGGATATAAAAAGATATTAAAATAGATTGAACAAGAAACAGACAAACATTTGAAGCAGAAAAAAAACTTAAATTAAACTTGATACAATTAGTTAAAATGACATTAATTTCGAAGAAGAGAAAAAATATAAATATGAAATGAAGAAAAAAGCTCCACATGTTTAATGGCAAAATAATTGAATACAATTATTTATTTGATGATGAGGATTTTTTTGTTGTTCATTATTTTAGAAGAACTTATGTTTGAAGTTCATTTAATGAAATTGTTAAGTATTTAGTTATGTATTATTATTTAATATAAGATAAAAGCTAATGTGCCTTAAATTGAAATTAGCAGAGAACAAAGAGCTTTTAACATAGAAAACCTAAAATTAATTGAATTGAAGGCATAATTGTTAAGAGAAAACTCAACTATTATTAAACATATGAAATTTATTCAAATTTGAAGTATTTAGAGTAAAAGTATACAAAATTTTCAAAAAGCTTTATATAACTTTTTAAAAGCTTTAGAGAATTTTTATATAGAATAATTCCAAGTTTGAAATTTGTTAAAATCTTTGTAACTTATATCAACTCACTCTGATAAGGGTTTTAACGCTTTTGTAATTATGCTGAAAACTCTAGAAATTATGACCTAAAGCATTTATATACATATTTTAAAAGCTTTTTGAAAAAAAAAAATTAGTTTAATATTTGCTTTATATTTCTTTCAGAAATAAAAGTTGATAAATTCTAGGCTTTACAAATTATGCTAAAAACTTTTGCAAATATTAAGAAAAGCTCTAAAATATTTTGAAAGCTTTTTTTAAAAGCTTTTTGAAGAAAATATTAAACTTAATATTTGCTTTATATTTCTTTCAGATAAAAGAATTATTTCTTTAGATAAAAGGCTTTACAAATTATCCTAAAAACTTTTGCAAATATTAACGAAAGCTCTAATATATTTTGAAAGTTAGTTAAAGTTGTTTTAATATTTTATTCATTATTCCATTTAATTTTCATTAAAGCTTTCCCTAAATTTTGTCAAAAGTTATAGAAAATACGAACTAGAACTTTTTATTTAAAGTTTTTTGAATGTTTAAACTGAAAGCTTTTTAGATGTGATTTCGCTAAAAGCATTAAATTCACCGAAGGCTTTTGTCCTGAAGTTTCTAAAATTCGATCATTGATTTTTGTATGACTATATTTAAGATTTAAACAAGATAACAACAGCTTTTGTGTCTATTTGGATATTTTTTCAAAAGAGCTTAAATAAAAGCTTCTGAAATTTTTGGCTTTTTGTATACAAAATTTAGTATGAATGATAATAGAGATCTTCTAAATTGGTAAATATAAAACATAAGCTATTTTTTAGTCAGTCTTAAATGCAGCTTTTACTACATAAACTAAAGCTTTTAGAATTTTTTTTTTCAAACTGATGAAAAAAATTTGCGAAATTTAAATATCCTTCGTTTGAGACCAGGCTTCAATTTTTAATCAAATGTCAAAAGTTTTATTCTAATTTTAATATTCCCAAAAAGAGCTTTTATAAAAGCTTTAAAAGTTTTTTGCGCTTTTCATGTACAACATTTAGTAAGAATGATAATAAAGATCTTCTGAATAGATAAATATAAAATTTACACAATTTTGTAGCCAGTCTTAAAAGGAACTTTTACTATAAAAATTAAAGCTTTTATAATTTTTTTAAATCTGATGAAAAAACGTTCGACATTTAAATATATCTTCCGTTTAAGACCAGGTTTTAATTTTTAATCAAATATTAAACATTTTATTCTCATTTTGAAGAGCTTTTAAAAAAGCTTTGAAGAGCTTTTAAAAAAGCTTTGAAGAGCTTTTATAAAAGCTTTGAAGAGCTTTTTTTTGTTTTTCATGTACAAAATTTAGTAAGAATGATAATAAAAATCTTCTAAATGGATAAATATGAAATTTGCACAGTTTTGTAGTCGGTCCTAAAAGGAACTTTTACTACCTAAACTAAAGCTTTTAGATTTTTATTTAAAACTGATGAAAAAACTTTCGTGATTTAAATATACCTTCCGACTTTGGACCAGGCTTCAATTTGTTATCAAATATTAACCATTTTATTCTCATTTTGATATTCTCAAAAAGAGCTTTTATAAAAGCTTTAAAAGTTTTTTGCTTTTTATGTACAAAATTTAGTAAGAATGATAATAAAGATCTTCTAAATAGATAAATATAAAATTTACACAATTTTATAGACAGCTTTTATTACATAAACTAAAGCTTTTACAATTTTTTTAAATCTTATAAAAAAAACTTTCGAGATTCTAATAAACCTTCAGTCTTTAGACATATTTTTAATCAGATATCAACAGATTTTTCTACAATTTTGTTAAATCTAAAAAGAGCTTTCATAAAATCAGAGCTTTTTATAAAAAGTTTTTTGCATGTTTAAACTAAAAGCTTTTTAAATGTGATTTCGCTAAGAGCATTTGTTTCACCAAAAGCTTTTGTCTTGAAGTTTTTAAATTACGAGCATTGATCATTAAAGCTATTTTGTTCTTTGTATAAAGCTTTATTAGTTAAAAGCACTTAAAGGAAGGTGTTAGAACTCTTGTTTAAAGGTTTTTTAAATGCAAAATCAAAATCTCTTCAAATGGGTAAAATTGCTTTCAAAGCTTTTGTATTTTTTTAATATTATCATAAACTCCAAATAGTTTTTATTAAAGTCTTCTTGTAGAAAATATAAGAAATAATTACAAAAACTTTTAATAAAAAGTTTTTTGCATATATAAATTAAAAGCTTTTTAAACGTGATTTCACTAAAAGCTTTTGTGTTTTTTTTGCCACTAAGGAAGTTTTCATCTTTTGCATTAAAGTTTTCTGTAACTTTATACGAAAGTTTTGTTAAAAGCTTAAAGAAATATGTACCAAACCTTTTAATAGCTTTTCTTTGTATTTAAGTGCAAACAAAAAGTTTTTCGAAAATGTACAATTTTACATTACAATTTTTTTTAAGCTGTTAAAAGCTTTTGTTTGTAATTTTTGGAACTAAGTTAATAATATTATGACATTTTGCTTAAATCTTAGATTCTTTTGAGTATTTTTCATAATTTTTTTGTTGACCCAATTGCTCATGGGTCTATAAAATTGTGTTTCTAATTTCAAATTAATTTCTTAACAATTACCAAAAAAAAGAGCTTTAGAAAATTTTTTTAAGTTGAATAGCCAATTCGAGTATTAATTACAAAATTATGACATTACTTTTAAAAATTGCATGCGTTTTACGCTTTATGATTTTTCTGAACGCTATTTTTTTTTCTTAAATTTTTGTAATTGATATACAAATTTGAAATAAAGAAATAATCCAAAAAAAAACCATTAACCACAAAAAATTTAAACATTTATAATAAACAATTTTACAATTGTTTTTATGGTTTTAAAGTTTATTTCAAAGAGAAACTTAACACAAAAAATACCTTGAAAATGCATAAATAAAGACTTTTTCTTTTGAATTTGAAATTTTGAATTAACATGAAAATCATGTTAAATATAAAATAATGAAATTTTTGATAAAGAGCTAAAAGTTTAAAGATTTTTTTTGATTTAATTTTATTAAAATTTTTTAATTTTTTGTTTAACAAAAAAATCTTTTTTTAAGGTCTCTGTTACAAAACATTCCAAGGTAAAATCATTTTTTTCTGTTTATAAAAAAATCTTAAGAAAAAAAGAAAATGTAGGCATTGATTATATGACAATTCTTTTGTGTGTGGGGTTTTGAAATTGAGTCATGATTTCAATTTTTTATTACAAAATTAAATGTATTGAAAGCTTAAGAAACAATTATTTGCTTTACATTTTGTTTCACTTTTAATTATAAAACCAAAATTAAAGCAAATATTTTGAATTTATTTTAAAAATTACAAAGTGTATTCAACTAGATTCCCAGGGTCTCATACCATTTATTAACAACACAATTTATTGATAAGCTTATCTTTTAGAATTTTTCTTATAACCTGCCAAAACTTTTAGGCTTTTTGCTTAAAATTTCTTAGAATTTATGTAATTACTTGCCACAGCTTTTAAGCTTTTTGATTAAAATTTCTCTTTAGGAAATTGCCAAATTTTTACTTTGAATCCATAAAATATTTTGTAATTCCGAAAAATCTCTAAAAGTGATTTGTTCCTTTGAAAAAAATTTTCAATATCCCAAGAAATTTCTACACACATGTCTAGAACAATTTTCAAGATTTTCTAAACAAAAAAAAAAAAAAAATCAATTTAAATTTATTTTGTAAGACCACTTGAGGCAAAACAAATCAATAATTAATTTTCAAATTTATAAATAGATTCACAAGAAATTTAAAATTTAAATGGTTTTTAAGCAAAATTTTCCAGTTTACGAAATCAATATTTACCAAAAGTTTACTCTAAACCATTAAGAAATATTTATATCAAATACAATCATTAACCCTTTCTGTACCAATAATAACAGATTTTTTTAAATAGTGTCTCAAAATTTCTTAGCAATAGCTTTTTTAAATAAACTTTCTTAATTTTATTGAAATTTTTATTCTTTTGGAACATTTTTGAAAAATATCCTATTTTTATAGGAAATTTTTGAAAAATGTCATATTTTTTTAAAAAATTTCCTATTTTTATAGGAAATTTTTAAAAAAATTCCTATTTTTATAGGAAATTTTTAAAAAATTTCCTATTTTTATAGGAAATTTTTAAAAAATTTCCTATTTTTATATGAAATTTTTAAAAAATTTCCTATTTTTAAAAAATTTCCTATTTTTTTATAAAAAATAGGAAATTTTTCAAAAATTTCCTATAAAAAATAGGAAATTTTTCAAAAATTTCCTATAAAAATAGGAAATTTTTAAAAAATTTCCTATTTTTTATATGAAATTTTTAAAAAATTTCCTTTTTTTATAGGAAATTTTTGAAAAATTTCCTTTTTTTATAGGAAATTTTTGAAAAATTTCCTATTTTTATAGGAAATTTTTGAAAAATTTCCTATTTTTTATAGGAAATTTTTGAAAAATTTCCTATTTTTTATAGGAAATTTTTGAAAAATTTCCTATTTTTTATAGGAAATTTTTGAAAAATTTCCTATTTTTTATAGGAAATTTTTGAAAAATTTCCTATTTTTTATAGGAAATTTTTGAAAAATTTCCTATTTTTTATAGGAAATTTTTGAAAAATTTCTTATTTTTATAGGAAATTTTTGAAAAATTTCCTATCTTTATAGGAAATTTTTCAAAAATTTCCTATCTTTATAGGAAATTTTTTAAAAATTTCCTATTTTTATAGGAAATTTTTGAAAAATTTCCTATTTTTATAGGAAATTTTTG
The DNA here is from genome assembly GCA_933228675.1 of Stomorhina lunata. Lineage (NCBI taxonomy): Eukaryota > Metazoa > Arthropoda > Insecta > Diptera > Rhiniidae > Stomorhina > Stomorhina lunata. The sequence continues at coordinate 7,732,856 of OW121741.1, forward strand.
AAAAATTTCCTATTTTTAGAGGAAATTTTTGAAAAATTTCCTATTTTTATAGGTAATTTTTGAAAAATTTCCTATTTTTATAGGAAATTTTTGAAAAATTTCCTATTTTTATAGGAAATTTTTGAAAAATTTCCTTTTTTTATAGGAAATTTTTCAAAAATTTCCTATTTTTATAGGAAATTTTTCAAAAATTCCCTATTTTTATGGAAATTTTTTCAAAAATTTCTATTTTTTTATACGAAATTTATCAAACATTTCTTGTTTTTATAGAAAATTTATCAAACACTTTTAATAGGAAATTTTCCAAAATTTGTTATTTTATAGGAAATTTTCCAAAATTTGTGATTTTATAGGAAATTTTCGAAAATTTGTTATTTATGGGAAATTTTCGAAAAATTTTTTATTTTATAGGAAACTTTCGAAAATTTGTTATTGTATAGGAATTTTTCGAAAATTTCTTATTTTATAGAAAATTTTTGAAAATTTGTTGTTTTATAGGAAATTTTCGAAAATTTGTTATTTTATAGGAAATTTTCGAAAATTTGTTATTTTATAGGAAATTTTCGAAAATTTGTTATTTTATCGGAAATTGTCGAAAATTTGTTATTTTATAGGAAATTGTCGAAAATTTGTTATTTTATAGGAAATTGTCGAAAATTTGTTATTTTATAGGAAATTTTCTAAAATTTCTTATTTTATAGGAGATTTTCAAAAATTTCTTATTTTATAGGAGATTTGCGAAAATTTCTTATTTTATAGGAGATTTTTGAAAAATTTTTATTTTATAGAAAATTTTTGAAAATTTGTTATTTTATAGGAAATTTTCGAAAATTTTTTATTTAATAGAAAATTTTCGAAAATTTCTTATTTTATAGAAAATTTTCGAAAATTTCTTATTTTATAGAAAATTTTCGAAAATTTCTTATTTTTTAGGAAATTTTCGAAAATTTCTTATTTTATACGAAATTTTCGAAAATTTCTTATTTTATAGGGAATTTTCGAAAATTTCATATTTTATAGGAAATTTTCGAAAATTTCTTATTTTATAGGAAATTTCCGAAAATTTCTTATTTTATAGGAAATTTTCGAAAATTTCTTATTTTATAGGAAATTTTCGAAAATTTCTTATTTTATAGAAAATTTTCGAAAATTCCTTATTTTATAGAAAATTTTCGAAAACTTTTTATTTTATAGGAAATTTGGAAAATTTGTTATTTTATAGGAAATTTTCTAAAATTTTTTATTTTATAAGAAATTTTCGAAAATTTGTTCTTTTATAGGAAATTTTCGAAAATTTGTTATTTTATAGGAAATTGTCGAAAATTTCTTATTTTATAGGAAATTTTCTAAAATTTCTTATTTTATAGGAGATTTTCGGAAATTTTTATTTTATAGAAAATTTTTAAAAATTTGTTATTTTATATATTTTATAGAAAATTTTCGAAATTTTTTTATTTTATCGAAAATTTTCGAAAATTTCTTTTTTTGTAGAAAATTTTCGAAAATTTCTTATTTATAGAAAATTTTCGAAAATTTCTTATTTAATAGAAAATTTTCGAAAATTTGTTGTTTTATAGGAAATTTTTGAAAAATTGTTATTTCATAGAAAATTTTCGAAAATGTCTTCTTTTATAGAAAATATTCGAAAATATGTTATTTTATAGGAAAATTTCGAAAATTTGTTATTTTATAGGAAATTTTCGAAAACTTGTCATTTCATAAGAAATTTTCGAAAATTTCTTATTTTAAAGGAAATTTTCGAAAATTTTTTATTTTATAGGAAATTTTCGAAAATTTGTTGTTTTATAGGAAATTTTCGAAAATTTCTTATTTTATAAATCTTCAAATCTGGTACCAAGAGTGTTAATACTTACCCGCATTTTTATAGTTTTTCTTTTTTCCCGCCACAACTTTTCTTTTAATTCATTATATATTTAATTAACCCCTTCATTCATTAAAATCAACTAAATAAACACTTCTTTTGTTAAGTTTAACAAAAATTTATATGTGTCAATCTTCTGTCAAATTTGCTAAGAATTAACACTTTGAATTGTTAGAAATAAATTAGATCATAGAAAAAAAGCAAGTGTAAACACTTGAAACTTAAAATGCTAACAATCCGTAAAAAGCTTTCAGTTTCAAGACAATGTAATTAATTTAATTGAAAAGACAAGAAACATCATAAAGAGTTTTTAATTAAATCAAGGCAATTTCATCTCAAAACTAAATAATTTCAGAAGAAAGCTCTTTATTGCCTTTAATATTTTAAGTGAAAGAACTAGATAGTCTTGTATAGGGTTTGATTAGAGTGGCTGTCTGGTAAGTAGACTTGCTTTGACTATGAAGTTTATTGTGTTAGCTAGCCAAAAGCATATGACTGGCTCCCCCAGTTGAACCATTCTGATCTGCTTCAAAAGCTCATAAGTTGGTTATAATCTGTAAAGGTCTCATAAGTTTAAATAAATAGGGGTTAAAACGTCGTATGTTTTACAAGAAATACATTTGTTTCTCATAATTTGGTTAGGTTTCTAAAAGCTTTCATGATTTCTTGATTTAAAAAAATAGCCTTTTAATTACTTGTTTCAGAACTTAAAACAGTTACACAATTAATAATTTATTTTAATTTTTCAAATTCTTTAAACTAATTTGGCCTTACTTGCCATTAAACCTTCATTACATCTGTCCGAAAGCTTTCCAAAGCATTTTTGAGCTTTTGACCAAAAAATCCTGTCATTATAAATTTGTTATTTCCATTAGTCAACTAAACCTCATTCATTACAAAACTACAATTATCTCCAACAGGAAAACCAAAAGCTAACAAATAACTATAGACCACAGCGGCCTCTAAAACTTAATTGTCAATCATTTATGAGTAAATGTCCGAAAACGAATAAAATTAAACCACATTCGAACATTTAAATAATCTGTCATTTTCCGAGCAGTAGATTTGTTTGGTAAAACATTTGTGTGACCTAATAATAACAATTTTTGTGAAACTTATCATTTAAGATGAAAAATAATAATAATAAATTTTGTTGTTTTTTCCTTAACGAAAGCTTTTGAGTGACATTTGTAATATCCATATGTTATTGTTAAATTTTAAACGATATTTTATTCATGCATGTCACTGGCATATGAGTGATTGACGGACTAGGGAGGGGATAGTGATCAAAAATATATGTTATAGTCTTGATGGAAGATTATATTGAAGGGAATGAAATTAATAAAATTTTTAGTGAATAAAGAGAAAAGGCTGTAGTTTTTGTAAAAATTTAAAATTTTTTATTTTTCTGTAGAAAATTTTTTTATCAAAATTTTTTCTATTTAATATTTTTTTTATCAAAAATTTTTCTACTTAAAATTTTTTTTATCAAAAATTTTTCTATTTAAAATTTTTTTTATCAAAAATTTTTCTATTTAAAATTTTTTTTATCAAAAATTTTTTCTATAAAATTTTTTGGAAAATTTCTTCTCAAAAATTTATCTATGAGAATTTTTTTATGAAAAGTTCTTCGATAGAAATTTCTTTTACGAAAAAAAAAATTTTTAACACAAATTTTTCAATAGAAAATTTTTTTATAGAATAATAGTAAAATTTCCTATAAAATAAGAAAAATTTCCTATGAAAATAAAAAAATTTTGAAAATTTTAATCTAAAAATAAAATTTTTGAAAATTTGCCTATAAAAAAAAAATAATTTTTCGAAAATTTCCTTTAAAAATAAGAATTTTTTGAAAAATTTCCTATAAAAAAAGAAATTTTTGAAAAATTTCCTATAAAAATAAGAAATTTTTGAAAAATTTCCTATAAAAATTAGAAATTTTTAAAAAATTTCCTATAAAAATAAGAAATTTTTGAAAAATTTCCTATAAAAATAAGAAATTTTTGAAAAATTTCCTATTAAATAAGAAATTTTTGAAAAATTTCCTATAAAAATAAGAAATTTTTGAAAAATTTCCTACAAAAATAAGAAATTTTTGAAAAATTTTTTATAAAAATAAGAAATTTTTAAAAAATTTTTTCTAAAAATAAGAAATTTTTTAAAAATTTCCTATAAAAATAAGAAATTTTTGAAAAATTTAAAAAAAATTAAGAAATTTTTGAAAAATTTTCTATAAAAATAAGAAATTTTTGACAATTTCCTATAAAAATTAGAAATTTTTGACAATTTCCTATAAAAATAAGAAATTTTTGAAAAATTAAAAAAAAAAATAAGAAATTTTTGAAAAATTTTCTATAAAAATAAGAAATTTTTGAAAAATTTCCTCTAAAAATAAGAAATTTTTGAAATATTTCCTATAAAAATAAGAAATTTTTTAAAAATTTTTTATAAAAAAGAAGAAATTTTTGAAAAATTTCCTATAAAAATAAGAAATTTTTGACAATTACCTATAAAAATAAGAAATTTTTGAAAAATTTTTAAAAAAAATAAGAAATTTTTGAACAATTTTCTATAAAAATAAGAAATTTTTGAAAAATTTCCTATAAAAATAAGAAATTTTTGAAAAATTTCCTATAAAAAAAATAAATTTTTGAAATATTTCCTATAAAAATAAGAAATTTTTGAAAAATTTCCTATAAAAGTAAGAAATTTTTGAAAAATTTCCTACAAAAATAAGAAATTTTTGAAAAATTTTCTATAAAAGTAAGAAATTTTTGAAAATTTTCCTAGAAAAATAGGAAATTTTTTAAAATATTCCCAAAAAAATAAGAAATTTTTGAAAAATTTCCTATAAAAATAAGAAGTTTTTGAAAAATTTCCAAAAAAAATAGGAAATTTTTGAAAAATTTTCTATAAAAATAAGAAATTTTTGAAACATTTCCTATTAAAACAAGAAAATTTTGAAAAATTTCCTATAAAAATAAGAAATTTTTGAAAAATTTCCTATAAAAATAAGAAATTTTAAAAAATTTCCTATGAAAGTAAGAAATTTTTGAAAAATTTTTGATAATAATAAGAAATTTTTGAAAAATTTTTTATAAAAATAAAAAAATTTTGAAAAATTTCCGATAAAAATAAAAAATTGTTAAAAAATTTCTTATAAAAAGAAAAAATTCTTGAAAATTCTTTATAGAAAAAATAAAAACTTTTAAGGATTTCCTATAAAAGTGAGAAATTTAAAAAAAAACTTTCTATAAAAATTTGTCTATAGAAAATTTTTTTATCAACAATTTTTCTACAGAAAGTTTTTTTTTAAACTTGGAATGAAGTTTGTGCAGTTGTTTAAGAAAAAGCTTTTTTTAAAGCTTCTAAATCTATTGAATTCGTCTTGCTTCCTTATTATTAAAATAATTTTAAGAAACTAGTTTTTTTTAATGTTTGTGTAGCTTTTAAGAAAAAGCTTTATTAAAAGCTTTTAACTAATTATGGTTTTAAATGTATTTTTTGTATGAAATTTCTTTTTAGTTAAGATTTTCTGACGCCTTCTGAAGGTGACTTTTTTGTTAAATTGTTTGTCTTTCAGAAAAACTTAAGACCTTCAAGGTGTCTTTGGAGCTTTTGCTTTATTAATGTGTTTTGAATGCTCATAAAATGTTTCTTGTGTGTTTTTTGTTTTTTGCTTAAATAAAAAGTTTTGTAACACTTTCTTGCTTAATTTAATTGTTTGCTTACAACAAAATTCTTAGCATTTTCATTAGGAAAATGAAAATAAGAAAAATTTTCACACAAATACCAGAAAAATTCCTAAGACAAAAGGAATTGGAGCACAAAATAAAAAAAATGTATTTTTAAGAAAAACAAATTCTATGGGAAATTTTTATAGCAAAAAGCTTTAAATTTAATTAAACATTAAAAAAAACAAGAAATAAAACTAAAAGTTTGAGAAAAGAACAAAGCTAGTGTAATACTTTAAGGCAAATGTTTTTTTGTATTTTTAAAATAAAGAAAGTAAAAGTTTTTTTTAATATTAAATAGAAAATTTTTTTAAATATTTTTAAGTGTTTTCTATTAAACAAAAGACATTATTTTAAAAGTTTATAAATTTTATGGCTAAATATTTATTTGCTTTAAAAATATCTTAAAATTTTATACGCCATGGGGCGCCTCTCAAAACGTGTGTTTCATTGAATTTTATTTATTATTTGTTTTATGTTATGTCTATTTCTGTATTTTTTTCTTAATGTTTATTTATTTTTTCTAGTTTTTGAAAAAAAAAAAATAAATCTAAACAAAAAATTTGTTACAATAGACTAATAGATTTACTAGCACACTTTTTCCTCATACAAAAAAAAAGCAGCACACAAATCTGACATTTATGCTTGATTTTCTTTCTTTTTTTCCTCTATAAAATGAAGCTATTGGGAAATAATATCGCATTTTTGATGAAAACAGAAACACTTTTTTATTTAGTCCAAAAAAATCAGAATATGATAAAAGAAAAAGTTCAGTTAAGGTCGACTTGAAATGTCGACAATAAAAAAAATTTGAAATTTATCAAAAGCTTTTGACATTAAAACCTGTATAACTCTGTCAAATGTTAAGCGATTTATCTGATATTTTACTTCATTAAAGATGAGACCTTAATAAATAATTCTACATTTAAATAATTTTAGAAAATCGTTGTAATATTGAGAAATTTATATTGCAACAAAAATATTGAATATTTTGAAAATTCTTCTTAACATCCAGAATTCTTTTCTTATTAGTTCCTGTATAACTTTAGCAAATATAAACTGATTTGTTCGATATTTGACTCCTTTAAAGACAACACCTTAGCAAATATTTCTTCATTAGAAAAAATTTAAAAAATCGATTAAACATTGATAAAAAGATATTGCTATAAAAATATTGAAAATTTTTAAAATTCTTCATAACCTCCTAATACTTTTTCTACTAGTTACTTTTTTTCATTGACCCTCTCTTCTTTCACTATTCCCCCATAAGTTTCCTATTCATTTTCATTTCTTTCAATATTGGTCAGTGGGTTAGATACGCCAGAGCTTGCCAGTAAAAATATTTTTTATTAGTACCAGAAAACTACTTGCCATTTATTAAATAAAGATATAAAAAAATAGCTTTTCAAATCTGGTATTTCTTTGTTTACTTCTTTAGTATATTTTTCTATTTTTATTAGAAAAAATTTTGCCTCGTATTCATGCCATTTTGTTAATAAATTATAAATTTTTGTAATTTCCACACTTGCCTTGTTCAAGTGCCTGTATCTGCCTCCATTTACTAGCATTTGTTCAATTGTAAATTGTAATAGAAGCAAAAAAATTCATACCAGAAAAAAAAATCGGCATGAATTAGTTCATATGAGCTGGAGAATCTGATGTGGTTTTCCAGCGCGTGTGTGTGGTATAATTTGATTTCAATAAAATGCAATTTGAACGATATAAATAGGAACACTGGGAGATTTAAAAGGAAAATATTCTTAGATTCGTTATTTCTAACACAATGTACAAAAAGCTTTTTCAAAAATACTATTAAAAGCTTTAAGAGCTTCCGTACATTTTCTTTAAAAAACCTGCATACAATTCTTTAAAAAAAAGCTTACATCAAAGCTCAGTAAAAGCTTCAAAACTCATTTTAAATATATTTTATGAAAACTCTGAATTCTTTTAAAAGCTTAAACATTTAAGAAACTTTTTGAAACATTACATAACATCTAAGTCACTAAATTCATTCAACCTACTAAAAAGCTCATTTAGATACTTATTATATTAAAAGTCTTCTCAATGCGAGAGAATGGTTTTATCGAAAGCTTTTAACAAATTTTAAGAAAAATTTATTGATTTATAAAACATTTTGGAAAAGGCTTTAAGAAAATATGTCTTTTAATAATTTTTAGAAGCGATTTCAAAGTAACAGCTGCGTATGTTTCAAATACAGATCAAAAAGCTTTTTAAAATTTTCTAGAAGCTTTTAAATATTACTAAGAGTTCTTTGCAAAGGTTGTTGCAAAAAAGCTTTAACAAAAAATATTTTTTTTATAAACTTTTTGGGAAAAGGAATATTTCTCAAAAAAGGTTTAATACACTTTTTCAAAAACTTCTTTAAACCTTAAATTGACTCTCCAGAGCTTTTTAATAATTATCTAAAAACTTTTTAAAATAGTATATAAATTTCTTGTATAATTTTATTAAAATTCAAGTCTTTTCTTATTTCTTTGCAGGTAATAATTCCTAATTGATCAAAACTGGTAGTATTCAGAGGTATTGATTATAAACAAACTTCAAAAGCTTTTACAAAATGTAACCTTATATAAAAGCTTTTTTATTAAATGTATATTGCACTAGAATCCCAATTTATTACACATATTTATAAGCCAACTTTTCGTTAAAAAAAAATTTCTATAGAAAAATGTTCGTTAACTAAATTTTTCTAAAGAAAAATTTTCGTTAAAAAAATTTTTCTATATGGAAAAATTTTCGAGAAAAAAATTTTTCTATACAGAAAAATGTTCGAGCAAAAAATCTTTCTATACAAAAAAATTTTCGATCAAAAATTTTTTCTATAGAAAAATTTTTGTTCAAAAAATTTTCCTCAAAGAAAATTTTTCTATAGAAAAATTTTCGATAAAAAAATTTTTCTATAGAAAAAATTTTTCTTTAGAAAAATTTTCGTTACAAAAAATTTTACTATGAAAAATTTTTGTTACAAAAAATTTTTCTATAGAAAAATTTTGGTTACAAAGAATTTTTCTAAAGAAAAATTTTCGTTACAAAAAAATTTTCTAAAGAAAAATTTTCGTTACAAAAAATTTTTCTATAGAAAAATTTTGGTTACAAAAAATTTTTCTATAGAAAAATTTTCGTTACAAAAAATTTTTCTTTAGAAAAATTTTTTTTCGTTATAAAAATTTTCGTTAAAAAAATTTTTCTCTAGAAAAATTTTCGTTAAAAAATTTTTCTTTGGAATAATTTTCGTGAAAAAATTTTTCTTTTGAAAATTTTTCGTTAAAAAATTCATTTTAATTTCCTTATTTTTTCTGTGTATTTTCCCTGAAGACGTTCTCCTTTCAATTGTGTAAATAAATCGAATGCATTCGCTTCATTCATGAGTGTTTTCATTATTATTTTTCCAGAAGCAGCAAAAACACATTTACTGGTATTTAAAGAAAATTTTAATTTTTTTTTTTTACTCATCATAACAATAATTTTACACAATTTTCCTTTTTGAAATGAAAACAAGTCCATAAATTTTTAAACTGCATATTTAGTTTGAAAACAAACTCAGGCATTTTAAATATAACAAAAAAAGAAAAATTACACAAAATCTGGAAGATAAAACAGGTTGCAATTTTCGAAAAGCTTTTTTTTGGTATTTTTGCTAACAAAATTAGACATAGAAAGCCCCAAGCTCAAGTAATCAATTTCTCCATATAATTTCCGGTTATTAAAAGCATATCCTTTTCATCCATGTCTTAAGAGATATGTTGCAACATCTATAAACCAAAAGAAAAAAAACTATTAATAACAATTATTTAACAACAAACAAAACAATGTTGCACAGTGTTTTTCATGTAATAACAACAAAAAACAAGAGCCAGGTAATATTTAATAGCAACAAAATTTAAGTTTATGTTTTTAAAGTTGGCGAAGTTGTATTTAATACCCACTTACAACCAACCATCGAACCAACCTGAATCTGTATGACTATGGTTATGGGTTGTAGTACGAGAGTTTATTAAACTTTGGGATTTACTGACCATTGACCAGGTTTTTATTTAACCAAAAGCCAGTTTAACGAGTTTATTTAAAGTTAAATTAACTCCAGCAACAATACAATGAGAGTAAATACAACCATCATACTTACTCGTGCAAACAACATGCAACATACTACACACAACATTCGACAAACATCCTCTACCATATGATTTTGCTACTACTTTCATTATGTCTCTCCCCTTCTGGGATCATATTATTTTAAGCAGGAAAACAACAGCAACAACCAACAACATCTGATATTGATTTTTTTTGTTCGTTTCAAACATATTTTCGTCACTGACTCTGGTCGTTTTCAAAAAGTCCGTCCTTCTGTCTGCTGCTGCTGGTGTTTTTGGGTTGGCCAGTCCCATCCAGTTTTTGGTTTGTTTTTGCTCTTGAGTCTTTGGGGTATTGTTTTGGTATAGAGTTGCATGTTTTTTGTTGTTGTTAAATGTTGATGGATGCATCGTTAGTGCATTCAGTTTTAAGAATGATTAGCTCTACAATAATTTCTCTACTAGTATTTTACTTATTTTTTTTAACACTAAACGAACCTGAACTAAGTTCGTGTATCTAGTTATTTGTTATATCTATAAGTATTCATTATCTCGAAAGTTTAATTATCACAAACAGGCGCCATCACTTTTAAAATTAAAGTTCGTTGTTGTCTGTTTATTGAGTTTAATTACAGCAACAGCAGCAGCAGCAATAGCAACATATTAAATTGCAATAGGAGTAGAAGAGTTTATTACATAAAATGACTTTAAATTATACATATAACAAGTAAGAAAGCGCTATAGTCGGTCAAGCCCGACCATACGATACCCTTCACCACTAAAGTCAAAGGTGTTATTTTTCCTGTATAAAGACAAATATTTGCTAAATTTTGCCATCATACAAACATTTTCTCAAAACTCATATATTTAAGCTGTTTCCATCATTTGGGCTTATATGAGAGCTAGGGTCAAATGTGGACCGATTAGCAAATTGATTACAGTTGTTACAAAAATTATGTACGCAAAAAATTAACTAAAATTTTCAATATCTTTGGATTTACGAGCGTTTTAGTGATTTTTTTGTCTCATTTAGTAAATTTTTAAAGAAGAGTTTGTATGGGAGCTATGGTCAAATGTGGACCGATTTCAACAAAATTTAGTACAGTGATTTAGGTTTACATAAGAATTATATGTCTTAAATTTCATGAAAAAATATTGATATATGTGGCCAATATAGCAATTCCGGGAAGTGGGACCTATGGGAGGTACCATAAATAATGGACGGATTTTGACCAATTTCAATAGCCATGGTCCCATTATCAAAAAAATGATCTATGCCAAATTTCATCAAATTATCTTTAGAATTGCGACCTGTAGTTTGATTACAAGGTTTACATGGGGGTCCAGCCAGCCAGACGGACGGACGGACGGACATCGCTAAATCGACTCAGAAAGTGATTCTAAGCCTATTGGTATACTAAAAGGTGGGTCTAAGACAAATATTTCTATGCGTTACATACATCAGCACAAACTTATAATACCCTTTCCACCTATGGTGGTGAAGGGTATAAAAACAGTTAAAGCTTTATTACTAAATTCGGAAAAGAAAAAGCTTTATTTAAAAATCTTTATACCAAAGCAATTTTAAATTCATCTTTAAAGTATTTTCGTTAAAGCAGCTTTTCAGTGGATGAGATTTTTAAACCATTTAATGGAATCAAAAAATTCTATACCAAAAACAAAATTTTAAAGCTTTTTATAACTTTTGGAAAAAAGGCAAATGTTTACGCAAAAACTCTATAATATAATATAAAGATATTGCACTTCCATACAATGATTTGTAGTATGGCCTTTTTAAAAAATCCCCTATAAAAGATAGTAAACCGCTTTTAGTCTAATTCGGAAACAACTAATGGAGACGATTTTCTAATAAGAGAAGCTAAGGCCTACACACGTGCTCATTGTTCATTATATACATAAATTTATTATGTGACAGAAAAAAATGTATGGAGTTGCAACATCTTTAATAAAGATTCTATATACTATAGAATCTTTGGTTTTAGCCTTTTTCAACATTTTTATTATTGAATTTTTAAAACTTGAATTTTTGTATTTTTAAAAACTTTCTGGCAAAGAGCTACTTCACAGATTTTAAGGAGAAAAATCAAATTTAAAGCTTTAAAAAAAATTATAAATGGAAATCAATTTGAGATCTTTTCAATATATAAATATCTTTTTAATGCCTTTTACTAAAAAAGCTTCTTAAATATATTTTTGATAAGCGTTTTTTAACCTTATCGAAGAAAAAGCTATTTTATAGGTTTTTAGTAGTAAAGCAATTTGAGATCTTTTCAGTATTAATATCCTTTAAAGCTTTTTACCGAAAGAGAAAAAAAGCCTTTAAGTAGCGAAGCATTCAAATTTTTCTAAAAACAACTTATTAAGAATTTCGCAAAGGAAAAAGCTTTATTTTAAAATTGAATCAGACTGAGATCTTTTCAGTAAAAATGTCTTTTTAAAGCATTTTGTCGAAAAAGCTGCTTTAATATATATTTTGACAAGCGTTTTTTTCAAACCTTTTCGAAAAAAAAGCTTTTTTAATGCTTTTTAGTAGTAAGCATTAAAATTAAGAAAAGCTTTTGAAACCTTTTTAAGAAAAAGAGTTCTTATAAAAAAACATTTTAAAGCATTTTTTTATATTACAGCCTTTTTGATAAAAATCGTTAATTTTTTAAAGAAAATTAATTTTTTTTAAAGCTCTTTCATAGATTTTAAAATGTAATAAATTTTAGAGCTTTTTGATGAAAAACATTATTAACAATTTTTGTAAAAAATCATTTTTAATGGAATTAATTTTAAAATCTGTAAAGTTAAAATGTTTCTGAAAAGCTTTTTGCTGAAAAAGCTTCTTAAATATTGATAAGTGTATTTTTGAAGAAAAACATTTTTTTTTAATTTTTTTCAAAAGTTTCGTATTTGAAAAGAACGATTAGAGCTTTTTTTGATAAAAAGTTAATTACTTTTCACACAGCCATTATAAAAAAGCTTTCCTAAAAAAAAAAATTTGAAACACAAACTTTTTTAAAAGCTTTTTGTTTTAAAGCAATTGAAAATTTTTATGAAATGACAACATTTTAATAAAACGTTAGTCAATTGTTTTTGAAGTTTAAAACTTTTTCAAAGCTTTTAGTTTAAGTTTTTGCACAATTGTTAAAAAATTGATCAAAGCTTTTAGTTAAAAGAATAAGTTAAAAGAATTTATTTGTTCCTCAAAAGCTTTTAAAAAATCTCATGATTTTGAAATTATTTTTTTAAATTTATTTTGAGTCAAAAAGCGTTTTTAAAACAAACCTAACGTAAAGCTTTTCCTGAAGTTTTTCTTTGAAGTTAAAAACTCCTTTAAAGCTTTTTACTATAACTTATCACACTTATATGAAAAATATTTCTCAGAGTTTTATTGTTTACAAAAAAGCTATTTAAAATGAATTTTTTTAATGAAAATAAAGTAAATTTTTAAACTTTTATAAAAAAGTTTTTAATGAAAACTTTAGAAGCTTTAAGTTGTATATTTAGAGTAGAAAACTCAGTGAAAGCTTTTAAAGAACAAAAGTTTATATTTAAAAAAAAAATTATTTAATTAGGTATTTACCTTATATGTATTTTATAAAAAGCTTTTAAGGCAAGCTTTCTCTCATTTTAAGAAAATAAATATTATGTTAAGCTTTCTTAAAGATTTTTTTGTTGTAGTGATTTTGAAATCTATTAGCTTCTTAATGTAAGTTCTTTAGATACTTTTAAGAAAAATATAACTTTTAAAAGCTTTTAATGAAAAAGCTTTTACATTTTATTTATGAAAAACAAATATTTGTATAATATATTTCTTATGATTTTAAAATAATTTACTGAGAAAGCTTTAAGAATATTATTTAAAAAATTTGAAGACAAATATAGCTTTTTAGAAAATAATTAAAAAAGAGCTTTCAAACTACATATATAAAGAACATATCATAAGTCGGTATTTAATGATAAAGTTTGTTTTAGAGCATTTTTAGAAATGCAATATTTTAGTGAAACTGACAAGTATCCCATTATTTTACATTTATATAAAAAAGCTTTCTTTTAGATTTTTATGATGAGGCTATGAACATTTTATAGAAATGGTTAAAAGTCTATTTAATTTATTAAAGAAAAGCTTTTTTAGGTGTTAAACATTTCTTTTAAAGAATGATGAATTTTTTATTTAACATTTAATGAAAATTTTAAATTTTGTATGAACATTAAAAATTTAGGTTAAAACCATTAAAACAACATTCGTTATTTTATTTGGCTGTTAACTCATTCATTCACCCCAATTTTTCCCTAGTATTGGCCCAAATTAACCCAATTACCGTTATAATATAAACAAATTATAGAGTAAATTAATTTTTTATATGAGTACATTTTGGAAGCTTTTTTTTTTTGTTTGAAATATTTCTAATGTTTTCTGCCCCTAGTAGCAACAAATTAAATATTTCCGGTTAAGTTTTACTAAATATAGTTTTAGTCATTTTTACTTTTTTTCCGCTGAAAATGGAATTCAACAACAAATTCTCACTCTATTACGAAAACTTCCCAGTCTCGGGCACTTGAAATAAATTCAAACAATAGAAAGAACATGACAACAAAACTTCAATAGAATTAGAAAAAAAGCCAAACCATCAAGCCAATAAACCATAATTCCCTTTAGAGGGGAGATAGAAAAAATAGAAAAATCTACAAAATAAAAAGGGAAATGGAGAAAAGCTTTTGAATAAAATGACAGTTAAACATCCGACACACTTTTAGAGCTTCAATTTTGAAAAAAAAAACAAATATATTTGAACACTTGAAAGGGTAACCGAAATGGTCTGCAGTTGAACTGAAAGCTACAAATGACCTAAGACAAGACATGAGCAACAATATGGAAATTCAAAGGGGAAAAGAGCTTTCAAAAGCCATTGACCCTTCATTTAGTAAAACATTTATTGTTTTAATACTTAATTTAACTTGAATTAGAGAGCGAGTAATAAAACAAATTTTTTTGAACTTTCAACATTCCTTTGCTGATCTTTTCAAAAACACCTGTTAATATAAGTTAATAGGTACTTACCCAAAATATATCTCCACTTTCTGCCTATTTCAAAAAATTTACTTTCTAACATATTTTTTCAAATGTTACCACTTCTGTTTTTGTTTGTTCAATTAAAACATTTTAATTTTTTATAATTTTTAACAATTTTTTATATAAATCTATTTATTATTGGACTCATTTCACTTAAAAGCTTCTAGTAATTCGCTTTTAGAGTCATAAAGCTGCACACCCAATTGTGTTTACATACATTTTAATATGTTGCAAGTTGCCTTTTAGTTGGTGCGTGTGTTGCCGGTAAGTGGTGCTGCGTTTTTAGTGTCGTTACACTTGAAATGTTTGTTGTTAAAATAGTTTTAGCTTTTATGTTTTTTCCATTTTTTTTGTTGCTTTGCCCAAAACGGAAGTTATTAACAACTTTAAATTGTCGCTATTTAAATAGTAAACAGACTAAGAAAAACACTTAGAGAAATTAATTGAGTGAAATGGTGACAATCGGCAGCAATTACAATTAAAAGTACAAGCTTGAAAAAATAAGCTTTAAGAAAAAATGTTTAATAAGAGCTTTAATACTACTTTAAATGGTAAAAGCTTTCGTTTGTTTAAAATTAAAAACAAACAAAAGTAGTTATTTTGTTAAAAATTTTTTCGAAAATTTGCCATAAAATAACAAATTTTTTGAAAACTTTCTAAAAAATAACAAACTTGCTAAAAATTTCCTATAAAATAAGAAATTTTCGAAAATTTTCTATAAAATAAGAAATTTTCAAAAATTTCCTATAAAAAAAATTTTCGAAAATTTCCTATAAAATAAGAAATTTTCGAAAGTTTCGTATAAAATAAGAAATTTTCGAAAATTTCCTATAAAATAAGAAATTTTTTAAAAATTTCCTATAAAATAAGAAATTTTTGAAAATTTCTAAAAAAATAAAACATTTTCGAAAATTTCCTATAAATAAGAAATTTTGAAAAATTTCCTTTAAAAAATAAGAAATTTTCAAAAATTCCCTTTAAAAAATAAGAAATTTTCAAAAATTTTCTATAAAATAAGAAATTTTTGTAAATTTCCTATAACATTAAAAATTTTCGAAAATATACTATAAAATAAAAAATTTTCAAAAATTTCCTATAAATTAAAAATTTTCAAAAATTTCCTTTAAGAAAAAAAATTTGCTTATGTTTTCCAAAAAAAAAATCGAAATTTTCAAAAATTTCCTATAAATTAAAAATTTTCAAAAATTTCTTTAACAAAAAAAATTTCAAAAATTTCCTGAAAATAACAAATTTTCGAAAAATTCCTATAAAATAAGAAAAATTCCTATAAAATAAGGAATTTTCGAAAAATTCCTTTAAAATAAGAAATTTTCGAAAATTTCCTATAAAATAAGAAATTTTCGCACATTTTATATTAAATAAGAAATTTTCGAAAATTTCCTATAAAATCTAAAATTTTCGAAAATTTCCTATAAAATATGAAATTTTCGAAAATTTCCTATAAAATATGTAATTTTCGAAAATTTCCTATAAAATAAGAATTTTTCAAAAATTTCCTATAAAATAAGAAATTTTCGAAAATTTCCTATAAAATAAGAAATTTTCGAAAATTTCCTATAAAATAAGAAATTTTCGAAAATTTCCTATAAAATAAGAAATTTTCGAAAATTTCCTATAAAATAAGAAATTTTCTAAAATTTCCTATAAAATAAAATTTTTTCTAAAATTTCCTATAAAATAACAAAATTTCCAAAATATACTATAAAATAAAAAATTTCGAAAATTTCCTATAAAATAAGAAATTTTCGAAAATTTCCTATAAAATAAGAATTTTTCAAAAATTTCCTATAAAATAAGAAATTTTCGAAAATTTCCTATAAAATAAGAAATTTTCGAAAATTTCCTATAAAATAAGAAATTTTCGAAAATTTCCTATAAAATAAGAAATTTTCGAAAATTTCCTATAAAATAAGAAATTTTCTAAAATTTCCTATAAAATAAAATTTTTTCTAAAATTTCCTATAAAATAACAAAATTTCCAAAATATACTATAAAATAAAAAATTTCGAAAATTTCCTATAAAATAACAAATTTTCGAAAATTTCCTATAAAATAACACATTTTCGAAAATTTCCTTTAAAATAACAGATATTCCAAAATTTCCTATAAAATAACAAATTTTCCAAAATTTCCTATAAAATAAAAAATTTTCCAAAATTTCCTATAAAAAACAAATTTTCCAAAATTTCCTATAAAAAAACAAATTTTCGAAAATTTCCTATAAAATAACAAATTTTCGTAAATTTCCTATAAAATAAGAAATTTTCGATATATTTAAGAAAATTTCCTGTGAAATAAAAAATTTTCCAAAATTTTCTATAATATAAAAAACTTTTGAAAATTTCCTTTATAATAAAAAGTTTTCAAAAATTTCTTTTAACATAAAAAATTTTCGAAAATTTCTTCTAAAGGTACGGTCAGACTCATTAAACATTTAAATCAAATATTTTGAGTAAAATATTGTCAAAACAATATAATAAAAAATTTGTGGTCACACTTGCACATTTATTTGACGATTTTTATTTGATAAAATACAGAAAAAATATGTTCAAAGTATAAACAAAAAAACAGGTTTTATTTATGGTCACACTGAAGATTAAATATTTTCCCAAAAAATATTTGATCAAATTTTTTCAAAACAAAATTGTGTATCTGGCAATTTGTTTCTCATATTTGAGTTGTTGTTTCTCAAATTTGATGTTGTTGTTTCTCAAATTTGATGTTGTTGTTTCTCAAATTTGATGTTGTTGTTTCTGTTTGAATAGTAAACAATAGAAATGCTCAGCTGTTATTTGCCCCTGTTTGATGTTACAAAAATTTTGTAAGATTAAATAATTATTTGATCAAAATTTAATAAAATATTTGCTCTTGCGTGGTCACATTAGGAAAATTTTTATTTGCTGGCAAATGATTTTGTTTTGTTCAAATCAACATGTTTCTTGTTTGAACCTCAAAAATATTTTGTGGTCAGACTACGAGGATCAAATATTTGATAATTTCGATTAAATGTTTAATCAATGTGACCGTAGCTTAACATTAAATATTTTCAAAAATCTCCTATAAAATAACATATTTTGGAAAATTTTCTATAAAATATGAAATTTTCGAAAATTTCCTAGAAAATAAGAAATTTTCAAAAATTTTCTATAAAATAAAAAATTTTAGGAAATTTCATATAAAATAATAAATTTTCCAAAATTTCCTATGAAATAATAAAATTTCAAAAATTTTCTATCAAATTAAAAATTTTTGAATTTCCGATAAAATAAAAATTTTGCAAATATTTTCTATAAAATAAAAATTTTTAGAAAATTTCCTATAAAATAAAAAAATTTTAGAAAATTTCCTATAATATATTTTTATTTTCGAAAATTTCCTTAAAACTAACAAATTTTCGAAGATTTCCTTTAAGATAACAAATTTTTGCAAATTATCTTTAAAATAAGAAATTTTTAAAAATTTCCTATAAAATAAGAAATTTTCGAAAATTTCCTATAAAATAAGAAATTTTCGAAAATTTCCTATAAAATAAGAAATTTTTAAAAATTTCCTATAAAATAAGAAATTTTTGAAAATTTCCTATAAAATAAGAAATTTTCGAAAATTTCCTATAAAATAAGAAATTTTCGAAAATTTCCTATAAAATAAGAAATTTTCGAAAATTTCCTATAAAATAAGAAATTTTCGAAAATTTCCTATAAAGTAACAAATTTTCGAAAATTTCCTATAAAATAAGAAATTTTCGAAAATTTCCTATAAAATAAGAAATTTTCGAAAATTTCCTATATAATAAGAAATTTTCGAAAATTTCCTATAAAGTAACAAATTTTCGAAAATTTCCTATAAAATATGAAATTTTCGAAAATTTCCTATAAAATATGAAATTTTCGAAAATTTCCTATAAAATATGAAATTTTCGAAAATTTCCTATAAAATATGAAATTTTCGAAAATTTCCTATAAAATATGAAATTTTCGAAAATTTCCTATAAAATATGAAATTTTCGAAAATTTCCTATAAAATATGAAATTTTCGAAAATTTCCTATAAAATATGAAATTTTCGAAAATTTCCTATAAAATATGAAATTTTCGAAAATTTCCTATAAAATATGAAATTTTCGAAAATTTCCTATAAAATATGAAATTTTCGAAAATTTCCTATAAAATATGAAATTTTCGAAAATTTCCTATAAAATATGAAATTTTCGAAAATTTCCTATAAAATATGAAATTTTCGAAAATTTCCTATAAAATATGAAATTTTCGAAAATTTCCTATAAAATATGAAATTTTCGAAAATTTCCTATAAAATATGAAATTTTCGAAAATTTCCTATAAAATATGAAATTTTCGAAAATTTCCTATAAAATATGAAATTTTCGAAAATTTCCTATAAAATATGAAAATTTCGAAAATTTCCTATAAAATAAGAAATTTTAAAAAATTTTATATAAAATAAAAAATTTTCGAAAGTTTTTGAAAATTTTTAATTTTATAGGAAATAGGAAAATATTTTTATAGGAAAAATTTTTTCTCTAAGTGTTTTATAAAAATTTGTAGGCATTTTTTTGTGTTTATTCAGCAAAATTTATTAAAACATGCTCACTTAACCCTAACTTATTTGTAAAATAACCCCAATTTAAATATTGGATTGTTCTTTTTTCCCTAAATATAACTCGAGACAAAAATAAAGCTTTAAATTTATGAAACGACGAAATTTTTGAATGGCTTTAATATTATTGCCCATAATTTAAGGAAAAACCACAAATTATGGTTATGCTTGAATAGAAATTTTTTAGTCAGAAAAATTAGCAGACCAAAAAAGCCAAAAGTTTTTAATAAATTTGTTAAGGAAATATTAGCAAAGAAAAGGTATTAGTTTGGTGGAAAAAAAGGGGTGCCGTAATACACAGGTTGCTCTTATAAAGTCATATTTCAATTTCATGTTTTTTGAATTAACTTTTCCTTTTTTCCAAAATTAAAGCAGACAGTTTTTAAGACAGACAGACAGACTTATAAAGGAGACTTGATGGCGCTTGCATTTACTTTACAAGTGGTTTTCCATATCAAAACGATTTTTTATAGCTTTTTTTACTGCATGTATTTAGTTGTTGTTAAGCTCTTAGCATTTGAATATTGAAATTCATATTTGTTTTATTTTGGAAAAAAAAAAAGCTTTTTGTAGTTATTTACTTTGTTACTTTGTTGGGGTTTCTTTAGTATTAGACGACTGACACTGATTAGTTCATTCGCAAAATGTTACTTAAAAAGTCATGTTCGATTTTTGAGGATTTTATTTATTTTTTTGGTTAAAAATTGTTTTTTTTGTTTTTGTTACTGTTAAATGTTATTCATTTAGTAACTGTTGAAATGAAAACTTTTGACATTTGACGTTAAATTATTAACAGTTATTTCACTAAAGTTAACTTTAGCAAAGTTTAGATAGTTTATAGTCTTGAATTTTGTATAGTTTGAAATATAAAAGAGGAAACTTTTAGTTATCTACATAAACAGATGATGGCTAAATGCTGCTACTCTAACTCTAAACCATCCTCTATCATAATTTTGTATTTATGCTTTTGACAGGTTTTTTTTGGTCGATTTCTTTTGTAACCAAAAAAAAGCGAAAGTTTTTTTTTCTATTATGACCTTTTTGAAGCTTTATAAATGAAGTCGCTTGCTAAGCTTATGCTTCCAAACTACCATATAATCATAGTATGATGACATTTGCAGGATTTTGTAAAACTTTTTTTTCAACAAATTATATAACTAAACTTTGGCAACATTGTTATTATGAATATTATAGATATTATAACTTTTTTGAGTCATTTCCTTTTGTGTCATTTGATTTTTATTATCAGAGATTTTTCTCATAGATTTTCTGGTTTTTCTGGATTCAACTCAAGTCTAAAGTTTAAAACAGTAGATTTCTGACGCCGTTAATTAAAATAAAAATATGAATTAATATTTAAACAATAATAATTTCACTTTTATTTCTAGTTTAATAACATTCATGTAACTAAAACTGGCTTTAATAGCAATAATATTTAGACTTTAAATGTAAAGTTTAAAAAAAAACAAGAAAAATTGTTATCTTATAAAACAGTGGGTCTTAAAAGTTCGTAAACTAACAAACAAAACCATTTTTTTAATTCTACTTTATTATTCAATATAAAAAGTGTTCCAAATGAAATTTGTATGAAATTCTCAAAAGTATGGAAATTTTTTAAATTTGCTATGTTAAAATTCTTAAAAGTATGGAAATTTTTAATTTTCAAATTTCTTATAAAATACAAATTTTTCGAAAATTTCTTATAAAATAAGAAATTTTCAAAAATTTCCTATAAAATAAGAAATTTTCGAAAATTTTCTATAAAATAAGAAATTTTCAAAAATTTCCTATAAAATAAGAAATTTTCGAAAATTTCCTATTAAATAAGAAAATTTTTCAAAATTTCCTCAAAAATAACATTTTTTGGAAAATTTCCTATAAAATAACAAATTTTCGAAAATTCCTTATAAAAAAAGAAATTTTTGAAAATACCCTATAAAATAAGAAATTTTTAAAAATTTCCTATAAAATTAGAAATTTTTGAAAATTTGTTGTAAATAACAAATTTTCGAAAATTTTCTATAAAATAAGAAATTTTCGAAAATTTCCTATAAAATAAGAAATTTTCGAAAATTTCCTATAAAATAAGAAATTTTCGAAAATTTCCTATAAAATAAGAAATTTTCGAAAATTTCCTATTAAATAAGAAATTTTCGAAAATTTCCTATAAAATAAGAAATTTTCGAAAATTTCCTATAAAATAAGAAATTTTCGCACATTTTATATTAAATAAGAAATTTTCGAAAATTTCCTATAAAATCTAAAATTTTCGAAAATTTCCTATAAAATATGAAATTTTCGAAAATTTCCTATAAAATATGTAATTTTCGAAAATTTCCTATAAAATAAGAATTTTTCAAAAATTTCCTATAAAATAAGAAATTTTCGAAAATTTCCTATAAAATAAGAAATTTTTGAAAATTTCCTATAAAATAAGAAATTTTCGAAAATTTCCTATAAAATAAGAAATTTTCTAAAATTTCCTATAAAATAAAAAATTTTCTAAAATTTCCTATAAAATAACAAAATTTCCAAAATATACTATAAAATAAAAAATTTCGAAATTTTCCTATAAAATAACAAATTTTCGAAAATTTCCTATAAAATAACACATTTTCGAAAATTTCCTTTAAAATAACAAATATTCCAAAATTTCCTATAAAATAACAAATTTTCCAAAATTTCCTATAAAAAAACAAATTTTCCAAAATTTCCTATAAAAAAACAAATTTTCGAAAATTTCCTATAAAATAACAAATTTTCGAAAATTTCCTATAAAATAAGAAATTTTCGATATATCCTAAAATAACAAATTTAAGAAAATTTCCTGTGAAATAAAAAATTTTCCAAAATTTTCTATAATATAAAAAACTTTTGAAAATTTCCTTTATAATAAAAAGTTTTCAAAAATTTCTTTTAACATAAAAAATTTTCGAAAATTTCTTCTAACATTAAATATTTTCAAAAATCTCCTATAAAATAACATATTTTGGAAAATTTTCTATAAAATATGAAATTTTCGAAAATTTCCTAGAAAATAAGAAATTTTCAAAAATTTTCTATAAAATAAAAAATTTTCGGAAATTTCATATAAAATAATAAATTTTCCAAAATTTCCTATGAAATAATAAAATTTCAAAAATTTTCTATCAAATTAAAAATTTTTTAATTTCCGATAAAATAAAAATTTTGCAAATATTTTCTATAAAATAAAAATTTTTAGAAAATTTCCTATAAAATAAAAAAATTTTAGAAAATTTCCTATAATATATTTTTATTTTCGAAAATTTCCTTAAAACTAACAAATTTTCGAAGATTTCCTTTAAGATAACAAATTTTTGCAAATTATCTTTAAAATAAGAAATTTTTAAAAATTTCCTATAAAATAAGAAATTTTCGAAAATTTCCTATAAAATAAGAAATTTTCGAAAATTTCCTATAAAATAAGAAATTTTCGAAAATTTCCTATAAAATAAGAAATTTTCGAAAATTTCCTATAAAATAAGAAATTTTCGAAAGTTTCCTATTAAATAAGAAATTTTCGAAAATTTCCTATAAAATAAGAAATTTTCGAAAATTTCCTATAAAATAAGAAATTTTCGAAAATTTCCTATAAAGTAACAAATTTTCGAAAATTTCCTATAAAATATGAAATTTTCGAAAATTTCCTATAAAATATGAAATTTTCGAAAATTTCCTATAAAATATGAAATTTTCGAAAATTTCCTATTAAATAAGAAATTTTTAAAAATTTCCTCAAAAATAATATTTTTTGGAAAATTTCCTATAAAATAACAAATTTTCGAAAATTCCTTATAAAAAAAGAAATTTTTGAAAATACCCTATAAAATAAGAAATTTTTAAAAATTTCCTATAAAATTAGAAATTTTTGAAAATTTGTTGGAAATAACAAATTTTCGAAAATTTTCTATAAAATAAGAAATTTTCGAAAATTTCCTATAAAATAAGAAATTTTCGAAAATTTCCTATAAAATAAGAAATTTTCGAAAATTTCCTATAAAATAAGAAATTTTCGAAAATTTCCTATTAAATAAGAAATTTTCGAAAATTTCCTATAAAATAAGAAATTTTCGAAAATTTCCTATGAAATAAGAAATTTTCGAAAATTTCCTATATAATAAGAAATTTTTGAAAATTTCCTATAAAATAAGAAATTTTCGAAAATTTCCTATGAAATAAGAAATTTTCGAAAATTTCTTATAAAATAAGAAATTTTCGAAAATTTCCTATAAAATAAGAAATTTTCAAAAATTTCCTATGAAATAACAAATTTTAGAAAATTTCCTAAATTTTTAAAAATTTCCTATAAAATAGGAAATTTTCGAAAATTTCCTATAAAATAAGAAATTTTTGAAAATTTCCTATAAAGTAAAAAATTTTCGAAAGTTTCCTTTAAAGTTGAAATTTTTCGAAAATTTCCTATAAAAAACAAAATTTCAAAAATTTCCTTTAAAATACAATTTTTTCAAAAATTTCCCTTAAATAATTAATTAAAAAAAATTTTATAAAATAAAAAATATTCGAAAATTTTCGATAAAATAAGAAATTTTCGAAAATTTCGTATAAAATAAGAAATTTTACAAAATTTCCTTTAAAATAACATATTTTCGAAAATTTTCTATAAAATAAAAAATTTTTGATAAAATAAAAAATTTTTGAAAATTTTCGAAAAATGTCTTATGTTCGAAAATTTGTTATTTTATATAAAATTTTCGAAAATTTAATATTTTAAAGGAAATTTTCGAAAATTTCTTATTTTATGGGAAATTTTCGAAAATTTCTTCTTTTATAGGAAATTAAAAAAAAATCTTATTTTATATAAAATTTTCGAAAATTTCTTAATTTATAGGAAATTTTCGAAAATTTCTTTTTTATAGGAAATTTTTGAAAAATTATTATTTTATAGGAAATTTTCGAAAATTTCTTATTTTATATAAAATTTTCGAAATTTTTTTATTTAATAGGAAATTTTCGAAAATTTCATTTGTTATTTTTTATGAAACTTTAGAAAAATTTTTTATTTTATAGGAAACTTTAGAAAAATTTGTTATAATTAATGAAATTTTCGAACATTTTCTACAAAATCAGAAATTTTCGAAATATCCTATAAAATAACAAATTTTCGAAAATTTCCTATAAAAATAAAAAGTTTGTAGTTTGTATATAAGATTCTCAAAAGTATGGAAATTTCATAAATTTTATATCAAATAAAAAATTTTCAAAAATTTCCTTAGAATAAAAACATTTTTGAAAATTTCCTATAAAAAAACAATTTTCCGAAATTTCCTATAAAATAACAAATTTTCGAAAATTTTCTATATAAATTTCCTGCTCCAGTCAAGGCTACATCAATTTCTGATGTAAGCCCTACAGCATTAACATGCTGTCGATGTAAAATAAATAAATTTGGCTTTAGAACAAAAAAGCTTAGCTGATGTGTTAAGAATAGACATATCGTGCTTTAAAGTGCAGAATAATATAAAACGTTATCTATAAAATTTGTTATTTTCTTTCTAAGTCAATATTTCAATATTTCCCTTTCTCATAAATATTTTCTTTCCCTTTTCTTTTTCAGCAATACGCACTTGTTAGAAACTCAACACCAATGAACGCGGGTCCGGTAACTTTAAGGCAACAATATAAAACCCATTAATTAAGAAAACTTATAAAAGAAGGGAGTATATAATATTCCAGGAGCAAATAATAGAGTAAAACTGGAAATTTAGAAGGATATTTTAAATAAAATTAAACAAAATGTTGGATCGATGTGAAATGCCGGTAAGTGAATCATTATTAAAAATAAACTAAAATTAGATCTGAAGCAATTTTTTATACGAAATTTTCAGGTTCAGATCGACAACGACAAATGTCGTCGCGATCGTGATACCCGTCTCTCAAATCCACGCCTCGATCTGCCCTCACTTTGTAATGTGGGCAGTACTCGTGGCTCCTCACGCAATCATCATCACTCGAATGGTCATCATCATGTTGCCGGCACACAACAACAGCAGCAGCAACAACTACAAACCACTCAACTCAATCGCAGTCCATCGAATGGCAACAATAATATCAATAATTTAAATAACAATAATCTGGGATCACCGGTATCCTCGAATACGGTGTCCTCACATGGCAATTCATCGAGTGGTGAGAGAGGCTCATCGACCAAGTCGAATAGTAGTACGGGTAGCGGTAATTCAGGCAGAGAAGAAATGAAGTGTATAACACCAATGACGCCATCAGGTATGAGAGAAGTTTTTTTTTGAGTTATTTTTTGAGGGTTCCTAAAAGTATTCTTTGTATTCTTTTCACGTATCTAATATTTAATATTATTATATAAAAAGAATTCCCATATACCCCCAAAATTTAGGGTACGTTATGGTCGAACTTGACCGCCTATACCTTCATACTTATTTTTATTGAGAAAATTCTCAAAAGCCTTTTAATTCCATTTTATTATAGAGGGTGCCTAAAAGTATGCTTTATATTTTTTTTCCACTTAGCTAATGTTTCATTTTATTATAGAGAGCATGCAACAAAAATTGGCATCAGCTTTAATTATGTTGACTTTTTCTTAAACAAATTCAAACTCTATCCACCGGAGAATTAAGGTCAAGGTTGAGTTTCTGTTTTTTTAGTTAAAAAATTTCTACTTTAAACAAATAACAAAAAAACCAGCCCCTGCTGATGCTCGGCTCTTTAGAGAGCAAGAGAGCTTGGCAAATATGGAGGAGAAAATGCGAATGCTTTTAAACAAAATGTCAAGTATTAATTAGACGAATTTATTTTATTTATATTTGCAAAACAAATACTAAACTAAAAAAAATACGCTACAAAAAATAAATACAAAAACACAAAAATGAGTAAAATAAAAACCAAAGCATACTTATAGGCTTCTAAAGGCAAACAAACACATACAAACCCACAAAAGTAGGCTATACAAATAATATTATAATTAAAAATTTTGTTTTTTTTTTTAACAATTTTCCAGAGCTGGTTAAAAAGTACAGCAACTACTTGACTGATATGGAATTTGAAGAACTGAGAGTTTATAAGGAAATCTGGTATTTTGGACAAAATGCCAATAAGAATTATTCCAATAAAGTATCAGCCTCCACCACAAATTCGGGCTATGATGATGAGAATGGCAATTATAAAATTGTAAGTCTGTAATTTTTTTGTCAAAATTTAATAAATTCCAAATTTTACATTTTTAAACTTAAATTTTATATTAAAAATTTCCAATTTTTCTTTATCTTTTTTCTTAGATCGAACATGATCATATTGCCTTTCGTTATGAAATCCTTGAAATCATCGGCAAAGGCAGTTTTGGCCAGGTTATACGCGCCCTGGATCATAAGACCAATACTCATGTGGCCATTAAAATTATACGCAATAAGAAGCGTTTCTTAAATCAGGCCGTGGTCGAGCTGAATATTTTGGATGAATTGCGTGAAAAGGATGCGGATGGATCTCATAATGTTATACATATGTTGGATTATATGTATTTTAGGAAACATTTGTGCATTACCTTTGAGTTGATGAGGTAAGTGGAGAATTTTCGATTTTTTTTATATATGGAAAGAAAAACTATGTAATAAACCATGAAATTTTAAAGGCTTTCTTTAAAAAGCTTTAAAGGAAAAAATAATAACTTAGAAGGAAATAATACTAACTCCAAAAGTGAAATTAAACTGGATAAAGTACAATGAAAAACACATAAACTCACAAACAAACATACATTTCATGAGCACGTGTGTGTGCCTTAGCTTTCTCTCATTGGATAATAGTCTCCATTAGTTGTTTCCAAATTAGAGTAAAAGCGTTATACTCTTTTTCATATGGGACTTTTCAAAACTACCATACGGCAAATCAATGTATGAAAGTGCAACATCTTTATATTCTAGAGTCTTTGTATAGAGTTTTACTAAAATTCGTATAAATTTTAAGGAAGTAAGTTAAAGCTTCTAAAAAAGCTTTAAGATATCTTACATTTAGTATAGCTTATGTTAACAGAAAGCTTTCAGAATTAACTTGAGTTGGAGTAGAGCTTTAAAAATCAAAAATTATTTCGAATAAGCAAGCTCAAAGCTTTCAATATAAAAGCTTATAACATAAAAGCTTCTAATATAAAAGCTTAAAAGCTTCTATTATAAAAACTTAAAAGCTTCTTATATAAAAGCTTAAAAGCTTCTAATATAAAAACTTAAAAGCTTCTAATAAAAAAGCTTAAAAGCTTCTAATATAAAAGCTTAAAAGCTTTTAATATAAAATCTTAATGTTAACAGCAAGCTTTCAGATTTAACTTGAGTTGGAGTAGAGCTTTAAAAATCAAAAATTATTTAGAATAAGCAAACTCAAAGCTTTTAATATAAAAGCTTATAAAATAAAAGTTTAAAAACTTCTAATATAAAAGCTTAAAAGCTTCTAATATAAAAACTTAAAAGATTCTAATATAAAAGCTTAAAAGCTTCTAATATAAAAACTTCTAATCTAAAAGCTTCAAATCTTTATAAATATAGAAAAACCTTAATAATATATAAAAATGCTAATAGTTAGAAGTAAGCTTACGAGTAAAACTTGTAAACCACATCTAGGACTTTATAATCTTAATAAGTGTACAAAAAGCTCACTGTGATCTTGCAGTAGAATTAGTTAGCAGAGCTTATGTTTGCAGAAAGCTTTTAGAATAGCCTTTAGTTTTGCTGTTTGAGAAGACTCTACAGATTTATAAAGAATATTTCCTAAATCTTACAGCAGGAAAAAGAAAAGAGCCGAAAACGACAACTTTATTTAAGTATTCGTAGAAAGCTTTTGAAAGAGATTTACGAACTAAAAGCTTATATATTATTTTGCAAGGAATAAGGAGGAGGGGCATTCTATTGAACAACTTCTCTGTACGTGCCTGACTCTGGGCTTTTGAAACCTTTTTGTTTTGTTTTTGTTGTTTTGTTAAAGTGGTTTTAAGAGCTTTTAAAAGCGTTATGGATGCTTTCACGGGGCTAGCCAGTGATATAGCATTTGTAAGCTTCCTTGGTTAGACAATGAGCCTAAAAATCTGTGTGATTTCGATTGCCGGACTATCACTTTAACCTAACCTAAAACTTCTTATATAAGGTTTAAGTTTTTTTAGAACAAAAGCTTTAATTAAACTAAAGGGCAACTTAATTTTTTTTATTAACTTTTGGAAGAACGTGATAAAAAGTATTTAAATATAAAATTTTTAAAATTTAGTTTTGTAAACTAACAGATTTTGGAAGCACAGAAAGAATTTAAATAAAAAATGTCTATTAATTTGCTTTAAGCTTTTAGCTAAGTGTCAGAATAACCTCACCTAAAGCTTGGTCTATTAGCTTGAAGCTTTTAGTTTTTTTTAGAACACGAGCTTTAATTTAACTTAAAAAGCCACTCTATTTTTTGGATGAACTTTCGGAAGAACGTAATAAAAAATATTTAAATATAAAATGTTTATTATTTTAAGTTTTCAGTTGAGCTTTTGAAATTTTCAATGTTTAGCTTTTGAACTTAAACATTTTTGAGGAACGCAGAAATTTAAATTTCTATTAATTTGCTTTAAGCTTTTAGCGGACTAGCACAATAACTTTAGCTAAAGCTTGTTCTATAAGCTTGAAGCTTTTAGTTTTTTTTTAGAACAAAAGCTTTAATATAACTAAAAGAAACTTTAATTTAGCCTTAAGAGCAACTCAACCTTAGTACTTAGTACAAAAGCTTACAGAATTTAAATGAACAGATAAAAAATTATTTTAGTATAAAATAATTTGACGAAAGCTTACATCGGAGCTTTTATAAATTATGAAACTTTAGTTTTGAAGTAGAATAACGAAAATCCATGAAATGTATTTGAGTATAGGAACGTCATCCATAACTAAAAAGCTTTTAAACAAGCTTTTAAACAAGCTTTAGGTTACTTCCAAAGCTTAAGAACATTCTTAAGAAAAACTAAATATGTCTAAAGTACATTTAAAAGAAATAAACATCAAGTCAATAAAGAAGCTTACACAAAGCTTTTAGCGAGCTTTTGAAATTCTCAAAGTTTTTTTTTTGAGTATAGAAAGATGAGCCAAAGGCCAAATGTATTTAAGTATAAAAACCTTTTCCATTACTAAAAAGCTTTTTGACGAGCTTAGTGGTACTACAAAAGATGAAGAGCTTTTTTAGAAAATATGAAGATTTGTAAGGTATATTTTTAAAATATGAAGTTTATGATAAAGATTTATCATATTACACAAATTAATATTGTAAAGCTTAAAGCTTTTAATTTTTTATGATTTCATAGCTTTTGTTAAGGTCTTGAAAGACTAGGGCAAGGTAGTTTTGAGAATAGAAAAAAGATCCAAAAGCCATAAATGTATTTGAATATAGAAATGTTATATGTAACTACAAAGATTTTAGACGAGCTTTGTCATACTATAAATGCATTAAAGCTTTGTTAGAAAGGCTAAAGCTTTGTTCATCGTTTTATCAGCTTTCTTAAATAGTTTTAAGAGTATAAAAGACAATAGAAAAACAATCCATAAAAGTTTGAGTGTAGAAACCTTATCTATTACTAGAAAGCTCTTAGAGAAGCTTACTGATACTACCAAAGCTTAAGAGCTTTTTTTGGTAAAGCTAAAGATGTCTAAGGCATATTTTGGAAAAAATCATTAGGTTTATTGAAAAGATTTAAGCTTTAAAGATAAAACTTTATGCATTTTTTATGATTTTAAGCAGCTGTTTCTATAATTACAATGATGTTATCCCTAAACTTCAGCAATTTTTTAACTCAGCCTGAGGTATATACTTTATTTTTTCTTTGTCAAAAAATGTCTTATAAAATTTATATTTTACAACTTTTTCAAAGTTTGTTGCATCTTTTACAATTTTTTCCCCCAGTTTTTGTTAGACTCTTTGAAATTTAAATATTTCTATACATATTTATTTAATACTTAAAGCTCTCATTAATTTTATGCGAAAGTATACAAAAAATAAAATTCTTGTTAATGCTTGATTTTTGCTGTCTTAGGTATAAGGGAAAAGTTTTCTCTCAAGCTTTGTTAGAAAAAAACTCATAAATTATAATATTGACAGTAAAAAAGACTTTATAAAATGTTTTCATGTACTTTTTAATGTTAAAAAGTAAAGTATAATGTAAAGGGGTTCAATGAAAATTATAGCATACTTTAGAATGTTGATAAAGAAAACAAATATTTTATGTAAACTTGGTTGATGTTTGGTAATATTTTGAACAAAATTTTGAAGAAATAAAAAGAGATATTTGTTATAAAAAGAAACAGAGACCTTAAATTAAATTTTGATAAAAAAAATTCCAAATTCTTAAAAAAAACTTTAAGATTGTTTTGTTATCTTTAAATTTTTTTTTTAATTTAATTAATCTCATTAAAAATTTAGCAATTTAATTTCTAATTTATTTAAGTCTCAGCCTTTTAACCTTGATTTTAAAAAAGTTTCGCCTTAAGTTAGGCAACATTATTTTTAAATTATTTGATCCATAAAGTAGGTGTATAATTGTCTAAAAACAAAACCCAAATAAACAAATATAAATACGTAAAAAAACAAAAACTTTTCTTTTGTTAAAAAATTTGCTCTCTACTGAACTTAACCTTAAGTGAAGGCCTTTTTTTTATTTTTTGAAAGGCAACAAACTTTTCAAATCAAAATTTAACCAAATACTAGGCAAATATTTAACTAACAAAATACTATAGCATACCCTAAGGCTTACGATTTTTTTCATTGTTTGCTTTAACGTCATAATTTTGTTGTTGCTCTTTATTACAAATCAAATAAATATCTATAATTTTTATCGTTTCTTTTTTCATTGTTCAGTTGGAAAAAAAGGAAAAAATACTTTTAATTTTAGGAAAACAAGCAAGAAAAATAGTTTAAACTTGCATGTCGTTGAGCATTTATTGGGTAGACACCCCTTTCCTATTTTTGGTAACAACAAAAAATGACAAGGGTTACAATGTTTGTGAAGGAAATTAACATTTTGCCTTTAATTACTGAAATAAATCTTACTAATTTTGATAGAAAACAAATAGGAAATCAAATATTAATTAGATTCGTTCACAGGTTCGGATCCTAGGGTCCCTGATGGTATTTCATCTATAAAAGATAATGATGCCTTGAAAACTATCCTTAAATACTTGGTTTTTACAAAATACTTTTACTTTTATTTCAAAAAAGTTATCGAACATACAACGAACTCAAACTGTAGTCCCCGAAACCCAAATTTCTACCTTTGGAAATGGTGTATACATTTGCTTCAACTAAAGTACAAATCAAATTATACTACAAATCAGTCTATGAAACCAAAATTCCCATTTCCCTTCATACACTCATAAAATTATGAACAACTTAATATCAATATGACTTTCAAAAACATAGCCCCCAACCATCCCCTCCCGCTGCCCTTTCGATCCCCAAACAAAACGTTGACGTTTTGAATTCAAGTTCATGCATTATAATACGTTTTCAGTTGCAAAATATTGTTAGCAAAATGTATAATTCTTTTGATATGAATCTATTAGAAATGCATGTTTTTTTGGGGCCAATTTTTTCCGGTTGTTTGGTATAATGCAGATTTAATATTATTATAATAAAATAGAGTGAACAAAGAAGGAAAAAAATATTTACAAACGCTATAAA
Organism: Stomorhina lunata; assembly: GCA_933228675.1. Taxonomy (NCBI): domain Eukaryota; kingdom Metazoa; phylum Arthropoda; class Insecta; order Diptera; family Rhiniidae; genus Stomorhina; species Stomorhina lunata. The sequence goes on from OW121741.1 coordinate 7,764,964, forward strand.
GCCAAATGATACATAAGAGTGAAAGAGAAGTATGTAGTAAAAGAATGAATGAATGAAAAGGACCATTCATGCATGACTGTTTCAAAATATTTTCTATTGATATTTAAACAATAATTTTGTCATGCTATAGGATAGAGCTTTTGTTGTTTTTGTTGCAGTTGTACTTTTATTGGCATTTTATGACATTTTGACGATTTGTTGCTTTATATGGGTTTGTAATGATGATTTCAATAAAAAGATACCAAGAATTACTTAATTTTTTTGAAATATTAAAAGAGTAGCTACTACATAAGCTTAAACAAAAGAAAAAGGTTTAATTCCTAGACTTACAGGCTTTCTAAAATTTACAAAAAAAAAATTCAATTTTTTAAAACCTTTTGTAGAATTTTCAATAATTTCATGATTTTAAAAGATTTTAACAAAGAATATCTGAGATAAAAGCGTAAAGTGAGAAAAAAGCTTTTATTTGTACACTTACAAGCTTTCTAATATTTACAAAAAATTTTAAATTTAGTTAAAAGCTTTTTTAGAATTAAAAGCATTTTCTTGATTTTCCAAGATTTAAGCATGTTTTTGTAAAAAGCTTAAATTTTAAGTATTTTCATGTTTTTTCAAGGTTTTAACATAATTAGGTTTTTTTTTTAAAGCTCTAACTTTGTAAATTGCTAAAGCTTTACATTTTTCAAAAGCTTTTAAATTAAATTAAAATTTTAAAAATGTCTTAACTAATTTTTGAATATTTTACAAAAAGCTTTAAATTTCTATATTGGAAAAGCTTTTATTTTTAATAAAAGCTTTTAACTTAGATCGGCTGTCAAAGTGTTTCAAATTTTATTTCTTTAAATTTATAAATTATAACTCTTTTTGAATTCTGCAACATAAGCGTAAAAAACTTTAATTTTAAACTTAAAAGCTTTTTAATATTTATGAAAAATTTTAATTTTGTTAAAAGCTTTTGAAGAATTTAAAGTCTTTCATAATTTGCAAGATTTTAACATGTTCAAACTATTATTTTTAATATTTCACAAAAAGCTTTAAGTTTTTAAATTGGAAAAGCTTTAAGTTTTAATAAAAGCTTTTACATAAAACCTGTCTCCAAAGAATTACTTAGTTTTTTTTTTAAATTAAAAAGAGTATTTACAATACAAACGTGAAAATTAGAAAAAGCTTTAATATTTATGAAAAATTTTAATTATTTTCATTAATTGTAATATTCAAACTATTTTTTTTAATATTTTACCAAAAGCTTTAACTCTCTAAATTGAAAAAGTTTTAAGTTTTAATAAAAGCTTTTAATTTAAATCTGTCCTCAAAGTATATCAAATGTTATTTTTTATAATTTATAAAGAAAAACTTATTTTTTAAAACTTAAGAGAAGATCTTCATCATAATTAATTTATAATTAATTTAATTTATAATTTATAGACTTAAAAGACTTAATAGACTTATTTGTGAAAATTTGAATTTTTGCTTAAAACTTCTATGGGATTTTAAGTATTTTCATGATTTTTCAAGATTTTCTTCTTCTGTTATCCTTGACTCCCAGTGGAGCATAGGGACTCAAAGATTTAAGATTTTAACATGTTCAAACTATTAATATTCCACAAAAAGCTTAAATTTTTTAAATTGAAAGAGCTTAAATAAAATATGTCCTCAAAAAATTACTTTAAATTAAACAGTGTATCTACAACATAAGTGCCAAAGTTAGAAAAAGCTTTAATTTATAGACTTAAAAGCTTTATTATATATAAAAAAAATTTTAATTTTGGTTAAAGCTTTTGTAGAATTTTAAATATTTTATGTTTTAGCAAAATTTTAACACGTTTAAAATATTTTTTGAATATTTAACAAAAAGCTTCAACATTCTAAATTGAAAAAGCTTTATTTTTAAATAAAAGCTTTTAAATTAAATTAAAGTTTTAACATGTCGAAACAAATTTTTGAATATTTCTTAAAAAGCTTTAACTTTAACTTTCTAAATTGCAAAAGCTTTAATTTAAAAAAAAAAAACTTTTAAGTAAAATCTGCCCTCAAAGTGTATCAAATGTTATTTCCTAAAATTTATTAAGTAATTTTTTACTTAATTTTTTAAATTTAGAAAGAGTTTCTACAACATTAGCGTTAAAAGCAGAAAAAGCTTTAATTTTTAGACTTTAAAGCTTTATAATATTTATAAAAAATTTTATTTTCGTAAAAAGCTTTTGTAATATTTTAATTCTTTTCAATATTTGCCAAGATTTTAGCATTTTGAAAATATTTTTTTGATATATCACAAAAAGCTTTAACTTTCTAAATTGCAAAAGTTTAAATTTTGAATAAAAGTTTTTAATTTTAATTTAATTTTTAATATGTCCAAACTAATTTTTAAATATTTCACAAAAAGCTTTAACTTTCAAAATTGCAAAAGCTTAGATTTTTAATAAAAGCTTTTAAATTAAATCTATATTAAAAGTGTATCTAATGTTATTTCTTTAAATTGATATTCTTCTTATATTATAATTTTTTTGGTGAAAAAAAGTTTAAGTCCTACTATATACCTGCACTGTCAAAGTTACTCTAATATAATTTCTATAGTAAAAGCTTTAAGCTTAAATTAATTCTTAAAAATTCTTGGCTTTAAACGGTTTTGAAGTCTGTATAGATAATTCATATTACAAAATATTCCTAAATATTGAAACTTAATGCTAACTTATTTAAAAAGCTTTAGGTCTTATCACATTTGCAAAGCTTTGAATTTTTAAATAATAATACTTTTCATTAATATCTATACACAATTTTAATTATTTACTTATTCCAAAAACTTTATTAAAATGTGACAAAATGTGTGTATCTAATTTAATCTAAAAGCTCTTTTAAAGTAAAAGCTTTAGGTCTAAAATTATATAAAATATTTACACTTAAAGTTTTAAGTGTAAATATTTTTTAAAAGACTTGTCATATTCAAAACTTAATTTTTGGTACTATTTTTAAATGCAAAAGCTTATTCCAGTTGTTAAAGCTTTCAACTTCCATTTGCTCATCTGCTCTAAATCTCCACAACAAGTCTCCATGGTCCATAAGTTGGAAACTAATGTGCTTTAAGTGATATGCTGCAATCCAGGAAAAATTATCTAAAGAATTCTTAAAAAAATGCTTAAAGCAAAAGCTTTTTATTAGTCTAAAACAATAAAAGAGTTGTTAAGTTATATTCTATTACATAAAGTTTGAACTGAATTATTGCAAATTAAATCTGTACATTTTTTTAAATGCTTCAAGCTCAAATATAACTTTTATTATTTTTAAAGCTGCATCAAGCTCAGTCCAATTTCTAGAACACTAAAAAAATTATATTCTCTAATAATAAGTTTACCACGCCAAAAAGTATACCACCAATTTGAAACGACAGATGAAACTTTTCTAAACAAAATTAACAAACTTTTCAAAAAAATGTTGAATAATTTCTGAAGCTTTACATAGCTGATGCTGCTTCTTTATACATGTTAACTTATCTTATATAAGTAGGCGTGTCCCTTACTGACAGGCACGTGCCGACACGCTTTGTATCTATCTTTATTCCTTTCAGGAAATCTATATTTCTTTTTATTTCTTAAATAGAAATTTATAGAATTTTATTAAAGCATCCCGCAAACAAGTAAGAATAAGCAAAAATTACCAGAAAATCCATAAACACCCACAAACAACTATCAACATGTCGTTTTTCGCCACTGACATCAACATAAATTCATATAATAACAGAAATAATCCAAAAATTTACTCAGCTTAAATTACACAAATGCAAAAAGCAATAAAAAATGTCAACAAAAGTTGAACACATTTTCATTACAAAACATAAATATTTACTTTTGTTGAATACATAAAACTCAGTGAGAAAAAGTGCTGTCTACATTTAGGCACTACATAATAGCAATTAATGTAGAGAAATGTTAGGCTTGGGGTAGGGGTAATAAAAACTAATGGGCATATTGTTAGGCTTTGTTTTATCGATGTAGGAAAAGTATGTTTTTTTTGTTTGTAGGGAGGGAAACATATGTTGCATGATAATAAGGCTCTTTAACAGATTCAAAAGAAACAAGTATAGTTGTTTAAAGAAGCTGAAAATTTTTCTGGCTAAAGATTGTCGTCATAAAAAATTATTGATAAATATTTCCTACCCAAAGGTTTTTTCATTAAATTTTATTACCTTATTGCCAAAATTTTCCATACTTGAAATTCTAAGCATACTTTAGGGTGCATGGAATTTTTTTCTTTAAAGGGTTTTATTTGCTTTTTTTAATATTTAAAATTTGTTTTTGCTGCATCTCCCTTTTAAAGAGGGTTATAACAAACATAAACATGACATTTAATTATTTAAATTTTAATATTAAATTGTTTCCAATAACATTTAAATAAACGCCTACTGATTGACCATAAAATGTATGTAATATACATCACAAATACATATACATATGTATGTAATATGTTATACATAATAATTTACAGTAACAGCCTAAAATTGAGTAAAGGTAGACATTTTTTAAAGGTTTACAATACTTTTATTGATTTAAAAAAATTACGTTTTTAAATATAGACAATTTTCAAATAAAATTTAAGGAACATTTTTGAAATAAACTGTTGCCTAATTTTAGGCAAAGAAAAAAATTTATTTCTTTAAAAATGTGTGATTTCACGAATGTTTAAAATAATGTCAATTTTAAATGTTTACAATTTAATAGGGAACACAGTTTTTAGCAAATAGGTTTAGAATATTTTAAAGAAAGTAAACTTTTATTTTTGCCTAAAACTAGGCAACTGGTTCATTATCTAACAGTTTTTTCCTTATTTTCACCGACAAAATACACATTATTAAAGTGTGTGTTTTTTTCTAAGAAAAGATGTTGATAACAAACAATTTCTATAGAAAAAATTTTTATACAGAAATTTTTATAAAAAAAATATTCAAACCAAATCATTTTTCTACCAAATATTTTACAGAAAAAATTTATATAGAATACTTCTCATAACGAAATTTGTTTTAATATTATTGAAATTTTTCTATGGAATAAAATTTTATCGAATTTTTTTTTATAGAAAAAAATTTTATCGAAACTTTTCTAAAGAAAAAATTTTACTGAAATTTTTCTATAGAAAAAAAAATTTATCAAAATTTTTCTATAGCAAAAAATTTTACGAAATTCTCTATAGAAAAATATTTTATAGAAATTTTTCTATTGAAAAAATTTTACCTAAATTGTTATAAGAACAAAGTTTATTAAAGTTTTTCTATAGAAAAAAATTTATTTAAATTTTTCTATAAAAAAACTTATGTAAATTTTTTTCTAGAAAAATTTTTTATAGAAATTTTTCTTTAAAAAATTTTTTTATAGAAAAAAATTTTATTGAAATTTTTCTATAAATAACATTTAATGAAATTTTTTCTTAGAAAATATTTTTATCAAAATTTTTCTATAGAAAAAAAATGTATCGAAATTTTTCTATAGAAACAAAGTTTTTCTAAAAAAATAATCTATTTTTTTCTATACAAAAAAAATTTTATCGAAATTTTTATACAGAAAAAAATTAGTTGAAATTTTTGAATAGAAAAAATTTTTATAGAAATTTTTCAATAGAAAAATTTTTTATTGAAATTTTGCCACAGAAAAAATTTTTTCCGCAAAAAAATTGTACCGAAATGTTTCTATAAAAAAATTTTACCAAAATTTTTCTATAAAAAAAAATTATGAAAAATTAGATTTATATTTTTCTGTAGAATAAAGCTTTATCTAAATTTTTCTATAGAAAGAAATATTATGAACATTTTTCTATCGAAACATATTTTATCGAAATTTTTCTATAAGACAATTTAATCGAAATTTTTTTCAGAAAAAACATTTAATGAAATCTTCCTATAGAAAAAGTTTTGGAAATTTTTTTCAAGAAAAAAAAAAAAAATCTTTAAAAAAAATTTATTGGAATTTTTCTATAGAAGAAGATTTTATGGAAATTTTTCTATAGAAAAAAAATTATAAAAATTTTTGGATACACTTTCGATAAACTTTACCAACATTTTTTTATAGATAAATTATTATTTACCGAAATTTTCTATAGAAAATTCTTTTATCGAAATTTTCTGTAGAAAATTTTTTTCGAAATTTTTTTTATTGAAATTTTCTATAAAAAATGTTTTTGTCGAACTTTTCTATAGAAAATTATTTTATCAAAATTTTCTATAGAAAATTCTTTTATCGAAATTTTTTGTAGAAAATTTTTTTTATCGAAATTTCCTATAGAACATTTTTTATCGAAATTTTCTATAGAAAATTTTTTATCGAAATTTTCTATAGAAAATTTTTTTATCGAAATTTTTTTTTTCATAGAAAAACATTTTATCGAAGTTTTTTAAAAAAAAAGTGTCGAAATTTTTCTATGGAAAAAATGTTTATCAAATTTTTCTATAACAAAATTATTAATTGTCTGATACTTACATTTTTTAGAGAAAAAAAATTTTATATAGAAAAACATTTCATAGAAATAAAAACATTTTATCGATTAAAAATGTATACATGTACATATATTTTTAATAAAGAAATTTTTATCGAAAATTTTCTATAAGAAAAATCTATTTAAATAGACCTACAAAAAGTGTTGCCTAGTTTTAGGTTAATACAAAAATTGTTTACTTCATATATTAAATTTTTTAAAATAACATTTTTTATTTTTAAGAAGTTTTTTTAAAAAAAAAGTGTCGAAATTTTTCCATGGAAAAAATTTGATCAAAATTTGTCTATAGAAAAAATTTTTGATTAGAAAAAATTTTTATTAAAATTTTTCTATAAAAAAATTATTAATTGTTAATTATTAATTTTCTATACAAAATCATTTCATAGAAATAAAAACATTTTATCAATTAAAATTGTATATATCTACATATATTTTTAATAAAGAAATTTTAACGAAACTTTTCTATAAGAAAAATCAATTTAAAGAAACTTACAAAAAGTGTTGCCTAGTTTTAGGTTAATACAAAAATTGTTTGCTTCATATATAAAATTTTTTAAAATAACGTTTTTTAAGGATTAAACTTTTATTATTTAGTTTCTTCCTGAATTGAAAAAACGGGTTTTAATTCAAATGTTTTACTCAAAAACTAATATCATTAAAGTAAAGATTTTATTTCCCCATTACTATTAGCTTCTCCTTCTTTCTATGATATTTATGGCTCCTTTTACCTTAAAAACGAAAAGTTTTCTTAATAGTATTTTTATTTCCTCTTAGCTTTTAGCCAAGATTTTTTTCCAAGCCAGCCTATCCTAATACTTATTTGAGTTTATGGTGAACACTTTATTACATTGACCATTTACAGCCTAATATAAACTGAAATGTTGACTTTTAGGCGAATATAAAACGACAGACATTTTCTTTGAAACGAAAATATTTTCCTTAAAACCAGACATTTAATGATATTACTAGCAATTTGGAGACTAGGTAAAAATAGCAACAGTATAAACCAAAATGCCACAATAAAATGCTATAATAAACATGTGGTTATTTTAGCACATGCAAAAGCATAGAAGCGAAAAGACATAGAGACCTAAATGGCCACAAAATATAAAATAAAAAGTAGAGTCTATATTAAGGAGTTAAGGCGAAAGTAAATGCATTTTGTTGACTATTTTAAAACATAAAAGCAATCACAATCTAAAATTGAACAGAGCCACAATGACCTTAAAATACAAGAAGATAAACCATTGCCTTTCTTAAGGCGTTTAAATAGTCATAGATGTATATTATTATATTTTGTAGACATTTTTATTACTTGTCCTAGAGAATAATAACAATCTCAGAGGTATTTGATTTGAAAAAATGTAGAGATCTTATTATACAGACTTTATATAATAAATACTGCCTATTTTAAGGCGCTAAAGCATTTTTATCTTTTGTAGCCATTTATATTAACCATCTTGAGGCCTTAAAGCATATGTGTAAACCTAAATGCCCTTTAAATACGAAAATAATAAAGCATTGCCTATCCTAAGGCGTTAAATTAATCATAGGTGTATTTTGTTATATTTTAAAGCCAATTTTACATGTTTTACATGAAAAAATATTTTTGCTTTCAAATGTCACTTTCTCTCTCTGTAAATTATTTCCCAACATGGAAGGGGTGTTTATATTGATATTATTTTTTGTGTTAGCGGCCCCTAAAATGGGAGCAAACCACTATTACTTTTTTTGTTGCCTTCTTGTTGGCCGACATTTGAAACGGCAGAAAAACAGAGACAACATTAAAAAATCTAGGTTATAGTGGAAATTGCCAGTAAGTTTGATACAAGGAAGAAACTACAACATATCTGAAATGTTCGACTACTATCTCAGATAAATATTTACCATGTTGACCTATTGACATTCTTAAACAGGCAATAAAAAGAAACCAGAGAAAAAAACTATATAAATTTTATTACGTTAAATGCAATTTGTATGCTATACATATTAAATTAAGGAAACAAATATATAAAGAAAAAGATTTTTGATATACCACAGACATATTTACATGGGAAAAGCTGGCTTCTTCATTAATATTTTATTAGTTAGCAGATAGTGTCAGTGTTATATCTTTCTTGGCTTGTCTTTTCTTGTTAGTAATTAGATTTTTAAACAATTTATGTTGTCACTGGAAAAATAATTATTCATTAACCCTCAATGCCAATGGTTAAACCGTAATAAATTTAATAAATAATTGAGGTAATTTATTAACCTGCTAAAGGTGCTTTTTGTCATAAACTTAGTTTCTAAATTGGTTTTTATGTAAGTATATGTAATTGATAGCCTTTAATTAGGCTATGATTTATATAGCAACATTAAGAAATCAAGTTTTGTTAAGAAAATGCTGCCTATCTTAAGGTGCCACATTATTACTCAAAAGCATTGCCTATGTTGAGGCTTTAAAATAAACTTTTTTGAGTACTTTTTTATAGAAATTTTGCTATTGAAAAAAAATTGATCGATATTTTTCTCTAGAAAAATATTTAATAGAAATTTTTCTATAGAAAAATATTTAATCAAAATTTTTCTATAGAAAAATTTTTATTGAAATTTTTATAAAGAAAATTTTTTATTGAAATTTTTCTAAAAAAAAAATTTTATTGAAATTTTTCTAAAGAAAAATTTTTATTGAAATTTTTCTAAAGAACAATTTTTATTAAAATTTTTCTATAGAAAAATTTTTATTTAAATTTTTCTAACGAAAAAATTTTATTGAAATTTTTCTAAAGAAAAATTTTTATTGAAATTTTTCTAAAGAAAAATGTTTATTAAAATTTTTCTATAGAAAAACGTTTATTGAAATTTTTCCATATAAATTTTTCCATAGAAAAACTTAAATCTAAATTTTTTTGAAAAAAAATTATCGAATTTTTCTATAGAAAAGATTTTTATCGAAATTTTTTTATAGACAAATTTTTATCGAAATTTTTCTATAGACAAATTTTTATCGAAATTTTTCTATAAAAAAATATTTATCGAAATTTTTCTATAGAAAAATTTTTATCGAAATTTTTCTATAGAAAAAATATTTATCGAAATTTTTCTATAGACAAACTTTTAAAAAAATTTTTCTAAAGAAAAATTTTTATTATAATTTTTTTAAAGAAAAATTTTTATTATTCTAATTATTCTAAAGAAAATTTTTTATTGAAATTTTTCTAAAGAAAAATTTTTATTGAAATTTTTCTAAAGAAAATTTTTTATTGAAATTTTTCTAAAGAAAATTTTTTATTGAAATTTTTCTCAAGAAAAAATTTTATTGAAATTTTTCTATAGCAAAATTTTTATTGAAATTTTTCTTTAGAAACAATTTTTATTAAAATTTTTCTATAGAAAAATATTTTATCGAAATTTTTCTATAGAAATAATTTTTATCGAAATTTTTCTAAAGAAAAGATTTTTATCGAAATTTTTCTATAGAAAAAATTTTTATCAAAATTTTTCTATCGAAAAAATTTTTATCGAAATTTTTCTAAAGACAACATTTTTATCGAAAATTTTCTATAGAAAAATTTGTTGTAGAAATTTTTCTATAGAAAAAATTGTTATCAAAATTTTTCTATTGAAAAATTTGTATCGAAATTTGTATCGAAATTTGTATCCAGAAATCGTTTTTATAGAAAATTTTCTATAGAAAATTTTTTATCGAAATTTCTCTATAAAATATTTGTTACCGGAATTTTTTTTCGAAATTTTTCTATAGAAAAAGTTTTTATCTAAATTTTTTTATACAAGAAATATTTGTTTTATTGGAAATGTTTAACGAAATTTTTGTATAGGAAACATTTATATCGACATTTTTCTATTGAAAAAATTTTTATCGAAATTTTTCTGTAGAAAAAATTTTTATCAAATTTTTTCAATAGAAAAATTTTTTATGGATATTTTTATATAGAAAAGAATTTTATTGAAATTTTTTTATGGAAAAAAGTTTTATCGAAATTTTCTTATAGAAAAAATATTTGTCGAAATTTTTCTGCAGAAAAACATTTTAACGAAATTTTTCGAATTTTTCGATAGAACAAATTTTTATCGAAGTTTTTCTATGGAAAAATATTTTATCGAAATCTTTCTATAGAAACAAATTTTATCGAAATTTTTCTATAAAAAAATATTTCACCGGAATTTTTTTCACTTAATTTTTCTATGGGAAAAATTGCTATCGAAATTTTTCTATAGAAAAAATTTCATCATAATTTTTCTACTGAACAATTTTTTATCGGAATTTTTCTATAGAACAATATTTTATCGAAATTTTTTATAGAACAACATTTTATAGAAATTTTTCTATAGAAAAATATTTATCAAAATTTTTCTATAGAAAAATATTTTATCGAAAGATTTCTATAGAAAATATAATTATCGAATTTTTTATACACAAAAAAAATTGTATCAAAATTTTTTTATTGAAAAAATGTTTATCGATTTTTTTTTATAGAAAAAATTTTTATCGAAATTTTGTTATAGAAAAATTTTTTATTGAAATTTTTCTATAAAAAAAATTTTTATCGAAATTATTCTATGGATAAAATTTGTATCGAAAATCGAATGTAGAAAAAATTTTATCGAAATTCTTATATAGAAGAAATGTTTAGCTAAATTTTTCTATAGAAAATATTAGAAGCGAAATTTAGAAGAAATTTTTCTATATGAAAATATTTTATCAACATTTTTCTATAGAAAAATATTTTAACTAAATTTTATAGCAATTTTTTATAGTAAAAAATGTTATCGAAATTTTCACGAAAAAAATTTAATCGAATTTTATTTAGAGAATAAAATTTTTCCGAAACTTTTTTTATTGATAAACTTTGTATTGAAATTAGAAAAAAATTTTAGCAACATTTTTTTATAGAAACGTTTTTATCGAAATTTTATGCAGAAAAATTTTTTATCAAAATTTTTCTATAGAAGATAATTTGACTGAAATTTTTTTATAGAAAACTGTTTTATCGAAATTTTGCTATATAAAAATAGTTTAACGAAATTTTTCTATGGAAACAATTTTTATAGAAATTCTTCTATAGTATATAATTTTAATAGGAATTTTTCTATAGAATATAATTTTAATAAAATTTTTCTATAGAAACAAATTTTTTCGAAATATTTTTACTGAAAAATTTTTATCGAATTTTATCTATAGAATAAAATTTTACCGAAATTTTTCTTTAGAAAAAATTTGATTCGGAAAAATTTATCTATAAAATATAATTTTTCTATAGAAACAATTTTCTAAAGAATTTTGTCTTAATTTTTTATAGATAAAAAAATTGACAAAATTTTAGCTGTAGAAAAAAAAAATGGTATCAAAATTTTCTATAAATGTTGTAAGAAATCAATGTTTAATTTTTTATTTAGAATTGGAGTTTTTCCCCTAAATATAGGCAACAGTTTTTGTTTTGTAAGATCTTACTTAAGCTGTGATATCGTAAAGATTGTCGATTTTTATAAATGTAATAAGGATACTTAGATTTCTTTTAAATCATAAAATATATAAAAAAATATTTTTTTTCGCCTCTTAAACTGAGAATTTATTTTTCAAAATTGTTTAAGTTAGAAATCTATCAGTTTGGTTTGCAAATTTTGCTGAAAGTTGACTCATGTTATAAATATATTTGAAATATTATTTTACTAATTTACCTAAAAGTATGCTACTTGTTTCAAAAATTAATTTTTCCATGGAATTCATATAATGTAAGTAATTATGCACTTATCATTACTAAATAACTAACCAGATTTTGTAACCTTAACCTTTTCGATCATTGAATAATATCAACATTCATTTGAAAAGCCTTAACATATGCTTTAAACTTCCCTGAAACCACTTGAAACATGCATACTTTCCGTTTAATTGAAATCATTAAAGCTTTTAATAATGCCAAAGGTATTTACTCAGTGATTTATAGAATTTTTCATATATTCCACTTAAAGTCATATGGGCTTTAAGCTGAAAAGCAAATAAATAGGAATTCAACCTGTTGGTGATATATCGTAATCATACAATAAAGGAAGAGAAGTAAATTTATAATTGATTGTAGCCCGGAAAATGCTTCAGCTCATACATTTATATATACGTATGTGTTAAAGTTAAAAGAAAACTACAAATAATTCATGTTTTTTTCTGCAATCTCTCCCATTTCACGGCAACGCAAACGTGTGCAATTGTAACCAATTGATGTCAAACAATCTGACATTATCGCAAAAATTGCGATTCGCACGCGATGCACTTTTCAGTTTTACTCACAGAACAGAAACAACACAAACAAATAACACATGAAGAACAAAACTTAAAATAAACAATAAACCGCAAATAAAAAAAACCCACACATACTTTTAGGTGTTCTCACATTTTACATACGCTATTATTGCATTAGATATTTATGAACCGAAACAAAAGGCAAGGAAATTTTATTTTTACCTTTAGCTAAAACTTTTCTTGTATTCTTTGCTTTTTATTGTAAACGTGTTTTTTGAAAAACCAGCAGAACGTGATCAAATTATAGCAAAACTACCTTAATTTAAATGTTTAAACATTTTAGTTTTTTTTTTCTTGCTGGTAACTTTTGAAGGTTACATATGAACATTAGCAATTATTGTTTAGCCAACTTTTAGGCTTATTGACAATTTTTGTTATTTTTATTTTGTAGCTTAAAATACAAATTTTTACGAGACTTTAAGTTTTTAAGAGAAATAATTTTTTAAGTTTTTAAAGGAAATATCTAATTAGTTTAAATCACGTTTTTAGGGCAGAAACAGTTTTAGGGGGAAAATTTTTTAAATATTTTAGAAACATTGTTTCTAGCAAAACTTAAATTTCTAAAAATCCTAAAACTTAACCAAAGACTTCAATAAAAATAGAGACCAGTATTATTTTAAAAATATTCAGGTAACATAATTTTAGGAGCCTTTCCAACCTTTCGCAAAATTTTTTCTAGAGAAAAACTTTCTTTCGCAAAAATATTTTTAAGAGAAAACATTTTCTTTCACAAATTTTTTTTAAAAGATATTTTTTCTATAGAAAAAATTTTCTTTCACACATTTTTTTTACAGAAAAATTTTCCTTCACCAAATTTTTCTATAGAAAAATTTTAAAAAAATTTTTCTATAGAAAAATTTTCTTTTACAAAATTTTTTCTATAGAAAAATTTTCCTTTATAACATTTTTTCTATAGAAAAATTTTTATCACTAAATTTTTTCTGCAGAAAAATTTTTTCAGTAGAAAAATTGTCTTTCACAAAATTTTTTCCATCGAAAATTTTTCTTAAAAAATTTTTTCCACTGAAATTTTTTTAACTAAATTTTTTCTATAGAAGAATTTTTTCGAGAAATTTTTTCTATAGAAAAAAATTTTCTTTCACAAAATTTTTTCTAAAGAAAAAATTTTCTTTTACAAATTTGTTTCTATAGAAAAAGTTTCTTTTACAAAATTTTTTCTATAGAAAAATATTCTTTTACAAAATTTCTCTATAGAAAAATTTTCTGTTACAAAATTTATTCTAGAGAAATTTTTTTTTACAAAATTTTTTCTATAGAAAAAATTTTCTTTCATCAAATTTTTTGTATAGAAAAAATTTTTCATTCACCAAATTTTTTCTATAGAAAATATTTTCTTGCACAAAATTTTTGCTATAGAAAAAATTTTCTTTCATCAAAAATTTTCTTTCACAAAAAAATTTTCTTTCACCAAATTTTTTCTATAGAAAAAATTTACTTTCACCAAATTTTTTCTATAGAAAATATTTTCTTGCGCAAAATTTTTTCTATAGAAGAAATTTTCTTTCACAAAATTTTTTCTATAGAAAAAATTTTCTTTCACAAAATTTTTTCTATAGAAAAAATTTTCTTTCACAAAATTTTTTCTATAGAAAAAATTTTCTTTCACAAAATTTTTTCTATAGAAAAAATTTTCTTTCACAAAATTTTTTCTATAGAAAAAATTTTCTTTCACAAAATTTTTTCTATAGAAAAAATTTTCTTTCACAAAATTTTTTCTATAGAAAAAATTTTCTTTCACAAAATTTTTTCTATAGAAAAAATTTTCTTTCACAAAATTTTTTCTATAGAAAAAATTTTCTTTCACAAAATTTTTTCTATAGAAAAAACTTTCTTTCAACAAATTTTTTCTATAGAAAAAATTTTCTTTCACCAATTTTTTTCTATAGAAAAAATTTTCTTTCACTAAATTTTTTCTATAAAAAAAATTTTCTTTCACCAAATTTTTTCTATAGAAAAATTTTCTTTCACAAAATTTTTTCTATAGAAAAAATATTCTTTCACAAAATTTTTTCTATAGAAAAAATATTCTTTCACAAAATTTTTTCTATAGAAAAAATTATCTTTCACAAAATTTTTTCTATAGAAAAAATTATCTTTCACAAAATTTTTTCTATAGAAAAAATTATCTTTCACAAAATTTTTTCTATAGAAAAAATTTTCTTTCAACAAATTTTTTCTATAGAAAAAATTTTCTTTTACCAAATTTTTCTATAGAAAAAATTTTCTTTCACTTAATTTTTTCTATAGAAAAAATTTTCTTTCACCAAATTTTTTCTTTCCGAAAATTTTTTTTAGAAAAAACTTATCGTTTGCAAAATTTTCTTTCACAAAATTTTTTCTATAAAAAATTTTCGTTTACAAAATTTTTTCTATAGAAAAATTTTCGTTTACAAAATTATATAGTTTTAGTTCTTTTAAGATAAAAGAGGTCTTGTCTTGAGTTTATTTCCTTAGATTTCTTTAGTATTTTCCTCTAAAAATCTCATAAATTTAAAAATTTTTTATTGCGCCTTAATGACGGCAATAGATTTTGTTTTGTCTATAAATTCCAAAATAAAGGTCACAAATTAATAATTTTAATGTCAAATTTAAATAATAAAAATGACGTATATTCTTAAAGTTTTTCCACCCTTTACATGTTAAAGAAAGACATAATCTCTTGATAAACTTCAAAAAATCCACAAAAATACAATTTTGTAAATTACTTAAGTTTTATATCATAATTCATTAACTTTACTAGTTTTTCTTAATACTTTACCCTTTTTGTCTTTTAAACTTTCACAATTTCTTTACAACCTGATTTACTACTATGTTATTACTCGTTTATGCCTTACGCTTATATAAATTGCCTATAAAAATTAACATTTGTTATTTCTTCTAAACAACTGTTGCTGGTCTAAAAATGGAAACGTTTTACAAAAGCCCCCATAACGTTTGTTCTTTTTCATGTAAATGCGTGTTTTGTTGTCATAATTATAAATGTTATTAATAATTTCATTTTTAACATAAAATAAACAAATATTGCTCATTATTTACAAACTCCTTAAAGTATACTACTATGGCAATTTGTTTAAATTTTGTTGTAATCCAACGAAAAAAACGTCAAACTTATTTTATAGCACGCAAAAATTAATGAGAATTGTTTTTTTTTTAACAATTTTCAAGGTTTTGTTAATTTCCTTGAAGAAAACGAAAAACTTGTGTTGACAATTAAAAATAAAAAACAGGCATACATTAAGGCGTATTTTGCTGCTTGGCTTAACAAAGTGTTGATACTTTAATAGTATTTAATAATAATTTGGTTATTTCGTTTTATGATTCTCCTTAAAGCTTTAGGGCTCCATATCAATATGCGTGCGTTTAAGTATAATGTTGGTTGGTTTTATGGGCTATTAATAGCGGGGAATTTTAATTGGTTTGTGTTAAGATTTGTTTTACGGGGGCTTAAGGGAGTCTCAAGAGGTTAAATAAGTGGAAATGTTTAGCGTTACAACATGACCCGATTTTATTAATAAAATCATAAAAAAAAACTTCTTTTGATATTTCTAGTAAATAAGTTTATATCTATTAAAAATTTGTTACAGTTTGTTTTTGCAATTAAAATTACTACAGCGGCATAGTTTTATAATGAAATATAGCCTACTTTTCGGCGCAACTAAAAATGTAATTAAAACACAACATATTTTTAGGAGGCGTTGAAAATGCTATAGTATTTAAAAACTAGAGCATATCTTTAGGGACATACAAAATATAATTTGGTTTTTAATGGCAGTATTATGGTTTTAACATACTTTTAATTGTAGCAAAATTACTTGGGTCATATAAATTTGTTAAGTTTTAATAAAAATGAATAATAGCAGTTAAAAATATTTCTTATAAATAATTTCTATATAGGAAATTTTTTAATACATTATTTTCTAAAGATCTCTATGGATAATTTTCTAATTTTTATTGAGAATTTTCGATATTGAAACAAAAATTATCTCTGTTTATCATATTCTATCCAAAAATTATTCCCATATATACAAAGATTATTATTATTTTTTCTATACAAAAATAATCTCTATCGAACATTTTCTACACAAAACTCCATAGATAATTTTATATACAAAAATGATATCAATCTATCATTTTTACACAACTAATTTATAGATCACTTTCTGCACAAAAATTATCTCCATCGATCATTTCCTATACAAATGTGATCTTCATCGAACATTTTCTAAAAAAAAAAATGATCTCCGTAGATCAATTTTTATACAAAACAAATCTCCATTGATCAATTTCAATACAGAAAAGATACAGAAAGATTCTATACAGAAAAGATCTCTACCGATCATTTCCTATCCAGTAATGATCGATAGAGTAAATTTTTCATATACAAATTATCTCTGTCGATCATTTTTTATATAAATGATCTCAACTGATCATTTTTGGTATAGAAATGATCTCTAACGATCATCATCTTTATAGAAATGATCTCTGTCGTTCGTTTTTCTATACAAAACTGATCTCCATCGATCACTTTCTATACCGAAATGATCTCTATCGATCATTTTTTATACAAAAATAATCTCTATCTCTACTTGGGTCATATAAATTTGTTAAGTTTTAATAAAAATGAATAATAGCAGTTAAAAATATTTCTTATAAATAATTTCTATATAGGAAATTTTTTAATACATTATTTTCTAAAGATCTCTATGGATAATTTTCTAATTTTTATTGAGAATTTTCGATACTGAAACAAAAATTATCTCTGTTTATCATATTCTATCCAAAAATTATTCCCATATATACAAAGATTATTATTATTTTTTCTATACAAAAATAATCTCTATCGAACATTTTCTACACAAAACTCCATAGATAATTTTATATACAAAAATGATATCAATCTATCATTTTACACAACTAATTTATAGATCACTTTCTGCACAAAAATTATCTCCATCGATCATTTCCTATACAAATGTGATCTTCATCGAACATTTTCTAAAAAAAAAAAATGATCTCCGTAGATCAATTTTTATACAAAACAAATCTCCATTGATCAATTTCAATACAGAAAAGATACAGAAAGATTCTATACAGAAAAGATCTCTACCGATCATTTCCTATCCAGTAATGATCGATAGAGTAAATTTTTCATATACAAATTATCTCTGTCGATCATTTTTTATATAAATGATCTCAACTGATCATTTTTGGTATAGAAATGATCTCTAACGATCATCATCTTTATAGAAATGATCTCTGTCGTTCGTTTTTCTATACAAAACTGATCTCCATCGATCACTTTCTATACCGAAATGATCTCTATCGATCATTTTTTATACAAAAATAATCTCTATCGATAATTTTCTATACAGAAATAATCTTCATCGTTAATTTAATATACAGAAATTATCTCTATCGATCATTTGTCGGTCATTTTCTATACAAAAATGATATCTTTCGATCATTTTCTATATAGAAATGATCTCTGTAAATCATTTTCTATATGAATGATCTCTATCGATCATTTTCTTTATAGAAATGATCTTTATTGATAATTTTCTATACAAAAACGATCTCTATTGATCATTTTTTATACAGAAATGATCTCCATTGATCACTTTCTGTACCAAAATGATCTCTGTTGGCCATTTTCTATAGAGAATTGATATCTATTGATCATCTTCTATACAGAAATGATCCCTATCAATCATTTTCTATATAAATGATCTCTATCGATAATTTTTTTATATAGAAATGATCTCTGTCGATCATTTTTTATACAAAAATTATCTCTATTTATCATTTTTTATATAGAAATAATCTCTATCGACCATTTTCTATACAGAAATGATCTCTATCGATCATTCTCTATTCAGAAATGATCTCTATCAATCATTTTCTATACAGAAATGATCTTTATCGATCATTTTTTATTCAGAAATGATCTTTATAGATAATTTTCTAAACATTAATGATGTCTATAGATCATTTTCAGAAATGATCTCTATCGATTTTCTATAAAGAACTGATCTCTATTGATACAGAAATGATTTCAATCGAACATTTTCTATACTGATCTTTTTCATCCAGAAATAATGTCTATCAATAATTTTCTCAAAAGAAATTACTTTAAATTTAAATAGAAACTTAGCATATATTAGGGCGTTAATAGTCTACAAAAACATTAGCATACCATACAGTTTTTGTACAGCATCAAACAACTTAAATACAATTTAAACATATTAAAACTAAAATTTCTATTTTCTCTGCCTTAATATTTTATTAGAGATTTTAATTTTTATTCTGAAATCTCCTTCACAATCAATTTACCATGCTTCCACTACTTTCTTGGACAATCTCTAGCGCTTAAGTTGCATTAGAACAATTTCTCCCCTCACAATTTTTCTTTCAAGGCTACAAAATGTTAACATTGATTTAGAAAATTTATAGCATACCTTAAGGATGTATTTTGCCAGCTGTCGTTGGTAATTTGTATTTTAAATTTTAACTAAAATTCAGGCATTGTCATTTTGGTTAGGAAAAATTGTAGTGAAAAATAAAAGAAATTATTAAGATAAAAGAGGGAAAATAAGAAAATTTAAATGCCTGAAGTTAAGGGATTTTAAGAAATAAAAAACATATTTTTGGTTTGCAAAAATATCCGTAGGAGCAAAAATTCTAAATAAAAATTTATAGAATTTAGTATAAAATGTAGGTAAAAATCATAAAAAGAGCTTATCTTTTCTTAGAAATTTATGTTTAATCCATAGAATTTTTTTATTCCCTAAAGTATGCAGTAATTTTTAAAATATTAATAGTACTTTTCTTTCCATACCTTTTTCTTTCAATTCCATCCTTTTATACATTTAAAACAGCAAATGTAATTTCTATTTTATCGTATCTTTATTTTCCATTTTCTCCTACTCTATTGAGATGCTTAATATTTTCTAAAACTTTTGATGGCAGGTTCATTTTTCTACCACGACCTAAACCTAAATTCTTTTAATTGCTTGCCACATGTATTATGCAACAGCAGCAGCATAAATTGCAGCTTCTAAGGATGCGTGTGCTCCGATATTGATAACATTGAATTGCATTTCTTTTTAATTAAAAGAAATTCTATACATTCAGTTGTTATTTCTAAAACTGTCAGTTGTAGATTTGTTTGGAAAACTGACAGCTACACAGGGAGTTGGTAAATGGATTGAAAAATATATTTTAGGAAAATTAATTTTTCTAGAGAAATAATTACTTTTAGAAATTGAAGCGAAGGTATGAGAGAAGCAAAATTGTTAAAAGAATAAAAAATAAAGCATACTTTAAGGGGTTTGCTAAGACATAATTTAAAAAGTATTAAAACACCTAAAAGTATGTATTAGATTTTTCCTTTATATAAATTATTGATTTTTTATGTGCATATGATATTTATTGATCATTTTCTATACCAAAATTGTCTCTATTGATCATTTTCTATATAGACAGATCTCTATAGTTTAATATCTATATAGAAAAGATCTTTATCGATCATTTTCTCCATCTATATCGATAATTTGCTATATAGAAAAGATCTCCATCGATCATTTTCTATATAAAAAAGATCTCTATTGGTCATTTTTTATATACAAAAGATCTCTATCGATCATTTTCTAAATAGAAAATGTCTTTGTCGATCATTTTCTATATAGAAAATGTCTCTATCGATCATTTTCTATATAGAAAAATCTCAATTGATCATTTTCTATATCAAAAGATCTCTGTCGATCATTTTCTATATAGAAAAGATCTCTATTGATCATTTTCTATATATAAAAGATCTTTATCGATCATTTTCTATATACAAAATGTCTCTATCTATCATTTCCTATATAGAAAATCTACATCGATTATTTCTATATAGAAAAGATCTTTATCGATCATTTTCTATAAAGAAAAGATCTACATCGATCATTTTTATTATTTTATATATAGAAAAGATCTCTTTCGGTTATTTTTAATATAGAAAAGATCTCTATCTATCATTCTCTATATAGAAAAGATCTCTATCGATTATTTTCTATATAGAAAAGATCTCTATCGATCATTCTCTATATAGAAATGATTTCTATCGATCATTCTCTATATAGAAAAGATCTTTATCGATAATTTTCTATATAGAAAAGATCTCTATCGATCATTCTCTATATAGAAAAGATCTCGATCGATCATTCTCTATATAGAAATCATCTTTATCGGTCATTCTCTACATATAAAAGATCTCTATCGATCATTTTCTATATAGAAAAGATCTCTATATAGAAAAGATCTCTATCGATCATCTTCTTTATAAGAAAGATCTATATCGTCCATTATTTATTTATTATTTCTATATAGAAATAGAAATAATATCAATAAATTATTTTCTATATAGAAAAGATCTCTGTCGATAATTTTCTAGCTAGAAAAAATTTTAATCGATCATTTTCTATATATAAAATAATATGTTGAAAAATATGTTTACATTTGTTTAAATCTATTATTTAAATTTTTTTAAATCTATTTAAACAAACACCGCAAAATCATTCTTCCAAATTCCCCCTTCCTATCTAATCTTATCCTATTTACTTAACCTCAACATTTATTCAATTTTAAGCTTACAACTATTTGAAACAATTTCTAAAGCCTATTTTTTGGGATAAACAAAATTGACTGAAATGATAATGCCAACACTCGTTTCAAATAGAATAAAGATAAACCTGTGAAAAAGCCTTAAACTAAAGCAAAGTTAAACGCCCTTTAAAAAAATCCTTAATACCATATAAAAGCCATAAAAATACCTTTGATACATTTGTATGAAGACAGTAGCATATTTCAAGGAGTCTACTAGAGCAAAAAAAAACTAAAGCATATTATTAAGGCTTAATTTAATTTGCTCACACATGATGAAAATGATATTTATACATGATAATCTATGATGTCATGTGGCAAAAAAAAATTCCTGAGAATAAAGACAAACCGAAATTGATGTCATTTGTTGTTACACAAAAGTAAACAAATAATTTACAACAAGCCCAAAAGTATGCAAATTAATTTAACTAAAATTGTTTTTGTTTGGTATCTTTTTGCAAAATTTGCTCAATGTGTCAGGCAGCACTTGTTACTTTATTTGTTTATTTAATTTATTTTATTATTGTTTTTATTAGTTATATGTATGTCTTTTATAATTTTATGGTTAAAGTACTCATATATCTATCTATTGGTATAATAAATTGTAATTAAAAACGAATTACGTTTTGCAAGAAGCTTGTTGAAATGTCTTCAAAGCTTTTATGTTGCACGCAAATTTTCTTTTTAAGTTTTCATAACTTAGTTCAAGGATTCATTTCCTTCTTCTTCTAAACATTATTTCGCAAAATAAGTTGTAACATAAATTAAATGATAAATAACTGCCTGTTCTAGTTACGCATTTCAATTATGTGTGGTTTATTTTAAACATGAGCATGGTGGCTTTGTCATATTAAGGCCACAAAAAAAATTGTTTTCAAGTACAAGTTTTAAAACATATCTGGCATAAGTGAATATTTTAGTAACAAAAGAAAGGAAGGAAGGACGTTTAGGCACAAAATAATGATAGCACTTCATAGCAGAAGCATTAAATACAGATGTTACATTAAAAGTTCACCTAAAACTAGGCTAGATAATTTTAAATTTATTATAGCCTAAAAATAGGCAATACTTTTTGATATATTAAACTTGTAAGAGTATACCAAATTAAAAATTAATCATTTTGTTTTGTTATTCAGTAATGCCTTAAAATATGCAACAAATTTTGCATAAATTTAGAAAACATCTTTATGATCGTGGTCTTTACAGAAATAGTTTCTTACTATAGTTTTCACAAGTGGTCATTTCCATAGAAAATATCTCTCAAGATCATTTTCATATAAAATATCTATCTCGATCATTTTCATAGAAAAGATCGATCTCGATCATTTTTTATAGAAAATATCTATCTCGATCATTTTCTTTACAGAAACTATCTCTTTTGATAATTTTATATATAAAAATTACCCCTACTGATCATTTGCTATAGAGCAATGATATCTATCGATCATGTCTTATACAAAAAAAGATCATTATCGATCATTTTCTATACAAAAATATTCACTGTCGATCATATCCTATACAAATGTCATCTCTGTCGATCATTTTCTAAAGGTCTTTCGATCATTTTCATAGAAAAGATCTCTCTCGATCACTTTCATAGAACAGATCTTTCCCGATCATTTTTATAGAACAGATCTCTCTGGATGTTTCTTGATCGTTTTATATATAGAAACTATCGCTAGTAATCATTTTTTATACAGCAATGATATCTGTCGATCAGTTTCTATACAAAAAATATCATTGGCAATATTTTTTTTTACAAAAATATTCCCTGTCGGCCAAGATCAAGATCACTTTCATAGAAAATTCTCTCTCGATTATTTTTATAGATAAGATCTCTATCGATCATTTTCTATATAAAAATGATCTCTATCAATTTTCTATATAGAAATGATTTCCGTCGATCATTTTCTATATAGAAATGAACTCTATCGATCAATTTCTATATACAAATGATCACTATCGATCATTTTCTATATAGAAGTGATATCTATCGATCATTTTCTATATATAAATAGTCTCTATTGATAATTTTCTTAACAGAAATTATCACAATCGATTATTGACTTCCTTATAAGTATTGCCTATCTTACAGGCTCCCTTTTAAATTGTTTATCATAACATTTTAAAGTAATTTCTTACAAATTACTTTATATTAATATTTCAGCCTGAAAATAGGCAGCAGAAATTATCACAATCGATTATTGACTTCCTTAAAAGTATGCCTATCTTACAGGCTCCCCTTTAACTTGTTTGTCATAACATTTTAAACTAACTTCTTACAAATTACTTTATATTCATATTTCAGCCAAGAAATAGGTAATGTTTTATGGTACATTTAGATCGTTTATGATAAATAAGCCACAAATAATCTTTTAATACAGTTTATAATGGACATTTTGTCCCTTAAAAATATTATTGCCTATCTCATAGGCTTTATTTTAGTTTTTTTCTGTTTCTCCCGACATTTTTTAAAAATTATTTTTTACTAGTCTTCAGCCTTAAAATAAAAAAATATATTTATGTAATAAATCTTGAAAAATTAACTTCTTATTCAATTTAAAATTCTCCTTAAAATAGGCTACAGTATTTAAAAACACACCAGCCTAAAAATAGGCAATATTTATTGACATAATAAATCTTACATGATAATTAACCTTTAAATAATCTTTATTAAGAGTCAACAAAACTCATTTTGTCTTTCCTAATAAATTTTAAAATTCGTAGCCTATCTTTTAGGCTTCTTTTTTGCTCGCTCCCATCATTCCCCTCACATTTTTAGGCAATTCATCACAAATGCTTTAAAATAAAGTTTCAAATTCTTAAAGCCATATTTTTCATTATACCTCAAATAATTTATAGAAAAGTGTAATACTTTATGGTTTTATTACTTCTCTGTTAAAAAAAAGCCAAATTGTAGGTGGTTGGTAGCTAGAAGTTGAAATTTTAATTTGCTTTGCATGTTTAATAAAAATTTAGGCGACACTAAGGCCTATAAGGGGGGAAAAAAGAGTAAAAAAATCTAAAAAGTAAGAAACCATGAAAAGCATTCATTTTACTAAAGCCTTAAAGTAGGCAACAAAAACAAAGTCGTTTCTAAAGCAAAAAAGTATGCAACATAGTAATTTAAAAACCTTAATAGTGAGTTGGATTCGTTTTTTTATTCGTCTTTAAGGTAAACTGATTAATTATTTGATAAGAAAACCAAGTAAATTAGAGTCGCAGGATTTAAGCCATAAAAATGAACATGAGACAAAATTTAGTATAGATTTGAAAAAAGCAATAAGATTGAATAATATATGTATAAAAAAGTGGTTATATTTTTGGTAAAGAATCTTTACAGCTAGAAATTTTGTAAACTTAGAATAAAACTAGAAAAAATGATCTCTGTAGATCATTTTTAGCATAGGAATAACATTTTAATTTTTCTGGTTTATTATATATATATTTTATTTTCTTCTGTCATTAACTTATTAATTTAATTGAAAAATATCTATTCTTTATCTCTTTTCAGTCTTAATTTGTATGAATTGATTAAAAAGAACAATTACAATGGTTTTAGCATGAGTCTAATACGTCGTTTTTGCAATTCTATAGTAAAATGTTTACGTTTATTATACAAAGAGAATATCATACACTGTGATCTCAAGCCAGTAAGTATGCAATGATATTTTCTTAATTAATTGCCAAATAACACGAAAGCTTCCTTCAAAAAAACTTTAACAAAATACTCTAGTTTGTCTAAAGCAAAATAAGTTGCGGAAATCTTTAATTTAAGATTAAAAACATTCGAATGGATCGTTTAGCAACAATGTTGCTGAAGGACGGCCTTAGCAACAATATTGCTGAGAGACTGCCTTAGCAATAATAGTGATAAAAAAGGGCCTTAGCAACAATGTTGCTGAGGTATGGCCTTAGCAACATGTTTCACTTAATGCATGGAGCTTTTAAAAGCATTTTTTAATGGAACTTTTTGGAAGATCTTTCTTTAAAATTAATATATTTTTCAATTTTCACTAACTAATTGTTTTTTTCTTCTATTTCCCAGGAAAATATTTTATTAAAACAACGTGGCAGTAGTTCAATTAAAGTCATTGATTTTGGCAGCTCCTGTTATGTTAATCGCAAGGTCTATACATATATACAATCAAGATTTTATCGTTCGCCGGAGGTTATATTGGGTCTTCAGTATGGAACCGCCATCGATATGTGGAGTTTAGGTAAGTTTCCTTAAAAAAAACTCTTCAAATAACTTAAAATTAAAACTTTTAAAGATGCTTAGGTTTTGACAAAATATATCCTTAGAAAAATACTGGGGTTTAGATGTAGTTTTTACAAAAGGCTGATATGTTTCCCAAAACAATTATTGTATTTCAGCAACAATTATTCCAATTTCCAAATATTTAAAAAAAAAAAAGATAAAAATGTGCCCTAATATTCCTAAAAAATACAATCAAAAGTTCCTGGCAACATGTTTCAGAATCTCGGACTTGATTGATGTTTCTGCAACATTTCGTAAAAAAAAGTTTTTATAATAAAATTAGCAATTTTCTTTGGCAACATCTCTCTGAAAAAGGCTTCTTTGTTATAGATAATTATCATTTAGGGCAGCATTTCTTCCGCAAGATTGATCTACTACTAGAAGAAGGCACTACGTTCTAGGCAACATTTCCTTAGTAAATTCGTTTAAGGCAACTTTTCTATAATTATAACATTTTTAGAGGAAGCTAGTCTTAAGATACATTTTCTTTGCATCAGCCAACACTTTTTCATCGTCTTTATAAAATAAATCACTGTTTTCAAACAACAGAGCTCAGAAAATATTTTCATAGATATAAATGTTATTTGTTAAAATTGTTCTACAAAATGTTGCAGAGTTCAAGGCAACATTTCACAATTGCTCTAGACAATTTTTCTTAAGATAAAAATTTCATGATTCAAAAAACATTATTGAAAAACTTTTTAAAATTAATATAACAAATGTTTTTATTTTTTTTTTTTTTACTTTTATAGTTTAGGATGTTTATCTGTTTCTGGCAACATTTCTTATGTCTTGGCAACATTTGTATAAACATAGCCATAATTCCTTAGCATTCCTCTAAGAAACAAAAAAGTGAATGCCTTTTTCTATAAAATGTTGCCAAGATTTCCACGCAACATTTTCTTCTAAAAAAATGTTGTATTTCTTGCAACATTTCATTATACCTCGCTATGATTTTTCTGGCAACATTTGTTAAGCAAATGTTGGCATTTTAAAACAATATATGTTCCCAGTAAAATTTCTTTAGGTAAAGTTGAAATTTAAGCAAAATATTTAATTCCATAAAATGTTGCTAATTTCCTGGCAACATTTTGTAAGAGAAAGTTTCTGCATTTTTAAAAAATTTCTAAATAAAATATAGTTTACAGTGTTCTACTGAATTTCTATAGAAATTTTAAATAAAAAGTTGCTATGCTTCTAGCAACATTTTTCTTAGCAACATAAACCTAGAAATAGCTGAATTTTAACTTTACCTAAAAAAATTCAGAATTAAATGTGTTCCCGGTAATACTCCTTACGGTAACATTGGAATATGAGCAAAATATTTAATTCTAGAGAATTTTGCTGAGTTAGTGGCAACATTTTTTGAAAAAAATTTCTACATATCTTTAAAATTTCTAAAAAAAAATGTTGCTAAGGTTTTTCTTAGCAACATTTACCTAAAAAAAAAACTGAATTTTAAATCTACCTAAAGAAATTGAAAAAAAATGTGTTCCGGGAAATATTCCTCTAGGTAACGTTGTAATTTGAGCAAAATATTAAATTTTATAAAATGTTGCTAAGTTCCCGGCAACATTTTGTAAAAAAAAGTTTCTGAATATTTTTAAAATCTCTATATAAAATTTTACAGTTTAGAATAAGGAGTAAACATTTTTAAAATTTTTTTTAAAATGTTGCTAAGATTCTAGCAACATTTTGGAAGAAAAAATATTTCCAAAAGTTTTACAGTTTACAGTCTTCTACTAAAAGAACAAGAGTTTATAGAAATTTTATATTAAATGTTGCTGTGTTTCCAGCAACATTCTTCCCAGCAACATTTTTCCTAGCAACATTTTTCCCAGCAACATTTACCTATAAAAAGCTAAATTTTATCTTCAAAAATCTAAAAAAATTTCGTAGTAAAATATTTTTGATATGTTTGAAAATGTTGCCGCGTTCCGAAACCTTTCTGTATATTAAACAGTTTGATATGTATTTCCAGTGACATATATTCAGAAAACGTTCCTGACATACTGTTGAAAATGTTGTCGAGTTTTGATATGCTTTTTCTTAAAAACAAATTGTATTTCTAGTGACATTTATTAAGAAAATAAAACTAGCAACATTTTTTTGAAAAAAAGTTTGTCTGTATGCAATTTTTGATAAGAAAATCTTACTGGAAACATTTCTTTGACAATGGATACATGTTCTTTGGAATCTTTTCTTGAAAAAGTTTTTGTATATCAGGAACATGTTTCTATTAAGTGATGCTATGGGTCAATTATATAGAAAATGTTGCTGTATGTAAAAAATTTATGAAATAAAATTCCATATGTTTCACAAAATTTTCTGCTCTTCCTTAAACGTTGCTGGGTTTAAATTAAGTAAGAAGATATATATATATTTATTTTTTTTTTGTAAATTTTCTTTTTTTTTTGCAAACAAGAGCAAATTTTGTATAATCATATTAATTTTGCATCCCTTTATTATGTATTTATTATTTATAACTTAAGGATTTACCTTCGTCTTTAAAAATTCTGACCTTCCTAACAAATTACCGAGAATTACATTTCCTTCAACATCTTAATTAGCAATTTGTTGTATAGTTTTGCTTCCTCACTTTATCATTATTCACATTTTTTAATTAAAAATTATTTATGTATATATTTTTCTCAACCCTTTTCAACTCAAGCCCGTAATTCCTTGGTTTAATATCATGGTTAGAATTTATGCATTCATATATAAAATTTTTATTATTTAAATACAGTAAAAGCTGATAATAAATACTTGTATTAAAAAGTAAAATGTTGTTGTAAAAATTTAAATCTGCCCTATTCTGTAAATAGGGAGGAATCAATTATAATCGAATCTCCCCTATTCTGTAAATCCAAAAACGGAAATTTTTAACAGTTTTAAAAATCTCAATTTAAAAAAAAAAACGTTTGGAAAAATTTTCTAATTTTGTAGTTTATCATTCGTTGACAGAATGGGGCAGAATTTCTTTTATTTTTTTTAGCAAAGTCCTTAGCTTTGGGTTAGTACTGTTGAAAGAATATTTTCATTATTTATATGTCAATTTATATATTTGGATTAGAAAAGGGTTCTTTGTGCTCAATGTTCATGCAACAACACTTGGCAATTTATTATTTTCTTTTGAAAGCAAATACAATGAATATTATCATTTTTTATATTTTTATAAATATTTAGAGTAGAATTTAAAGACTAAAATATATTACTAAAAATTTAATAAAGTCAAGAAAAATTTTCTGAATTTCTGATTGCTCGAAAACTTTTCTAGAAATTTCTAATTTAAATAATTTCTAATTCAAATTAAAACTCTCCATTATCCTTTTTATTACCTCCTAAAAGTTAATTAAATTTAATCTTCTACAAGTCTTTATTTATTTTAAATTTGTAATTTGCTTTTTAGTATTTACAAGCCATATAAGTTACACCATTTTACATATTTACAATGTAAATTATACCTCCCTTTATGTTATGCGGCATTTTGTTATTTAACATCATCATCTCAATTTACCACAAATTATTAGCTGCTGTTGCAACTAATACCCAATATTCAGTTTACGAGTGTTTAGAGGGAAACCGAAGAACTCTTTTGTTTCAAATAATTGGCTTTTTGTCAAGGATATTGTTGTTTTTTTATAGAAATCATGGCAAAATATTTATGGACAAATGGCTGAACTTGTATAAATGGTGATGTTATTTATGCCTTGCAAAATATACATAAAAGCCTGCAAAACTATTGAGATGTTTTAGTGAAAAGCTCTGAGAAAAGGTCAAGGGTAATGCAGTTTTTATAAAATGAATATGATTTTTAATGTTTTAGTGACATTTTCTAAGAATTCTGTGACATTTTCAATGTTTTAGGGAAATCTGTAATGTTTCAGAAACATTTTAAATGTTTCAGAAACATTTTATATGTTTCAGAAACATTTTCAATGTTTCAGAAACATTTTAAATGTTTCAGAAACATTTTAAATGTTTCAGATACATTTTATATGTTTCTGAAACATTGAAAATGTTTCAGAAACATTTCCAATGTTTTAGAACATTTCCAATGTTTTAGATACATTTTAAATGTTTATGAAACATTTCCAATGTTTTAGATACATTTTAAATGCTTATGAAACATTTTAAATGTTTATGAAACATTTTAAATGTTTATGAAACATTTTAAATGTTTATGAAACATTTTAAATGTTTATGAAACATTTTAAATGTTTATGAAACATTTTAAATGTTTATGAAACATTTTAAATGTTTATGAAACATTTTCAATGTCTCAGGAACGTTTTAAATGTTTCAAAGACATTTACAATGTTGCAGAGACATATTGAGTGTTGCAGAAAAATCGTCAATATTTCTGAGCATTTCCACTGTTTTACACACATTCTCAATGTATTGAAACACATTTAATATTTACTAGGAATTTTTAATGAAAAATTTTGATACAAAAATTTTCTTTAGAAAAATTTTAATACAAAAATTTTCTATAGAAAAATTTTAATACAAAAATTTTCTATAGAAAAATTTTAATACAAAAATTTTCTATAGAAAAATTTTAATACAAAAATTTTCTATAGAAAAATTTTGAGAAAAAAATTTTCTATAGAAAAATTTTGAGAAAAAAATTTTCTATACAAAAAATTTGATAGCAAAAAATTTTGTATACAAAAATTTTAATTCAAAAAATTTTCTATCGAAACATTTTTATACAAAAAATTTTCTATAGAAAACTTTTGATGTAAAAAATTGTCTATAGAAAACTTTTGATGTAAAAAATTTTCTATAGAAAAATTTTAGCACAAAAAATTTTCTTTAGAAAAATTTTGATGCTAAAAATTTTCGATTGAAAAATTTTGATATAAAAAATTTTCTATAAACCATTTTGATACAAAAAATTTTCTATTGAAAAATGTTGATATAGCAAATTTTCTAAAAAAAAATTTTTATACAAAAAATTTTCTATAGAAAAATTTTGATACAAAAATTTTGTTTAGAAAATTTTCTATACAAAAAATTGTCTATAGAAAAGATACAAAAATATTCTATAAAAAACTTTTATATAAAAAATCTTGTAAAAAAATTTTGTAAAAAAATTTATTTAGAAAAATTTTAATACAAAAAATTTTCTATAGAAAAATTTTTATACAAAAAATTTTCGATAGAAAAATTTTGATACAAAAAATTTTCCATAGAAAACTTTTGATGTAAAAAATTTTCTATAAAAAAATTTTAATACAAAAAATTTCTAAAGAAAAATTTTGTTACAAATAATTTTCTATAGGAAAATTTTGATACAAAAAATTTTCTATAAAAAAAATTTTATACAAAAAATTTTCTATAGAAAAATTTTGATACAAAAAATTTTCTATAGAAAAATTTTGGTACAAAAAATTTTCTATAGACAAATTTTGTTACAAGAGTTTTCTGAAGAAAAATTTTGATACAAAAAATTTTCCATAGAAAAGTTTTGAGACAAAAAATTTCATATAGAAAAATTTTGACACAAAAAATTTTCTTTGGAAAAATTTTGATACAAAAATTCTCTATAAAAAAATTTCGATACAAAAAATTTTCTATAAAAAAATTTTGTATAGAAAAATTTTGATACAAAAAGTTTTCTATAAAAAAACTTTGATGCAAAAAATTTTCTATAAAAAAATTTTGAAACTAAAAATTTTCTGTAGAAAATTTTTGATACAAAAAATATTCTATAGAAAACTTTCGATACAAAAAATTTTGTATAGAAAAATTTTGATACAACAAATTTTCTAAAGAAATATTTTGATACAAACAATTTTCTATAGAAAAATTTTGATACAAGAAGTTTTTTATAAAAGAATTTTGAAGAAAAAAAATTTTTAGAGATAAATTTTAATACTACAATTTTTTATAGAAAATTTTTGTTAAAAAATTTTTTATGGAAAATTTTTTGTACTAAAATTTTTCTATATTTTTTGTATTAAAAATTTTCTTTAGAGTTTTTTTTGTCAACATTTTTCTTTAGAAAATTTGTTGTATCAAAATTTTTTGTATTAAAATTTTTCTATAGAAATTTCTTGGTATCAAAATTTTTCTATAGAAAATTTTTGGTATCAAAATTTTTCTATAGAAAATTTTTGGTATCAACATTTTTCTATGGAAAATTTTTGGTATCAAAATTTTTCTATGGAAAATTTTTGGTATCAAAATTTTTCTATAGAAAATTTTTGGTATCAAAATTTTTCTATAGAAAATTTTTGGTATCAAAATTTTTCTATAGAAAATTTTTGGTATCAAAAGTTTTCTATAGAAAATTTTCTGTATCAATAGTTTTCTATAGAAAATTTTTGGTTTCAAAATTTTTGGTATCAAAATTTTTCTATAGAAAATTTTTGGTTTCAAAATTTTTCTATAGAAAATTTTTGATATCAAAATTTTTCTATAGAAAATTTTTGGTATCAAAATTTTTCTATAGAAAATTTTTGGTATCAAAATTTTTCTATAGAAAATTTTTGGTATCAAAATTTTTCTATAGAAAATTTTTGGTATCAAAATTTTTCTATAGAAAATTTTTGGTATCAAAATTTTTCTATAGAAAATTTTTGGTATCAAAATTTTTCTATAGAAAATTTTTGGTATCAAAATTTTTCTATAGAAAATTTTTGATATCAAAATTTTTCTATAGAAAATTTTTGGTATCAAAATTTTTCTATAGAAAATTTTTGGTATCAAAATTTTTCTATAGAAAATTTTTGGTATCAAAATTTTTCTATAGAAAATTTTTGGTATCAAAATTTTTCTATAGAAAATTTTTGGTATCAAAATTTTTCTATAGAAAATTTTTGGTATCAAAAGTTTTCTATAGAAAATTTTCTGTATCAAAATTTTTGGTATCAATAGTTTTCTATAGAAA
Organism: Stomorhina lunata; assembly: GCA_933228675.1. Taxonomy (NCBI): domain Eukaryota; kingdom Metazoa; phylum Arthropoda; class Insecta; order Diptera; family Rhiniidae; genus Stomorhina; species Stomorhina lunata. Next base: position 7,797,562 of record OW121741.1, read on the forward strand.
ATTTTTGGTTTCAAAATTTTTGGTATCAAAATTTTTCTATAGAAAATTTTTGGTATCAAAATTTTTCTATAGAAAATTTTTGGTATCAAAATTTTTCTATAGAAAATTTTTGGTATCAAAATTTTTCTATAGAAAATTTTTGGTATCAAAATTTTTCTATAGAAAATTTTTGGTATCAAAATTTTTCTTTAGAAAATTTTTGGTATCAAAATTTTTCTATAGAAAATTTTTGGTATCAAAATTTTTCTATAGAAAATTTTTGGTATCAAAATTTTTCTATAGAAAATTTTTGGTATCAAAATTTTTCTATAGAAAATTTTTGGTATCAAAATTTTTCTATAGAAAATTTTTGGTATCAAAATTTTTCTATAGAAAATGATTGGTTTCAAAATTTTTCTATAGAAAATGATTGGTTTCAAAATTTTTCTATAGAAAATGATTGGTTTCAAAATTTTTCTATAGAAAAATTTCGATACCAAATTTTTGATATCATTTTTCCTGCAACATTTTCAGGAAATGTTGCTATGTTTCTGGCAACATGTTTCTGATCCTACTCACATTAATAAATAAATATGTTGGTGTATCTAGAAACATTTGTTAAAAATAGAAACTGTATTCTTAAGTATGCAACTATGTTGCTATGTTTCTGGCAACATTTTGAAAAAAAATATCTATTCAAAATCACTAATAAAACATGTTGCTATGTTTCTGGCAACACTTTTTTTTAAGTAGCTGTACTTTAGACAAAATTTTCCCAGAAATTAGGCATTACCTTAATAATAGCTTTATATTATCGAGTTTTAATTAACATTCTTAACTTTCAAGTATCAAATTACCACACAATTTCTTTCTTCTGACCAGAACAGTCAACAAACAATGAATTGTTAAACAATAATTTGAAACTTTTTCAACACACTCCCCAGTCATTTGCCCATGTTGCCCATAAAGTGCCAACAAAAAGCTTTTGTTAATTTTCCTGAAAGACGACATAAAACTTAATTAGAAATTCCTTTGCAAATAATTTGATTTGAAAGTAGGAGAAAAGTCATTTTCACTTATTTTGCTAGTTTTAGTTATGGTTTATAATTTCAATATGAAAATACCATGACCTGTACGACGGGTTGTGTTAGGTTTTGAAAAGTGTGTCAGGATTTATGATGATAGCTGAGGCCCATTCTCTGCCCAGTCTAGCACATATTGTGGTATGTTTATAAACTTAATTTGTTAAATGTACCTTTAATGACTTCATTCGTATCCGTTTTGGGTTTTAGCAAAGTTTCCTTTAACAATTTGGTGAAGTAAATGTATTTGGCTTAGAACATTTGTACCTAAGGTTTTAAATAACATTTCAAACATTTTCGAGTTCGAAGGAGAATTTGTTTAGTTTTAGTTATGGTCTGGGATTTTAATATGAAAATATTTTCTTTTGTTTTGAAAACTTTTAATAGTGACTAAAATGAGCGTTTATTTTTAGTTTTCATTTAACTTTCATTCATCATTTATAACTCACCTCATAAAATGGTGTTTTGACTAATGGAATATTTAATAATTACATGAAAATACATCAACTTTAGTTTCATTTGAATTAATATTTGAATATATTACTTTACAACATTATGAAAATTTTATGAAATTTTCGAGGAAAAGTTCCTTGGAACTAAATTAAAACCATATCCTTTTGCCACTTTTACTCTAACAAATTCTATTTGTTACAAATTTTCCCTTTTTCTCTCTTTTACTGTCAAAAAATTTATAATAAAAACCATTAAAATGTAAAATAGACAAAAAAAGAAAAGATGAAATTATGTTAAAAGCCACCATTAAATTTACATATTATTTATGTTTCTAAAGGATTAAAAGACTAAACGTTAAATAATGAAGATAAAGAAAAGGAAGTTTTAAACCATAAAAGCAATTTAAGTCAACTCTTTCGGAAATGAAAATTATTTAAAATAAATTTGATGTCATCAACACTTTACAAAAGCTTAATAACTATAATAAGATTTTGATAAAAATGGTTTCAATTTGTACGAAATGTTCAATTTTATTAAAATTCATCAATATTTTAAAGTGGTGAGTTTGGAAAAAAACTCACCACTTATCAAATTTTAATATTTATAGCAAAAATTTGATAAAAATAAGTTATGACTCTTCAAATCCTTTTAATATAGACAAATTCTAGTCTTTTTCATAGTGGTGAGTTTTGAACCAAATTCACCACTTAGTAAAATTTTACTATTTATATCAGAAATCAAATTAATTATTCTTAAACATTTCTACTATTTGTAATTTAGACAAAACCGCATATTTTATAAAAGTAATAGGTCCGAAAAGAAATTCACCACTCATTAAATTTTAATATTTATAGCATAGATTTTATAAAAAGTAATTTTAAGTGCTTTTAAATCTTTTAATATTGTCAAATTCAAGCCTTTTTCATAGTGGTGAGTTATAAAAAAAATTCACCACACCCGAAAAAAAATTCACCACTCATCAAATTTTAATATTTATAGCATAAATTTAATCAAAAGTAAGTTTAAATGCTTTAAAGTCTTTTCGTAGTGGTGAGTTATAAAAAAAAATTCACCACACCGTAAAATTTTCCTATTTATACCATAAATCAAATAAATTATTTCTAAACATTTTGACAAAATTTGAAAAAAAAAATTTTCTGAAGAAAAATTTTGACCAAAAAATTTTCTATAGAAAAATTTTGATACAAAACAATTTTCTATAGAAAAATTTTGATACAAAAAATTTCTATAGAAAAGTTTTGATACAAAAAATTTTTTATAGAAAAATTTTGACACGAAAAATTTTGACATAATAAATTTTCTACAGAATTTTCTAATGAAAACCATTTTAAACAAAAAATTTTCTTTAAGAAACTTTAGTAATTTCTATAGAAAAAATTGGATACAAAAAATTCTATAGAAAATTTTTGACTCAAAATATGTTGATATTTTCCATAGAAAAATTTAGATACAACAAATTTTCTACAGCAAAATTTTGATACAAAAAATGTTCTATAGAAAAATTTTGATGCAAAAAATTTTCTTAAGAAAAATTTTGGCACAAAAATTTTCATAGAAAAATTTTTTATACAAAAAATTTTCTATAAAAAATTTTGATGCAAAAAATTTTGGTTTTTTCTAAAGAAAATTTTTGATACAAAAATTTTCTTTAAAAAAAAATGTTGATATTTTCCATAGAAAAATTTTGTTACTAAAAATTTTCTATAGAAATATTTTGATACAAAAACTCTTGATACAAAAAATTTTTATAGAAAAATATTTAAAGAAAAAATTTTATAGAAAAATTTTCAAACAAAAAAAAAATTTAATATAATTTAAAAATTAAAAAAAAATATAAACAATTTTCCATAGAAAAAATTTATATATAATATTTTCTATAGAAAAATCTTGATCGAAAAAAATTGCTATAGAAAAATTTTGATACAAAAAATTTCCTATAGAAAAATTTTGTTAAAAAAAATTGTATAGAAAACTTTTTAAACAAAAAATTTTCTAAAAAAAATTTTAATGCAAAAAATTTTCTATTAAAAATTTTGATGCAAAAAATGTTGATATTTCTAAAGAAAAATTTTGATACAAAAAATTTTCTTTAAAAAAATTTTGATATTTTATATAGCAAAATTGTGATACAAAAAATTTTTTATAAAAAAATTTTGATAGAAAAGTTATCTATAGAAAATTTTTGATATAAAAAATCGTCTATAGAAAAATTTTGATACGAAAAACTTTTATAGAAAAAATTGTCTATGGAAAAATTTTGATAGAAAAAAGTTTCTGTAGACAAAATTTTTTGTTAAAAAAAATTTTCTATAGAAAAATTTTGATACAAAAAATTTTTTTATAGAAAAATTTTGATGCAAAAAATTTTTTTATAGAAAAATTTTGATGCAAAAAATTTTCTATAGAACAATTTTTACACAAAAAATGTTTTAACTAATTAGTGGTGAATTTTTAAATTTAATTCACCACAAGGTGAGTTTTTTTGAACAGAGTTCTTTGCAATATTATTTGAAAAAAATAATTTGTTGGAAACTTAATATTTTTACTTAATATCCTTCTCCTCTTTCATCTTTCCAGGTTGCATTTTAGCTGAACTCTATACGGGCTTCCCCCTTTTCCCGGGCGAAAACGAAGTCGAACAGCTAGCCTGTATTATGGAAATTTTAGGACTGCCACCAAAAGATCTCATTGCCACAGCTACCCGGCGTCGTTTGTTCTTCGACTCCCGCGGAGCACCCCGCTGTATAACCAACTCAAAGGGACGCAAACGTGCCCCCGGCACCAAAAGCCTCTCACAAGTACTCATCTGTCATGATCGCTATTTCATTAACTTCCTACAGCGTTGTCTCGAATGGGATCCGGCGGAGCGCATGACACCCGACGAGGCAGCACATCATGAATTTCTACAGCCGTCTTCCTCCTCCCGACACAGATCATGTCGCATGTCCACCTCATCGTCTACGGGCGGTCTCAATAACGCATCCTCGCAAAAGTCATCATGTTACAGTTTTGCCGATATCTCGCCATCGGCCACAAATGGTGGCGGGCCGGTAGTGGCCTCCATAACCAGCACAACGACAGTTAGTAATGCTGCCATTACAACAACAACCAATAAAACCACAAGATCCAATAACAATAATAATCATCAGCATATGTCAGCCTCGATTAATAATGGCAGCAATGGGGCAGGTCTTGTTGGCAACACTCATCATCATAATTCAGGCAACTCCTCTTCCCTACACCAAACCACACATGCTCAATCCTCGGGCCATTTGCCGGACATTAAGCTAAGTGCTGGCGATAAATACAACAGCATGCAAAAAATGGCTGTACGTTCAAAAATTACTTCCTCAGTATCCGATCTCGAATCTGTGCAACAATATTCTTTACATCGCATGTATGGTACCGCTGGCGGTTCAAATGGCACCCTGGTTGGAGGCCATTCCAACTCACAAATGACACAGTCAGCCTCGCGTAAACATCTCATCACTGGTACTCTGGGTTCTACAAACTCCTCGGGTAAATATGGTGGCATAGCCACTTTGGGTCACACACACCACAATGGTAATCATCATGTCTCCGCACAGTTGACATCCAATCATCACACCTCAGCCTCAAATAATAATATCAATATGTCACATTCTCAATCGACGGGCGATGTCTCGGCCATATTTGGACGTGCTTGACTTCGAGCCCGTCCCACAAAACTAGAGCTCAAAAAATGCAAACTAGTCAATATGGTGGATTTTTGGAGCTAGAAGTGGAAGCAATTGGGTTCGCAAGAAGCGACGACGATAACAACAACAATTCACGAAACATAATGACCAGAGAAGAATAAGAAGAGAAAGAGAATAGGCTCAGAGTCATTTGAAGAAATTGATTAGGAATGTTTAGATACAACAAAATTGTAGAGAAATCTCCCGCTTTCTTGGAACTGAAAAGGAGTGGAGAATTATAATAAAAAGCTGTGTTTCTTTTTTAAATTTAATATAATCTTATCGTTAGATTTTAAGATAAATTCAATATCAAAACCCGAACCCCCCCCTAACCCTAAAACATAAAACCCATTAGTTTCTAAGATAAGTGATCAATAAAAATATATGAACAATTTATAAATAAATATATCTTAATTAATTATATATGTATTAACAAAACAAAAAAAACAGACATATTTTCAACTAAAATTAACTAAAAACATAAAATTGGTGTAATCATTATTAAAACCCGTTTAAAGAGGTCAAAACAGAAAATAATATAACCAAAATTCACCACAGTTTAGTGATAATGTTACAAAATATAACAACAATATTTTTTAAAAACTTTAATTATTTTTATTAAAAACAATAATAGAAAATAGTTTATTAAGTTATCAAAACCAATTGCTCAATATATAAAGAAACGAAAAAAAAAAACGTTTTTATTAAGTAAATAGAAACGATTTTGAAATTAAATAAAAGAAACATATATAACAATATCGATATAAGATTATAAAAAATTCACCATGAGGTGAATTTTATTTAATAAATTCATAATTTTTTAACTAATTCATTACAAAAAAGTAGTAGTTATTACAACATTTTTCTAAATAAATTCATTATCAAATATCAAAAGAAATGTTCTTTTCATAAAAAAACTCATCAAATCTATAAGCATTGAAAAATGTAGAAATTCATCTCGTGGTGAAATTTTGAAACAAATTTTTTTCTGTTGAAATATTAAACAAAAAAATATTTTACTTAGAAATTTTTTAGCTTAGAAATTTTCTATAAATTCATGAAAATTTATTATTTTTAGAAAAATTTAAACTATGGTGAGTATAAATTCAAAATTCACCACAAGAAATATTTTTGGAATTTTTGAAATTCTTAAGAATTTCTGCTGAATTTCTATAACTTTTAATATTCACCAAAAATTTAAATTTAAGAAAACATCTACGATTGTTATCATAATTGGATTATTATAAGTCTAATAATTAAACTGTACAAAGACCTACTAATAGTCTTATAATTGGACTGTAAAAAGACTTAAGATTGATATCAATTATTATTATTATTGATATCAATTATTCTTATAATTGGGCTTTATTTAGTCATATTATTGAAACAACAATTGATATCATAATTAGACTTTAATTAGTCTTATAATTGGATCATAATTATTCTTATAATTGGAGGTTAATTAGTTATTTAATTGGACCAACGATTGATTTTATAATTGGATTAAAATTGTTCTTGTAATTGGCCTATAAATAGTCATATAATTGGACCAACGATTGAAATCATAATTGAACTTTAATTAGTCTTAACATTGGACTTCGACTTTTATAAAGTCCTAAGATTGATATCATAGTTGGACTATAAATATTCTTATAATTGGAGTATAATTAGTCTTGTGATTGGACCAACGATTGATATCATAATTGGACTATAATTATTCTTATGATGGACCAACGATTGATATCATAATTGGACTTTAATTAGTCTTATAATCGGAGTTGGACTTATATATTAATTGAACTATAATTATTTTTATGATTGGACTATAATTAACCACATGATTGGACCAACGATTGATATCAAAATTACACTATAATTAGTCACATAATTGGACCAACGATTGATATAATAATTGAACTTTAATATGTCTTATAACTAAACCATATAAAGACCTACGATTAGTCTTATAATCGGACTATATAAAGACTTTCGATTGATATCATAATTGAACTATAATTATTCTTATAATGGGACTATAATTAGTCTTATAATTGGAGCAACGATTGATATCATAATTGGACTTTAATTAGTCTTATAATTTAACTATGTAAAGACTTACGATTGATATAATAATTGGACTATAGTTATTTTAATACTTGGACTATAATTAGTCTTATATAATTAGACAAACGATTGATATCATAATTGGAACTTAATATGTCTTATAATTGAATTTGTATTCTAATAAAGACCTACGATTGATATGATCATTGGACTATAATTATTCTTACAATTGGGCTTTAATTAGTCATATGATTGAACCAACGATTGATATCATAATTGCACTTTTATTAGTCTTATAATTGAACTCGGACTTTATAAAGACCTAAGATTAATATTAAAATTGGACTTTAATTATTCGTGTTATTTGACTATAATTAGACCAGCCATTGACATCATAATTAAACTTTAATTAGTCTTATAATTGGACTATGTAAAGAGCTACGTTTAGTCTTATAACTGAACTTTATAAAGGCCTACGATTAATATCATAATTGGACTATAATTATTCTTATAATTGGTCTATCTTGAGTCATATGTTTGGACCAACGATTGATATCATAATTGGACTATAATTAGTTATTGGACTACAATTACTCATATAATTGGACCAACGATTGATATCATAATTGGACTTTAATTAGTCTTATAATTGGATTTGGACTTTTACAAAGACCTAAGATTGATATCATAATTAGACTATATAAAGAACGATGATTAGCAACACAATTTGACTAAATAAGCCCTACAAATGGTTTCATAATTGGACTATATAAAGATCTACGATAATATCATAATTTGACTATGTAAAGACCTATTGCTATCATAATCGGACTATATAATCGTGGTGAAATTCGTAGAGTAATCGTAGTCTCAAAAATCGACTATATAAGAAACTACGATTATTCTCACAATTGGACTACATATAGACTTAGAATAAGTCTAACAATTTGATCAGTCGATTAGCCTTATAATTAAATAATTAAAGTCTCGTAATAAGACCACGATTAGTCCAATAATTGGACTTCTATTAATATCATAATTGGACTATGATAAATCTTCTAATCAGAATAAGATTATTCTAATAGTTGGACTACGATTAGTCCCTTAATCGGACTATTTAGTCTTTTAATTGGGCTACGATTAGTCTCATAATCTAATAATTGGACCATATAAATACTTTTGATTAGTCTTGTTACATATCCTATACACGGACTTTTGTAAAATAAACTTTGGTCTAACAATTTGACCAGTCGATTAGACACCGATTAGTCTAATAATTGAACTACTATTAGTAATTGGACTATGATTTACATATCTTCGTATCATACCAAGATTATTCTCACAGTTGGACAACGATTAGTCTCTTAGTCGGACTATGATTAGTCTCGTAATTGGACTACGATTAGATTCTTAATTGGATAATAATTAATCTTATAATTGGATAATTGATTAGTCTTGCAATTATTTCCTATATACAGACTTTTGTAAAATAAGTGGTGAGTTTTAAAGACAACTTCCGCACCAAGGAAAATTTTAATTAGTTCTATAATTTTGCTAAATTAACTCCTAAAGTATTCCTGGGGGGTAAATTTAAAGATTGAACTACTTAATTTAAAAACTCAACAATTAAAATTGGTTTTCAAAATATTTAACGGCATAAATGAATTCCTATAACTCACCACGAGGCACATATAACAAGACTCAAGGCAAAAGGATTGATAGTTTAAAATAATATGATTTTCATGCTTAAACATCTCTAAGAAACAGAAACATTTTAATATTAAATAATTCATACAATTTTTTGAACTATTTCATCTGAGGTGAGTTTATTATAAAACTCACCATACTGTAAAATTTTGTGAAAAATAGTTCTTGAGCTAATTAAAAAGATTTTGAAAATATTTAACACCGGGTAAATTCCAATTCTAATAACTCACCACTGTAAAATTTCACCACGAGTTAAACATTTACATTCCTCAAGAACAAGGAACATTTTTAAATATTTAAAAATAGGCTTATTGTCCCAAAACCTATTAAAAAACAGAAATATTTCAATATCAAACAATTTATAAATTTTTTTGAAATATTTCATCTGTGGTGACTTTTTTATGAAACTCACCATACTAAAAAATTTTGTGCTAATTCGAGCTAATTAGAAAGATGTTCAAAATGTTTAACACTGTATTAATAAATTCTTATAACTCATTTCACCACGAGGTACATAAATATCTACAAGACTCAAGGCTTAGAAAAATGCTTGAAAATTTCTGAAATAGGATTTTCATCCTAAAACTGCTTTTATAAATAGAAATATTCTAAAAATGAGTTTAAACATTTTTTTAAATATTTTATCTGTGGTGAGTTCGTTATGAAACTCACCATACAGAAAAATTTTATGAAAAATTATCTTCGAGCTAATTGAAAAGAGTTTTTAAATATTTAACACGGCGTAAATGAATTCTTATAACTCACCACAGTGAAATTTCACCACAAGGTTAATATCTAAAAGACTTTAAGGCTTAGGAAAATGTTTAAAAATTTTAAAAGTAGGATTGTCACTCTAAAACTTCTTTATAAAACATAAATATTTTAAAATCAAACAATTTATACAGTTTTTGTATCTATTTTATCTGTGGTGAGTTTATTATGAAACTCACCACACTGAAAAATTTTGTGAAAAATCTTCCTGGAGCTAAGTAAAAAGATTTTTAAAATATTTACGAAGGTGTAAATGAATTCTCATAACTCACCACTAACAAATTTTGCCACGAGGTACATATTACAAGGCTCAAGGCTTAGGAAAAGGCTTGAACAATTAAAAACAGAATTTTCTTTCTAAAACTTCTTTAAATAAACATAAATATTTTTAAATTAAACACTTTATTAAATTTTCTAAACTATTTCATGTGTGGTGAGTTTATTATAAAACTCACCATACTGAAAAATTTAGTGGAAAATTATCCCGGAGCTGAATTTTTTACAAAACAGACATAAAAATTGTGAATTTTGTAAGGTTAAAAATTCTATTTAAAAACTTATAGCCATGGTGAGTTTAATTTTAAAACTTACCACTTGGAAAAATGACTAGATTTTGCTTAAAAATTAGAAACAATTTCATTAAATGAAATAAAAAACATTAAAACATAATCGTAACTAATTCCCCACCCTAAAAAAAACCTTAAAATAGTTAAAGAAAATAAAACTGTGGTGAATTCTAGACTCTTTTGTTTTTTCTTTATCAAAAAAAAAAACTTATTTTCAAATACAGAATATAAAACAAAAAACCTTAAAATAAAACTGTAGTATAAATGTCTATATAATGTTTAATAAAAAACTAAGAAGAACAAAAAAAAAATAAAGTTACCATAAAACTATTAGACCAGTAAATGTTTTAAAATAATTTAAAAAAGAATATATTTCAAAATATATATAATTTCATTGCCAATAATTAATATTTAATAATAATTACAACAATTAAAAAAAACCAACAATATTTTATATTGTAAATTTTAACTAAATAATTAAGAATTATATAAAAAAAATTCAATGTGTAGTTTCTTTTTTTTTCCTTTCACAATTTTTAAAAAAATTTTAGAATTTAATTAAATTAAATAAACAAAAATATCATAACATTAAATTCAATAAAACACAGAAAAAAATGAAATATTTAAACTTCATTAATATCAACAAATAAAGGACTGTTTTTAGAAATTTCATTTTTAATTGAAAATAAATTTTTTCCCCTTTCAATTACGAGTATCTAATTATCAAGGGCCTAAAAATAGTTATCATTTTAATTAAATTTAAGTTACACAAAAAAATGGATATTCATTAATTTTCCCTAAAGTAGCATTTTAGTAAATAATTGAGTTTTATTTTCATTTTAATAAAAGTTTTAATAACAATTAAGCAAATATTTACTAAAAAAAAGTGTGTTCGAATTTTTATTTTAATTATGTTTATTTTTTAATTTCTCTCTATTATTATATTATTTTTAGTATAATTTGATTACTATTAATTTTATAGTTGATATATAATATATTTATCCGTACATTTACAATAACTAATATTATTCTCTATATACATCAAATATACATACGAGTACATTACAACAATATACAAACAATTATCTTTAAATATCTAGTGTAAAACGTATAAATTGTATTATACAACAAAAAAAAAAAACAAAACCAACAACAAATTATTTCAAAATTAATGAAAAAACAAATAAAGTTAATCTTTAAAGAAAAAATTCAAAAAAATTATAAACAAAAAAAAATTGTGTGGACTTTTTATTTTAGCAAAATTGAGTTAGATACAATCTATCTATCTTCTATCTATAATATTAATACGCAAGCACGCATTTATTATCCCCTTTTACGCTTTAATTATACACTCTTACTTACTTACTTAAATGGCCTGTAATTACAACTTGTTTAGGTCAAAGGCCGAGCATATTTTAGAATTCCAAGCACCTCTATCTTGTGCACATATTCTCCAATTTCGTATACCAAGTTTCAAAAGATTTTCTTCTACTTGGTCTTTCCATCGAAGTTTTGGACGCCCTCTTCTACGCGTTCCCTCTGGATCATTATCGAAAACTTTTTTTGCCGGAGTATTTTCATCCATTCGCACAACATGTCCTAGCCAACGCAGACGCTGTTGCTTAATGCGTTTTACTATGTCAATGTCAGCGTATAACTCATACAGCTCATGGTTCATTCGATGTCTATACTCATTGTTGACGCAGACTGGTCCAAAGATTCTTCGTAGAATTTTCCTCTCAAATACTCCAAGGATAGCTACATCTGTCTGTGCAAGTGCCCATGATTCAGCACCATACAATAACACGAGTAGTATGAGCGTTTTATAGAGCGTGATTTTAGTTCTTACAGAGAGGACTTTATTTCTTAGCTGTTTGCTTAGTCCAAAATAGCATCGATTGGCAAGTATGATTCTACGTTTGATTTCGAAGCTTATATCGTTGTTGATGTTCACAGCGGTACCAAGGTATACAAATTCTTTTACAACCTCGAAGCTATAGTTCTCAACGGACACATGTGATCCGATTCTAGTGGTCTGTCTGCCTGTAGAAACCATCAGTTTTGTTTTTGATTCATTTACATCTAGACCCATTTTGTTTGATTCCTTCTCGATATTGGAAAAGGCGGCAGTTACATCGCGTAGAGTGCGTCCTATAATACACTCATTTCTGGAAAATTTTATACCATTTGAAAGATATTTTTCCGTAGATCAGACGAATCTATCAGACATGTCACGAATTCCGTTCGGAATTGAAACCATTCCGTTCCATTCCATTAGGTTCTATAGATTCCGAAAAATTTTAAATGTCTAAAATCAGTACAAAATAAGATTTTTTTAATTGAAATTTTCAACTCTATCTTTGTTTTAACAAAAAACACTGATTAATTGAGGAAATTGTTCAAATACTGAATAAACAACTAAAAATATATGAATTTAATTCCACTTTGAAAATAGAAAGTGGTTTCATTCCGAAAAATTTTTTCGTTTTACTTTTTCAATAGAAGCAAAGTGCGGAATTCATTCCACTTCCGAACGGAATTGAGTTCTGTGACATGGCTGTATATTTTATTAAAATCGGTTCAGTTTTAAAAAATCGGTTTGATATTTAAAAATCTTACTAACACAATAAAGAAAACTCACATGCATATGAAATTCACTATTAAAGGTACAAGGCCAATGCACGCGGCATGCGGCTGCGGGCGGCCGTAGTATTGCCAGTACATAAAATGTGCGTTTGTTTACAAAAATATTCATATAAAAATATATATGAGTAGGTTATAATTAAATCTGGCAGCACTGAAAAAATCTGCCGCGCGGAAAAGTAGAACAATGTTCTACTTTTTTCCATTGCCGCTTCAAATTTGACAAATTAAAAAACAGCTGATTGCCGCCCGCAGCCGCTTACCGCGTGCATTGGCTTTCTACCTTAAGAATCAAACAAAAGAAATTGTATGCAAACATGTTTTCTTTTGTTTTTATTATTTTTGGTGAGTGATGAGAATTAAAGAGTACATTTGTGGGGAGATAGTGGTAGACAAAGACAAAAATAAAGAGTATTTTATTACAATTAAATAAATGTTTTTGTTTTGTAAAATAATAGCAACAAAAATTATTGGTATTGTTTTTATTATTTGTGGTGAGGGAGTGAAAGACAAAATTAGTATTTTTGTAGATTTGACAAAAAAAAGTGCATAAAATGTAAACCTTTCAAATTTGAATTATTTGAAGTTAAAATTTTATCTAATTTTGTTTTTTGTGTTGGTTTATTGGGATCTTCGAGTGATTGAGGGATAAATATTGTGTTAAAAAATTAAATAATATTGCAGGGAAGGGCACGCATGAGGTCATTAAGAGCAATTTTACAATGCCAATATTTTTAAGAGTCACAGTAGTAAAGAGTTGGATAAGAATATTGTGACTTATACCCAAAAAGGATGTTACCGATTAAAAAACAGTCTTTTGAAGGAAAGTTTATAATAATTACAGATTATAATCTGTAATTATTATATATATAATAATTATTATCAAGAAAATTAATTAAATGATCGGTCTGAATCAAATGTAAATTCAAGACTGATTAATGTTTAGAAAACGCTATAACATCAGGAAGGAATATTAAAAGAAAAATCTTGCATTGCGACTGGAATGGTTTTAAACTGTAAGCTTCTATAGATTCCAAGTACTTCGTGGTTCTCGCAGTTAAAAATGATAATAAATTTGAAATATTAGGATATTTGTTAAAAAGTTCAATAAGACCTTGATTTCTCCATCATCTTTGTCAGTCCGTTAGTAACGCTTACAAGTTTATCTGTTCATCACTTGACAGAACGCTGTTTTGACATCGATAACGCAAGTTGTTTTGATAGGAGGTACTAAGTCTAACACTTTTTCCTACTCATTCACTTCTGAAGATGCAAAAACGGTTTATTATGGAATGCTCTGATTGTGATGAGTTTTTCTTTTAAAGAGAAGTAGCACTCAGGCAAATACTACCTATACAATTGCATATAGAGGATATACGAATTGGGTAACCTTCTTTGGAAAGGGGATATTAGAGACGAGAAAGGTGATGAAAGGGAGAGATAAAGCAACACTGTAATTGCACATCATATCTATTTTTAGAACAGTGAAGTTGCGCCATTTGTTGTTATTTAGACACATTTTTTTATTTTACAGCCAATTTTATTTATTTTTCGTAGACGGCGTGTTATTGCTGTAGGCTTACCGCCGATGGAAGATGCTGAGGTAACTAATAATTTAAATTCTGTTATCATTGACTTCCAGTGGAGCCTAGGGGCCTTAAATTTAATAGAAATTAATAATTACAGAAATTGTTGTTGCCGAGACCGGGAATCGAACTCAGGCTCAATGTAATATTACGTGCTAACCAACTAAGCCACAGCACGGGAAATTTGTATTCACAATGAACTAGATGACGGTCGATTGTGTCGACCGCAGGATACGCTAGTATTTATAAATTGATGTTATGTGGAGACCATTATTAACCCTTATCAAGATACTACACTACCCCTGATAATATGCTACACTACCTCCTAAACAAGATGTTACTTTACGAACCGAAAGATACATTAACCCCCAGAACACCCCCCTTTTTGCCCGGTAAAATGCTACATTACTCCCCCGACAATATGCTTCATAACCCTCAGGGGGGTTACGGCGTATTTCGATTCAAATGAAATTATTTTCGAAATACATTGCTTGAAGCATACAAATTTGAACAGTTTTATTTATCAAATCGAGATGCGCAGTAACCCCCAGGTGCAATATAAGGGCGTTTTCAAAAATGCAACATTGCGCTGCAAATGTTGCGCAGCTCTGATTAGTTGACGCTGTTGTTGCAGATCAGCTGTTGCAGCTGCTTGTTTTTTTGTTCATTTTGTTTGAAATTTTGAACGTCAAAACATTGTAAAAATGGAAAAGTATATTGTAAATTTAATTTGTGAATTAGATGATACTCCATGCCAGTCGAAGGTGTTAAGGGTCCATGCCAGTCGAAGGTGTTACAAAAAAAAGTTTTTAAAGCATAAAAAAAGAAATTTATTACTACAAGAAGTTTCCAGAAAGAAACGTAGAATTCCAAAAGTTTTGGAATACTTTGAAGTCATAAAAGAATATGCAGATGATACTTTTTTGATCACTTTCGTATGAGTCGATCAACATTTCAAGTAAGCATTCCAATGCTTTTTAAAAGTCTTGTGTATAAATCTCGAATTTCAGTCATTGTTGTGCGCTCTAAAACCATACTCATTATCCGCATCAGCCATTTTTATGTTGCACGATTTTGATGTGTTTGTGCAACATATGTTTGATTGTTGATTTTTTGAACATCTGACGTTTGCAGTGTTGCCAGCTGTTGCAATTTTGAATATGTTGCGCAACATTTGCAGCGTAATGTTGCATTTTTGAAAACGCCCATAATATAATGTGCCGATCCCCCAATCTTAAAACAGATAATCGAATTGTTAAATATTAAAAGAAAACTACTGGATTCCAAAAGAACTGGATTCCTAAAAATAAGGACTGAAATATCGTGCTACATTATTACTCGCGAATATGCTTAATTACTCTCTTAACTACATGAAACTTTACCCAACGACGAGAAAAAAGTATTAGAATTTAGTCTGCCGAAGTCAAACAGCTCTACATTATTACCCCGGTAACATGCTTTACTACTCCCCGACAACATGCTACATTAACAACCGACAAGAAAGAGGTAATAGAATAAACTCTGACGATCTCGAAAATAGAAGCGCTCGAAGATAATTGCAACTCAAAAATCCCTCCAATCGTAAAATATGAGAACACAAACATGAAATTATATGAAATTGCTAAGAAGCCAACTAGAATACAAAAAGCTGAATCCCTAAAAACAAGGACCGGATGCGATTGCGCATCTTGAAGACAGCATGAACATTACCTCTCCAACAAACATGCTACATTATCTATTGAAATAGCATGTTGTCAATAGATAATGTAGACAAGATGATTTATAAACTTCAAAAAATCATGCTTCATGACAACATTCTACATTACCCTCATGAAGATATGCTACATTATTCCCCGACAAGTCAATTATAATAGTCAAAGTCTCAAAGTCGACGTCTCGTGAGAATTTCAACTTTATGGTTTCACTCAATCTTAAACAAATTATGGAATTGCATAAAATTTCTAAAAAAAAAAAACCTACAAGAACACCAAAAAGATGAATCCCCTAAAAACAACGACTAGATGCAATTCCGCATTGGGACTAAAAACAACAAAAGATGTCATGCGGAAATTCTTTTAAGAAATGTAAATGGAGACTGGACAAAAAGCAACTCTGATCTGTTTGCAAATCTCGTAAAATTTGTATATACCCCCAATTTATCAAATGCTATAATGAAGTTGCACTTAATCGTATAGCAACGGAGAAGAACCATTAGATTTGAAATTTAAGAGGTAGTAAAGTTTATACTTGATTTAAACAATAAAATAGCACCTGGATATGACAAAGTGCTACCTACCCATTGTCGCAATAAAAATTATTTAATAAAATTAATAATACTATCTTCATCTAAATTCTCGACACTCAGTGGAGCATGAAGCCTCCACTATTTTCTTATATCGGACTCTATAGAGACAAGTTAATTATGCGTTATTCTATGAATAGTTTGCTGCCTCATCAGCAGACCATTTCCACGTGCACAAACACGATGGCCTACTCCCTGAGGACGCGTTTGTCAAGAAATCGTGATATTTTGAGCTTCGAAGTGTGTGAGCTATCCACCGCCATTTCATGTATAGTTTTGCCGTTTGTAACTCTTTATCATTTGACCTTTTTCGCGTTCTAGCAGGTCCACTCTATGGATTCCCTCGAAGCGCTTGTCGAACAATATTTATATTTTACCTTCGAAGTAAATATGATGCCTATCTACCGGTTTGTGCGCTGATATGCCTTGACCGATACAGAGATTTTGTTTGTCGCTTTAAGTAGATATTCATTTCATATGCGATTTGGAAACCAATGGCTTGCAGGCGCTTATAGATGGAATTTGTGATTTTTTTTGGTCAATTTGATCGTCCAAATGTGCGTACAATCGCAAAAATCGTGGAAAAATTCGAGCAAACCGGGTCTGTAAGATGTGAGAACACCAGTGCATGCTCGTACTGCAGAAAATATTGCTGCTGTTCGCGATAGTGTGGCTGAAGAGCCGTCCACCTCAACTCGTCGTCGTGGCCAACAATTGCACCTCTCACGCTCGTCGTTGATGAACATTATGCATAAAGACTTGCATTTACACGCTAACAAGGTGCAATTGGCTCAAGAACTAAAGCCTCTTGGCCATTCCAAACGTCGTGAATGGGCTGAATGGTGTCAAGAAATGGCAACAGTGGATGATCAATTTTTGAAGAAAATCATCTTCAGTTATGAGGCACATTTTCACCTCAGTGGATTCGTCAATAAACAAAATTGCCGCATTTGGACGAATGAGAATCCAAGAGTGATTGTCGAAAAACCAATGCACCCACAAAGAGTGACTATTTGGTGCGGTTTATGGGCTGGCGGCATCATCGGGCCGTATTTTTTCCAAAATGAGGCCGGTCAGGCAGTTATTGTGAATGGTGTTCGCTATCGTGAGATGATAACAAACTTTTTATGGCCCGAATTGGAAGATATGGATGTGGATGTTATGTGGTTTCAGCAGCACGGTGTCACTTGCCACACAGCTAACGAAACAATGGCTCTTTTGCGCAACAAATTCAATGGCCGTGTTATCTCACGTAATGGCGATGTCGATTGGCCGCCAAGATCATGTGATTTGACATCGTTGAACTTTTTTCTTTGGGGTTATTTGAAAGAAAAGGTGTACGTCGATAAGCCAGCAATAATTCAAGAGCTAAAGGATGAGATAATTCGGCACATTAACGGCATAGAACCTCCATTATGCCTCAGGGTCATCGAAAATTTGGACCATCGGATGGAGGTGTGCCGCCGTGGTCGCGGCTCCCGTTTCAGATATTTCATACATAATTGAGTCGCTTTAAGAAGATATTCATTTCATATGCGATTTGGAAACCAATGGCTTGCAGGCGCTTATAGATGGAATTTGTTAGAAACGCATAAATGCCATCGATGTGCAACTGCAAACCTTTGCAGTTTCGTAGTCGTAAAACAGGATTAAACGGCAGTGATATTTAAAGGTTTGTACCATAGCCTCCATTCATAATCTTTATCTTGGAAGTATTGATTTCCAGCCTAGCTTTCTGAGAATTAAGGGCAATATCGTGACCTGAGCCTTAGCAGCTTAAAATACATACTTCATCGGCATTTTCCAAGTTCTGAGTTGTTTTAAGAGTGTCTATTAAGTACCGAGTCTACCATTAAGAACCCGAAACATTATGTCAACGGTGACGACGATAACAATAAAAGGTGACAAGTTACATGCTTGTCTCGAACGAATTTCACAATCTACTATTACCAAATAACGCGATTATACCAGACAATTGAAAATAATCGGTTAGAATTAGTGTATAGAAAAGTTGTTGCGTTTCCAATATAACAATGTCATGATCTGAAAAAACAGACGAAGCTTAGATGAGATGCATCTAGTACGAGGGCTGTCTGATAAATAACCGACCTAACCATGATGCACGCGACTTTTTTTAAATTTTTTTTTTATTTTTCTACATAGTCTCCTTGTAACTCCACACACTTCTCCCAGCAATGCTCCCATCTCTGCAACCCTTCCAAATAGTACTTGGCGTCTTTGTCTGCAAAATACGAGTTCACGAAAGAGATTGCCTCCTCATTTGACGAAAATCTCTGGCCGCCGAGCGCAGTTTTAAGTTGAGGAAACGAAAAAAAGTCGCTTGGTGCTAGATCCGGTGAATAAGGTGGATGGTCAAGCAGTTCGAACCGCAATTCGTGGATTTTCGCCATGGCGACTGTTGAGGTGTGAGATGGTGCGTTATCTTGGTGGAACAAGACTTTCTTTTTTTGCAAATGTGGCCGATTTTTTGAAATTTCTTCCTTTAGCTTGTCCAATAATGATGCGTAGTATGCTCCTGTTATAGTTTTTCCTTTTTCAATATAGTCAATAAAAATAATTCCATGGCTGTCCCAAAAAACAGTCGCCATCACTTTCCCAGCCGAATACACAGCTTTAGCTTGTTTTGGGGCCGGTTCTCCCTTTTCAATCCACTGTTTAGATTGGATTTTTGTTGATTTTTGAAGTTTCGTCTACAGTTATCAATCGGCGCCAAAACTCGGTCTTATTGCCTCTAAACTGAGCCAACAGAGCGCTGGAAATGTTCATGCGCGCACGTTTGTGGTCTAGCGTAAGCAAACGCGGCACCCAACGCGCAGACAGCTTCCTTATGCCCAAATCTTGGATTAATATGTGACAAACACGTTCTTTTGACATCTTCATAATCTCAGCTATTTCCCTAACTTTAATCCGGCGTATAATGACTTGCTCTTTGAGAATGACTTGCACTTTAATTATAACTTGCAGGTTGATAAGACTTGACCTTTGAAAAATACTTGCTCTTTGATAACAACTTGACTATGAATATGACTTCCACTTTTAAATATGTCTTGCACTTTTGTATATGACTTGCACTTTGACAGTGACTTGTACTTTGAAAACAATTTGACAATGATTTCAGAATGATATGAATCTTTGACTATGAGTTGCACTTTTGAAATATTATATATTTCCGATGGGTGGTGTAGGGGATGTTGTATACCAAGCAACAGTTCTGATTGGTCTTAACATGGCAAGCCCAGACTTATATCGGTTATCCTTGGTCTAAATTGTTGACACCGACCACCTCATTGTATCACCCGGGGAACTACAATTACACGTGGGTATGTAGTGCCGCAAGTTCTACCATAAGAACTTTAAATATATGGGATTGTACGTCGGGCTAGTAACCCACTCCTGGAAGAGGACGTCCGAAACTTCGATGAAGAGGCGAAGTAGAGGAAAGTCTTTCAAAGCGCACAGAATTCCAAAATATGCTCGGCCTTTGACCCTAGCAGGTTGAAAATATAGGCCATTTAGGTAAGTAAGTTAGCATATTTTCGATAAAGATTTTCATTTTCAAAATTTAACTGTAGAGTCCCACCGTTGAACTAAAACATATTTTTTATGTTGCCTACTTTAGGGATGTGTGTAAATAAATGAATTTTCATAAATGTCTACAAAGCAGATACATTTATATTGGAGTATAAGATATTTTTGTTAATAAAACTAAAGCATACCTTGATGCAGTGGAAAATTAATTAAATACACCTAAAAAATAGGGTATATAACTAAATATGAATGCAAAAAAGTAAAATTTAATACAATATAAATAATTTCTAATAAAACTTCTTATGTAACAGCATTAGCCAAAATCTTCATATTGCGTTTTTAGGTATATTTCAGTTTTATTGAGAACAAAAATTGATTGCTTTGAGTTATAGGATTGATAGATATTCATTCATTTGCTTAAAATACTAGAGTTAGGATGCAAATTATTGTTGACTTATCACTTTTCAAAATATACAGCTATAAAAACTTCAAATTGCCTTAAAATTTTCTTGTCTAGCCGATATATAAAAATTTCTTCATATGTTTAATTGGTAAACCAGTAAATAGTTTATGTTTAAAGAAATATTTATTTTAATTTAAAATTGATCGGTCTTTTCGAATCACTTTTCAAATTTACATTTTTGTTTTAAAATTTTTTATATAGCTAGAGGGTGTGAAATACAACTCAATATTTTATCTGAAGGGAATCATTAAGACTTGTTATATAATCTATAACTAACCGTATAAATCCTATTATAAAGCCCTTTTAAATTTTTATTAATTAATAAAATTG
This sequence comes from Stomorhina lunata, assembly GCA_933228675.1. Taxonomy (NCBI): domain Eukaryota; kingdom Metazoa; phylum Arthropoda; class Insecta; order Diptera; family Rhiniidae; genus Stomorhina; species Stomorhina lunata. The sequence goes on from OW121741.1 coordinate 7,818,794, forward strand.
ATACCTTCAAATCGATAACAGTTTGCTTTTTTGTTAATTAAAAGTAACAAATTCATTGATTCATTCCAGTTATTTAAAGCCAAATACCTTTAGCATTTTGTAATCATATACAAATTTATTCCACACATGTAAAATCTGGGTTACATTTTGAAAAGTAAGTTTTACAAATTAACTCTTTTATGAAGAAAAAATTGTAGTTTAAAACTATTTTTAGCTTCAATACTCATGTAATACTAATAGTTTTGATGGATTTACAAATATCTGAATATTAACTTAAATGGCTGGAAATATTTATTAAAAAATTTGGATAAAAAAAACTAAGGAAAACTATAATGGTAAGTAGTTTTTGATGAAGTTGTAATAAATTTTAATCCAACAAATAATGATTTTTGTTGTTATTAATTAGAAGAAACCGCCAAACTTTTGTTTTGAATATGTTTTAGTATAAAAATATTAATTTTTATAACATATTTTTTAACTTAATTAAAATGTTTAATTGGAAAAATAAAGTCTTTTTGAAAACATTAATTTTTGTATAAAATCGATTTTTTCATATAGAATCGATTTTTTCATATAAAATCGATTTTTTCATATAAAATCGTTAATTTTGATGAAAAACTTGAATTCCTTGATGCTTTCTTAAAATGCATTTAAATTGAAAAGGGCTTTATTCTCGAAAAAGCAAAAATTTTTACATAAAATACAAAAGTTTCATATGAAATCGAGGATTTATACAAAAGGTCATATCTTTTCAACAGCGCCATCTATTAAGTAATTTAAAAAGCAGTAACCTACTTCTAAGCTTTAAGATCATATTCTAGAAAGTGCATCTCCATTTTTTTTGGTTTCCTTATAACTCCATTAAAATGGGTAAAATTTTCTATCGACAAATTTAACATCGAAAATATAGAGAAATTTTATATCGAAAATTTTCTTTAGAAAAATTTTGTGTCGAAAATTTTATATCAAAAATTTTATGTAAAAAAATTTTAAATTGAAGAAAAAATATAGAAAAATTTGATATCGAAAATTTTCTACAGAAAAATTTTCTATAGAAAAATTTTCTACAGAAAAATTTTATATTGAAAATTTTTAAGAAAAAAATTTTATAACGAAAATTTTTTTTAGAAAAATTAATATCGAAGAAATATCTATAGAAATATTTTATATCAAAAATTTTCTAAAGAAAAATTTTACATCGAAAATTTTCTAAAGAAAATAATCAAAAAATTTTTGTAGAAAAACTATTGAAAAATTTTGTACCGAAAATTTTCTATAGAAAAATTTTCTACCGAAAAATTTTATATCAAAAATTTTAAAAGAAAAATTTTATAACGAAAATTTTTTAAAGAAAAATTAATATCGAAAATTTTCCATAGAAATATTTTATATCGAAAATTTTCTAAAGAAAAATTTTATGTAGAAAATTTTGTGTACAAAAACTTTTTATAATAATACATCAACAATTTTCCATAGAAAAATTTTATGTTGAAAATTTTTGTAGAAAAATTTTATACTGAAAATTTTTTATAAAATTTTTTTCTAAAAATTTTTATATCAAAAATTTTCTATAGAAAAATTTTATATCTTAAAATTTTCTACAGAAAAATTTTATATCTTAAAATTTTTGTAGAAAAATTGTATATTGAAAATTTTCTATAGAAAATTTTCTATAGAAATATTTTATATCGAAAATTTTCTAAAGAAAAATTTTATATCGAAAATTTTCTATAAAAATTTTTTATAAAAATTTTTGTATAAAAAATTTTCTATAGAAAAATTTTGTATCTAAAAATTTGTATTTATATTGAAAATTTTTGTAGAAAAATTTTTTATTGAAAATTTTCTATAAAAAAATTTTATATTGAAAATTTTCTATTAAAAAATTTTCTATAGAAAAATTTTATATCGAAAATTTTCTATAGAAAAATTTTCTACAGAAAAATTTTATATTAAAATTTTTATGAGAAAAATTTTATAACGAAAAATTTTTATAGCAAAATTTTTTATATCGAAAACTTTCTAAAAAAAAATTTGTATCGAAAATTTTCTAAAGAAAATTTTGCTTACAAAAATTTTTTATAAAAATTTTTATATCAAAAATTTTCTATAGAAAAAATTTTATATTTAAAAATTTTTCTGAAAAATTTTATATTAAAATTTTTGTAGAAAAATTTTATATTAAAAATTTTTAAGAGAAAAAATTTATAATGAACCTTTCTTTTATAGAAAAATTAATATCGAAAATTTTCTATAAAAATATTTTACATCAAAAATTTTCTAAAGAAAAATTGTATAATTAAATTGTATAACAGAAATTTTTTATAAAAATTTTTATATTAAAAAATTTTCTATAGAACAAATTTATATTAAAAATTTTCGATAGAAAAATTTAATAATAAAATTTTATATCGAAAATTTACTATAGAAAAATTGATGTCGGTCATTTCCTCTAGAAAAATGTTATTTCGACTTAATTAGAATCACTAAAAGTTTTCTAAAAAATCAATTTTTTTATACAAAAGCAAATATTTTGATGAAAAACTTAAATTCATTTAAATGGAAAAGGACTTTAATTTCAAATCAGCTAAATTTTTCATATAAAATGTAAATGTTTCATTTGAAATCAAGGGTATGTCCAAATGATTATATCTTTTCACCAACGCCATCTATCGAGCAATTAAAAAAATAAACCTATTCCGAAACTTAAAGACCCTATTCCAAAAATTGTATATGTTTTTTGCTTTTCTTATAACTTTACTAAAATGCTTTTTATGGGAAAAAGAAAGTCTATTAGGACTCACAAAATTTTTTTATATTAAGTCGAAGTTTTTGGTACAAAATCGATTCTTTTAATGAAAAACTTGAATTTCGTGATACTTTCTTAAAATGCGTTTGAAAGGAAAAGGACCCTAGTTTGAAATCACAAAAATTTTCCATATAAAATATTAATATTTTATATGAAATCGAGAGAAAATACAAATGACCATATCTTTTTAACAACGCCATCTATCGAGTAATTTAAAAAAAAGTAACCTACACCTAAACTTTAAAGTCAACACAAACCAAATAATTTTTGTGTATAAAGAAAATTTACTTTCAAATATAAAATTAACAATTTTTTTAAAGTTACTAACAAAATCAACCAGACAAGGAATATGTAACAAACAAGCCACAAGTTAATAAGTTTAATTAATAATTATTGCTAAGTATTTATATCAAAAATCCCCCTTAAGGAAAACAAACCGACACAAATCATTATTACCAAAAAAAATTTTAAAACAATAAAAAAGAGCTAAAACTAAAGATATAAACAAATAAAATAAAAGTTATGAAATATTTCATTAAACCATAATTAGTGTTAAAACATTTCATGTCTAAGGTTGTCCCGGCCATGTCAGTTCAATTTGGCAAAAAATAAAACACAGGTAGTTAAAAACTCGATCTACTGCAACATATGAGTTTGAAACATAATTTCGATCTACTGTTTGAGATCGAATCGATGTTTATGAAAAAAACATGATGAAACATTTAATTGATGATTGACGAATCTTTGCAAAGATGATCGATAGTTAGACACATAGTCACCGACTTTAAAGGCAAAAACAAAAACTTTATGGAAAATATGTTAAACTCTATGACCTACAAAATGAAACGACAAGTGATTGAAAGGAGACATAAAAGACAAATCAAGACAAAAAAAAAAAATCAGCGAAAACGTGGGATTTTGCTTGAGATAATTATTAAACAACAGAAATCCATATCATCCAATTAGTAAATTAAAAAAACAATTTGACAAAAAAAAAAAAAAAAATATCAGGGGTCAATCGCTGCATTCGATATCGATCAAAATCTTGGACTTTTCAGTAAATATTGTTTAGCATTGTTTAGGATTTTCAAAAAAGTTTATTTTGCAAAAATTTATAAAAAAAATTTTTAAAAATTTTTTCTAGAGAAAATTTTTTTATCAAAAATTTTTCTACAGAAACTTTTTATCAAAAATTTTTCTATGGAAAATTTTTTTATAAAAAATTTCTCCATAGAAAATTTTTTTATCAAAAATTTTTCTACAGAAAATTTTTTATCAAAAATTTTTCCATTGAAAATTTTTTATAAAAAATTTTTCTATTGAAAATTTTTTTATCAAAAATGTTTCTATAGAAAATTTTTTTATCATAAATGTTTCTATAGAAAATTTTTTTATCATAAATTTTTCTATAGAAATTTTTTTTATCAAAAATTTTTCTATAGAAAATTTTTTATTAAAAATGTATTTATGGAATATTCTTTATCAAAAAATGTTCTATAGAATTTTCTTTTTAAACAATTTTCTATAGAAAATCTTTTTATCAAAAATTTTGTTATAGAAATTTTTTTTTCAAAAATTTTTCTACAGAAAATTTTTTTATAGAAATTCTTTTTATCAAAAATTTTTCTATAGAAAATTTTTTATTCAAAATGTATTTATAGAATATTCTTTTATCAAAAAATTTTCTATAGAATTTTCTTTTTAAAAAATTTTCTATAGAAAAATTTTGATATAGAAAATTTTTTTTTCAAAAATTTTTCTACAGAAAATTTTTTTATAGAAATTCTTTTTATCAAAAATGTTTCTATCGAAAATTTTTTTATCAAAAATTTTTCTGTGCAAAATTTTTTTATAGAAAATTTTTCTTTGCAAAATTTTTTTATAAAAAATTTTTCTGTGCAAAATTTTTTTATAGACAATTTTTTTCTATAGAACATTTTTTTATCAAAAATTTTTCTATAGACATTTTTTTTATGAAAGGAAATTTTTTTTTTAGAAATTTTTCTATAGAAAATTTTTTTATCAAAAATTTTTCTGCACAAAATTTTTTTATCAAAAATTTTTCTATACAAAATTTTTTCTATAGAACATTTTTTTATCAAAAATTTTTCTATAGAACATTTTTTTATCATAAATTTTTCTATAGAAAATTTTTTTATCAAAAATTTTTCTATAGAAAATTTTTTTATGGAAAATTTTTTTATCAAAAATTTTTTATAGAACACTCTTTTATAATAAATTTTTCTATAGAAAATTTTTTTATCCAAAATTTTTCTATAGAAAATTTTTTATTAAAAATGTATTTATAGAAAATTCTTTTATCAAAATTTTTTCTATAGAATTTTCTTTTTAAAAAATTTTCTAAAGAAAATTTTTTTATTAAAAATTTTGTTATAGAAAATTTTTTATTTTTTTATCAAAAATTTTTCTATACAAAACTTTTTTATAGAAAAAATTTTTCTATACAAAATTTTTGAAAAAAAAATTTTAGAAAATTTTTCTACAGAAAAATATTTCTATCAAAAATTTTTCGATAAAAAAATATTTTTATCGAAAATTTTCACAGAAGATTTTTCTATAGAAATTTTTTTATAAAAAAATTTTTCGAAAGAAAAATATTTTTATGAACAATTTTCTTTTTCTTAATATGTTGCAATTTTAAAACTCAAAAAGAGGATCGCCTATCCAAACTAAATTTATTTGTAATATTTAGTAGATGATTTGTGTAAAGTTTGCTAAAAATCGATTGAACGGTTTTTGATTTATCACATTTTTTGTAAGAAATTAATTTGTATTTTTTTCTAAAGTTTATAAAATCTATGGAAATTTTTTATATTTACACTTTGTATAATATAGTTTCCATATATTGTATAAACTCTATGCAGATAAATAGTAAACTATGCATTTGATCATCTTAAGATCTTTAGCAAATTTGTTCCGCATGAGCCGACGAAGGTTTTAAAGTTAGTATTAGCAACCTTCGACAGGTGGCGCCACTGAAAATTGCTCAAAATGAATTAAATCCTATACTTTGCATTTGATCATGCTATGGTTTTTAGCAAAGTTGTTGCGCATGATCCCACGAAAGTTTCTAAGTTGGTTCGATTAATTTCCGATATATGGCGCCACTGAAAACTAAACATAAGCATTTGATTATGTAATGCCCTAAAGCAAAGTTATTGTGCGTGAGCCGATGAAGGTTTCTACTTGGTGATATTAATGTTCGTCAGATGGCGCTACTAAAAATTAACCAAAATGAATTGAATCTTAAACTTTGCATACAAATCAATAAAATTAAGTTTACCCTTTAACTATAAAAATATTCTTAAATGAATGATTTAATAATTATATTAACCTTTTAAACAAAATCGACAACTTTTATTTTCCTAAATTTCATAATTTCATTAACATTAATTTTTAAAATTTTCATATTTAATTTTAAAATTTCTCTTTACAAAAACACAAGCGAAGCCACATAAAAAAGGCGCTCAAAAAGAGAGTGATGTAATTTACACACATCAGATCAAAATTGTCTGATTAAGTCAACAAGTTTTAAAACCAGAAATTCTTGGTATTGTAGATTCATTTATATCATGGTTGCGGCAAAAGAAAACCTTAAACCAGCTAAGGGCAAACAAATAATTCTATATAGCCAGGCGTAGGCAGCCCATACCACCAGAAGCCGAATACTTTTTGTAATTTTTGTAAATATTACGATTATTAATGAAACTCGTGAAAATGAGTATTAAAAGCATTCAGTTGGAATTTGGATGTTAACAAAGTCGGCTGGTGCCGATTTACCAATGAAAATGTATATACAAAATATACAAGAAACGAACTCAAAATCCAATTAATATCCATAAAATATACGGTACGAGAGAACAAAGAAATATCATCTTTTCGATAAAAAATATTTTTCTATACAAAAATTTTCAATAGAAATATTTTTCTGTAGAAAAATTCTCAATAAAAAAATTTTCTATTGAACATTTTTGATAAAAAAATTTTAAATATAAAACTTTTTGATAAACAATTTTCTATAGAAAAATTTTTGACAAAAAATTTTTTATAGAAAAGTTTTTGATAAAAATTTTTTTATAGAAAAATTTTGGATAAAAAGTTTTCTATAGAAAATTTTTCGACAAATATATTTTTCTGTCAAAATTTTCGATAAAAAAATATTTCTCTCGAAAAATTTTCTCAAAAAAAATTTTTCGTTAGAAAACTATTTTTCTATAGAAAAATTTTTGATAAAAAATTTTCTCAAGATAACTTTTTGTTTAAAATAATTTTCTATAAAAAAATGTTAATAAAAAAAATTTCTATAGAAAACTTTTTCATAAAACAATTTTTAACAAAAAAAAAAAAAAAATTTATAGAAAATTTTTCGATAAAAATGTTTTTCTGTGAAAATTTTCTCAAAAAAAAAAAAATTCTATAGAAAAATTTTCTATAGATTTTTCGTTAGAAAACTCTTTTCTATAGAAACATTTTTGACAAAGAAATTTTCTATTGAAAAATTTTTGTTAAAAAATAGTTTCTATACAAAAATTTTTAATAAAAAAATCTATAGAAAAATTTTTGATTTTTGAAATTTTTAACAAAAAAAAATTTTATACAAAATTTTTCGATGAAAATGTTTTTCTGTGAAAATTTTCTATACAAAAATTTTCTGTTGAAAAATTTTCTATAGAAAAATTTTCGATAAAAATATTTTTCTATTGAAAAATTTTCTATTAAAATTTTTCGGTAAAAATTTTTTTCCAAAGAAAAATGTTCGATAAAAATTGTTTTCTATAGAAAAGTTTTTGATAAAAATGTTTCTATAGAAAAATTTTCGATAAAACTTATTGATAAATAGAAAAATTTTCGATAAAAATGATTGATAAAAATTTTTCTATGTTTGATTTAAAAAATTTTTTAGAAAAATTTGTGAGAAAAAAAATTTCTATCGAAAAATTTTTGAGAAAAAGATTTCCTATAGCAAAATTTTTGAGAAAAAAATGTTCTTAGAAAAATTTTTGAGAAAAAAATTTTCTACCGAAAATTTTTTGATAAAAAATTTCTATAACTGGTTCAAAAAAAAAAAATGTTCAATAAAAATTTTTTATAAAAAAATTTCTTTAGACTAATTTTTGTTAAAAATAATTTTCTATAGAATTTTTTTTAGAAAAAATTTTCTATAGAAAATTTTTTTGTCAAAAACTTTTCTATAGAAAATTATTTTTAAATGTTTGAGAAAAACATTTTCTATAGAAAAATTTTTGAGACAAAAATTTTCTATAAAAAATTTTTTGATGATTGAATTTCTTTAGAAAAATTTTTGTTAAAAATAATTTTCCATAGAAAAATTTTTGTAAAAATAATTTTTTATAGAAAAATTTTTGATAAAAAAATTTTCTTTAGAAAAAATTTTCTTTAGAAAAAATTTTCTATAGAAAATTTTTTGACAAAAAATTTCTACACTAGGTAAAATTTTTCTAAAAAAAAAATTTTTTTTGATAAAAAATTTTCTTTGGAAACATTTTGGATAACCAAATGTTCTTTAGAAAAAATTTTGAAAAAAGAATTTTCTTTAGAAAAATATTCGAAAATTTTTCTATAGAAACATTTTTGATAAAAATTTTAAATAATTTTGTATAAAAAAAATTTTGACAAAAAAATTTTCTTTAGAAAAATTTTTGAGAAAAAAAAATTTCTTTGGAAAAATTTTTGAGAAAAAAATTTTTTTTTTTTAGAAAATTTTACAATTTTTTGATAAAAAATTTCTATAACTGGTTAAAAATTTTCTCAAAAAAAAATTTCTTTAAAAAAATTTTTGTTTAAAATAATTTAGAAAAATTTTTGATAAAAAAATTTTTTTATAAAACAATTTTTGAGAAAACAAAAATTCTACAAAAATGTTTGAGAAAAAAATTTTCCATAGAAAAATTTTTGAGAAAAAATTTTCTATAGAAATATTTTTAAGAAAAAAATTTGCTGTTGAGAAATGTTTGAGAAAAAAATTTTCAATAGAAAAATTTTTGAGACAAAAATTTTCTATAGAAAATTTTTTGATGAAAATTTCCATGAAAAAAACTTCTAGGCTTGAAAACGAATAAGGCCAACAAAATTTTCTTTACTGCTACCAGTACAATGTCAAATTTGCATGTATATATGTATATGTATGTATGTCAGTGCCCTTCCCTGCTTTAAACCAATAAATCCGTTAAAGTTTAACACTTCTTGACAATTAATGTTAAACGAAAAACTGGTTGAAAATAAAATATTTTTGGAGGAATTTTTGCAAAAAGAAAGAAAAGAAATAATTAAAATTTTGAGGAATTTGTGAATGACAACAGAAAAAAAAGTAGATATTTCTTTAAAATAAAACCTGTTGTTACCAAAAAATTAATTTAATAAATTACAAAAAACATCAACAACAATTACGGCATACAGACAAAAGGGAGAAAGACTTTCACCTAAAAGCCAATAATAATAATAATGATCAGTTCAGCATCATAATAATGATCAACCGAACCAGCAACAACAATAACAAGAAAGAAAAAAAATCTTGAAAAATAACTTTAAGAAAAAATTAAATAAAAATTATTCAAAATTTATTCGAAAGACAAAAAAAGCAACCGACAATTTTATTTTCTACAAATTCCAAGTATTACGTTTCATTTAAACCAAATGGTCAAAAGAGTCAAAACTCTTAAGGCAGCCAATTCATAACAAGTGGAAGAAGTCGAAGATAAAAACTGGTGCTGGAACTTAAAATGTTGCCTATACAGGTGGCCTTCAAGTGGTGGAAGCAAAAGGGGTTTTAAAACTTCTATAGCCATCTTCATTTTATTCAGTTTCTTTTGGTTTTTGTTAAACAATTTTCATTTCATTTGTTTTTTTTTTTAATGTTAGCCATAAACAGGTTGTTTGTTTTAAAATTTATTAAGAAATGGCTGTGACAAAATTTTGTTGAAGAAAATAAAAAGGAAAAGCGTCAATAAACTCTTAAAGCCCAAAAACTAAAAACAACAACAGCTTTAACGTGGGCAGTTTGGTGGCGGTGAAACAAATGGTAATGATGATGATCGATTGATCATCTTCATTGTTATCGTCATTATGATCAATTTCTTAAATAATTTTTAATGTGATGTTACAGAGCTTATGGAAGTTTCTTATAAAATTTCTTTTATTTGCTCAAAATAATTTTGGTTGAAACTGTTGCACAGTGGACTTAAAGAGACCAAGTCTTAGACATTTTTATTATGATCAATTTCTTAGATATTTCTTTGAAGTCTCCCTCTCATGTCATTTTAATATTTTTAGGGAATTTTTGTTTTAAATTGTTTAAACTGTGGGAAAATATACAATAAAATGTTAATATCCTCATTTTACTTCTTCATAGGATCGGGAATGCTAGTCAGCCAGGCCGTGTGCCATTTATCGAAACAAGTGATAATTTTGGAGAATACGGAGGCTGGAGTAGGACTTCCCATTTGAACGTTTCCCAGTATGTCTTGACCTCTTTCGCAACATGAGGTGGAGCATTGTTATACTGTAAAATCTCTCTATCATGTCTTCGTTATATTACGGCAGTTTGTCTTTTAACGATCGCTTGTGATTGTTTAAGTCGATTTTAACAACTCATAATCATAGCCAGCCAATGCCACCAGAACCGACGAATTTTTGTGATTATTGTGATTTTCATAATTTTTATATATTTTCTATACAAATATTTTTTTATAGAAAAATTTTTGGTTACGAAAAATTTTTTGATAATTTTTTTTTTTTTTTAGAAAATTTTTCGATAAAAATATTTTTCCGTAGGAAATTTTTTTTTTAAATTTCTTTATATAAAAAATTTTTCGATAGAAATATTTTCTATAACAAAATTTTCTATAAAAATATTTTTCTATATTTTTTTCCAAAAAAAAAATTTGAGAAAAAATTTTTTTCTATAGAAAAATTTCAGATAAAGATATTTTTCTAAAGAACAATTTTCAATAAAAATATTTTCTAAAGAAAAATTTTCAATAAAAATATTTTTCTATAGAAATTTTTTTAACAAAAATATTTTCCTATAGAAAAATTTTCGATAAAAACATTTTTCTATAGAAAAAATTTTGATTAAAATATTTTTGTGAAGATAGATTTTCGATAGAAATATTTTTATATAAAAAAAATTTTCTGAAGAAAAAATTTCAATAAAAATTTTTTGATTGCAAAATTTTTGATTCAAAATGTTTATACAGAAAAATTTCTAATAGAAAAATTTTCCATACAAAAATTTTTTATAAGAAATTTTCATAGAAAAATTTTTGACACAAAAAATTTCTATCGAAAAATTTTCAATAAAAAAAATTAAAAAAAAAAGTTTTGGAAAAAAAAAATATGTAAGGAAAAATTTTAAATAAAAAAATTTTCTTTAGAAAAATTTCAGGTAAAGAAATTTTCTATAGAAAAATTTTTGATAAAAAAATTTTCTGGAGAAAAATTTTTGATAAAAAAATTTTCTGTAGAAAAATTTTTGATAAAAAAAAATATCTATAGAAACTTTTGGAACAAAAAAATTCCAACAATTTAAAAAAAAAAATTTCTTTAGGAAATTATTGATGTTTTCTTTAGAAAAATTTTTCATAACAAATTTTCTTTATAAAAATTTTTGATAAAAAGTTTTCTATAGAAAAAATTTTGGTTAAAAAAATTTTTTAAAGAAAAATTTTTTACCAAAAAAATTTCTATAGAAAAATTTTTTACCAAAAAAATTTTCTATAGAAAAATTTTTTACCAAAAAAATTTTCTATAAAAATTTTTCTAAAGAAAAATTTTTTCCCAAAAAAATTTTCTATAAAAAAATTTTCTATAGAAAAATTTAGAATAAAAAAATTTTCTATAAAAAAAATTTTTACCAAAAAAATTTTCTATAGAAAAATTTATAATAAAAATATTTTTATATAAAAATTTTTGATTAAAACTTTTCTATAGAAAAATTTTTGATAAAAAATTTTCTAAGAAAATTTAATAAAACTTTTTCTAAGAAAATTTGATAAAAACTTTCTGAGAAAATTTGATAAAAACAATATCTTAGAAAATTGGATAAACAATTTTCTATAGAAAATATGATAAAAAATTTTCTATTGAAAATTTGATAAAAAAATCTCTATACAAAATTTGATAAAAAATTTTTTTTAGAAAAAATGTAGCAAATATCTATATACAAATTTTTGATAAAAAATTTTTGGTAAAAAATTTTCTATAAAAAAATTGTTCATAACAAATTTCCTTTATAAACATTTTTTACCAAAAAATAAAAAAGTTTCTATAGACAAATTTTTGATTAAAAAGTTTTTACAGAAAAATTTTTGATAAAAAAAAATTTCTATAGAAAAATTATTGAAATTGTCGTTATAAACATTTTAGATAAAAATTTTTGGTAAAAAGTTTTCTATAGAAACAATTTTGATAAAAAAATTTCTATAGAAAAATTTTTCATAAGAAGTTTTCAATATAATAATTTTTGATAAAAAGTTTTCTACAGAAACATTTTTGGTAAAAAATTTTCTAAGAAAATTTGATAAATAATTTTTTAGAAAATTCGATAAAAAATTTTCTAAGAAAATTTAATAAAAAATGTTCTAAGGAAATTTGATAAAAATTTTGCTATAGAAAATTTGTTAAAATAAATCTCTATAAAAAATTTGATAAAAAAAATTTCTTTACAAAGTTTGTTAAAAATTATCTTTAGAAAAATTTTTTACAAACAAATTTTCTGTAGAAAAAATTTTGGTAACAAATTTTTCAAGTTTTCTTTATAAAAATTTTTGATAAAAGTTTTCTATAGAAAAATCTTTTACCGAAAAAATTTTCGAAAGAAATATAAAAAAAGTTTCTATAGAAAAATTTTTGATAAAAAAATTTCTTAAGAAAAAATTTTAATCAAAAATTTTCCATAGAAAAATTGTTCATAAAAAATTTTTTTCTGTAAAAAATTTTCTATAAAAATATTGTTGATAAAAAATTTTCTGTAAAAAATTTTTAATAAAAAATTTTGTAATAAAAAAATTTTTGATAAAAATATTAAAAAAAAAAATGGAGTAGAAAACTTTTTCCTTTTAAAGCATTATATTCTTCATTTTAAAACATTTTTCCTCTTCTGTTATCTTTGACTCCCAGTGGAGCATAGGGCCTCAATTTGAAACATTAGTTAAAAAAAAAATAAGTTTAAAGCCAAAAGAAGCTGAATTTAAAAGATTTAAATTCATTTTTACTTCATTATTTTTTTGACACATAACCATCCCAACCAAACCACTGTCATCTTCCAAACCTGCTTTAATACTTCTACTCTGTTGTTAAACACTGAGCACTTACTCCTCAGCGTGCCAAAGATGCGTTAATAATCTATTATAAATGATCTTTTCTACTTTAACTCCTACTTCTTTTCTACTTTAACTCCTACTTCTGCCACTTGATCCATTATTTAGAAGAAAAGAAACAACAAAATAATGCAGAAAGAAGTATCTTAAACCACAAGTTTCGTTTTCGTTTTAGAAATTAAAGTCGATTTTTTTTCTTCTTGTTCGATTTAAAAGTTATAACATGATGACCATAACTTTTACTTTCTTTTTAGTTCGTTTTCGTTACAAGAAGTGAATAAAAAGAGATAGAGACAGAGAGAAAAAGAAGAAGACGTTGGGAATTCTGGGTGCGTTTTTTTTTGTCTGTTGATGTTGAAAAAAAGTAAAAGTGCGATGATGGGAATAAATTTTAATCAATTTTATAACAGATTTATAGGAACTGATAAGAATTTAATTGTTTTCCGGTTGAGGATTTTAAAAATTTGTTAAATGATGACAATGAAAAATAAAAAAACGGTGTTGAGAAATTACTTAATCTCTAAATAATTAATGTCATATAAAATGTCAAAAAATAACTTTATCAAAAACGATTACTTATTCGCTAAATAATAGTTTAAAACCCACATTTGAGTAACTAAACTGTCAAAAAAACTTTATCAGAAACGATTACTTATTCCCTAAATAATAGTTTGAAACCCACATTTGGGTAACTATACCGACCTACTCATAACTATTTGACATGTGTCACAAAACGGTTAATAAATAGAACATAGAGTGACGAAATCCATATAACCGGTAGCTCAGTAAGTTAGTAGACAGAGGTATTTGACTAGAAAGTATTTAGACATACTTTGATTACTTTCGGGGTTATAAGCATTACCATTTCGGTGGATTGGTATTACATTAGCCAACATCTTCTGTTATTCTTGACTCAAAGTGGGCCTCCTCGGATAGAATTGGTTTGATTCATCATAATGTTCTTGCTTAGATTAGGCACCTCTTTTCACCTCTGTTTCTTTTCATGCTTAAAACATCGTAAGTGCTAATTCGATGGGAAATGAGCCCAAAAAACGAGCCACGTTTGTATAGTGAACCGTTTGTTCCGAGACAGACGCCCGCTTGAACATTTTCGTACTTTACCAAATTTCTTAGACTCTTAAGCCAAATACGTTGGAATTTCTTTAAGATAACTCCCTCTCTTACCTAAATCCCACACATGTGATTTACCGCTTCTTCAACTGGGTTGCTCAGGTAAACAGGATATACCAAGAGGAGGTTAGAGTAGGAATTGGATACAGTTTTTATCTGGCAGCTGGAGACGCGAGGCAACAGCTGCACCCCATTACATCCCGGCGTGTAAATTCACACATCCTTAAATGCTGAATCAACAAAAAACTGTTGAGTCATCCTAAAACTGCTGAGTCATTACAAAACCACTAAATTTTTCTAAAACTGCTAAGTCATTCTAAAACCGCAGAGTTATCCCAAAACTGCTGACTCATCCTTAAACTGATGAGTCGACAAAAAAAAAAAAGAAAACAAATTATCCAAAAACTGCCGAATCATCATAAATCCACTGAATCATCCTAAAACTGCTGAGTCATCATAAAACTGCAGACTCATAACAAAACTGCTGAGTCATCTTTAAATTTCAAAATCATCTTAAAACTGCCGACTCATACTAAAATTGCTGTGTCATCTTCAAATTGTTAAGTCATCTTTAAACTGCAAAGTCATTACGAAATGCTGAGTCAACTTTGCACAGAAAGAGGGTAGAACACTTGGACTTACAACAATAAACGTTCAAAATTATTGGTATTACTACCGCGCCACCGACTTCGCAACCTAACCTCAACCTTGACAGTTCACTGCGATTTTGGGTTGCTTATCAGAAGACTTAACCGTCAATACTATAACTACTTTCGTAGTTGTCATAACATCGAAGAGGAGGAGACAGTAACTCATCTTCTATGCCACTACCCTGCTCTTTCAATTTTCAGGGCTATAAATCTGGAAGTGCCTTTCCTGCATGATTTATCTGATCTAGCGTAAAATAGACTAATTTGCCAAAGCTACAGGCTGCCTAAATAAGCCTCCCACTGATGGTTTGGAATAAATTAATTTGTGTTTTTCTTTACCAGTCTTATATTTACAGTGTATCAAAAAACTATCAAACAATCGTCATATAGTAATCGAATAACCGTCAAACAATCATCAGTCAATCGTGAAACTATTATTGAACAATCATTAAAAATCATTGAAGAGTCATCAGTCAATACTCAAACAATCGTCAAAAAATCTTCAAACTACCGTCATAAAATCGCCAGTTAATCGTGAAACAATTATTAAACAATCATTAAAAATCCTAATCTCAACCTTAACAGGTCACTGCGATTTTGGGTTCCATATCAGAAGACTTAACCGTCAACACTATGACTACTGTCGTAGTTGTCACAACATCGAAGAGGAGGAGACAGTAACTCATGTTCTATGCCACTGCCGCGTTCTTTCAATTTTGAGGGCTCTAAATCTCTGAGGGTGCTACAGGCTGCCAGATAAGCCTCTTGCCGATGGTCTGGAATAAATTACTTTGTGTTTTTCTTTACCAGTCTTATATTTACAGATTATCAAAAAACTATCAAACAATCGTCATATAGTAAACGAATAACCGTCAAACAATCATCAGTCAATCATGAAACTATTATCTAACAATCATTAAAAATCATTGAACAGTCGTCAGTCAATCATCAAACAATCGTCAAAAAATCATCAAACTACCGTCATAAAATCGCCAGTTAATCGTGAAACAATTATCAACAATCATTAAAAATCTTTAAACAGTCTTCAAACAGTCTTCAGTTAATTATTCATCAAGCAACTGTCAAACAATCGTCAAACAACCATCAAATAATCATACAAAATTTGCAAACAATTCTCAGTCAAACTATTATCAAACACAAATCATATTACCAATATCCGTGCAGCCGTTTTCCGATTTTAGATAAATCAAAAAAAAGAGGGCTTAAAAATGGGCATGGCCAATTTTGCTTTATGTAGATTCGTAATTTGGAATTAAAAAAAACATTAAAAAAAAATTGTCTTCATCGGTTCAGCCGTTTCCAAGTGATGCAATTTTAAAGAAAAAAGGGAATTTTATCCCCATTTTGGGATTCCCAGGTCCTCCTTGCTCCATTTTCAAAAAATTCAAAAAGTATGAAAATACCCACATTTAAAACTTAAATTAATTTGGTTAAATCGTTTTGATCTTAGCATCCATATTTGCAAACAATCATCAGTCAAACGTGAAACTATTATCGAACAATCATTAAAAATTATTGAACAGTCATCAGTCAATACTCAAACAATCGTCAAAAAATCATCAAACTACCGTCATAAAATCATCAGTTAATAGTGAAACTATTATTAAACAATCATTAAAAATCCTAATCTCAACCTTAACAGGTCACTGCGATTTTGGGTTCCATATCAGGAGACTTAACCGTCAACACTATGACTACTGTCGTAGTTGTCACAACATCGAAAAAGAGGATACAGTAACTCATTCCTATGCCAATGCCGCGTTCTTTCAATTTCGAGGGCTCTAAATCTCTGAGGGTGCTACAGGCTGCCTGAATAAGCCTCTAGCCGATGGTCTGGAGTAAATTACTTTGTGTTTTTTTTTACCAGTCTTATATTTACAGATTATCATATAGTAATCGAATAACCGTCAAACAATCATCAGTCAATCGTGAAACTATTATTGAACAATCATTAAAAATCATTGAAGAGTCATCAGTCAATACTCAAACAATCGTCAAAAAATCATCAAACTACAGTCATAAAATCGCCAGTTAATCGTGAAACAATTATCAAACAATCATTAAAAATCCTAACATCAACCTTAACAGGTCACTGCGATTTTGGGTTGCATATCAGAAGACTTAACCGTCAACACTATGACTACTTTCGTAGTTGTCACAACATCGAAGAGGAGGAGACAGTAACTCATCTTCTATGCCACTGCCGCGTTCTTTCAATTTTGATGGCTCTAAATCTCTAAGGGTGCTACAGGCTCTTGCCGATGGTCTGGAATAAATTACTTTGTGTTTTTCTTTACCAGTCTTATATTTACAGATTATCAAAAAACTATCAAACAATCGTCATATAGTATCGAATAACCGTCAAACAGTCATCAGTCAATCGTGAAACTATTATCGAATAATCATTAAAAATCATTGAACAGTCGTCAGTCAATACTCAAACAATCGTCAAAAAATTATCAAACTACCGTCATAAAATAGTCAGTTAACCAGTCACCAGTCAATCAATCATCAAACAACTGTCAAATAATCGTCAAACAACCATCAAATAATCATACAAAATCTTCAAACAATTCTCAGTCAAACTATTATCAAACACTAATCATATTACCAATATCCGTGTAGCCGTTTTCCGATTTTAGATAAATCAAAAAAAGAGGGCTTAAAAGTGGGCATGGCCAATTTTTCATTATATAGAATCCTAACTTGGACTAAAAAAAAAACATTTACATTTATTTTTTGAAAAAAAAAAAACATTTAGAAAAAAAATTTTAAAGAAAAATGGAATTTTATCTCCATTTTGGGATTCCGAGGTCCTCCTTGTCTTCATTTTAATAAACTCAAAAAGTGATAAACTATCTTATAGTATGTATGTATGTGTATATTTTAACACATTTAAAACTTAAATTAATTTGGTTAAATCATATTTGTCATTTTTAATATTTGACTTATATGGGAGGGGTCACGCCCACTTGAGATTTAAAAAAGAAAACCACAGGTATACAGTCAAAATTTCTGTAAAATCGGTCATCCATATTTGACATTTTTATTATTTGACTTATATGGGTGGGGTCACGCCCACTTGAAATTAAAAAAAACTAGCCTATTTTAACCACCGTTCACACCTTACAATACTGTCTAAGTTTCAGAAAAATCGTTCAGTTCGGTCATCCATATTTGCCACTTTTAATATTTGACTTATATGGGAGGGGTCACACCCACCGGTCACATCTTAATATACTGTCAAAATTTTAGAAAAATCGGCCTGATCGGTCATCTATATGTGTCATGTTAAATATATAAATTATATAGGAGGGGTCACGTAAACTTGAACTTAAAAAAAAACTAGCTTTTCTTAACACCGGTCACACCTTCCCATACTGTCAAAATTTCAGAATAATCGGTCAGCTAGTTTCGGAGATCCTTCATATTAAGCAACATACAAACCGACAAACAGACGCGAACATTTTTTTATAGATATGGGCAAAAATCAAACAGTTTTTATTCCTTTGAAACCGACTTTCAACTCGAAAAATTTTTGTATCCTTAGAAGTTCGGAAAATCTAATTACAGATCTCGAACTCGCAAAAACTTCTGTATACTGAACACAATATCTTAGTTGCGCAAATTTGCGCTTATAAGCGTAATTGGCATGCAAATTAAAAGAAGCATTAAAAAATCGATTGAAGCATTCAAGATTTCTTTCATATGTCGTTTTCTTCTGCATTTGTTTTAATATTTGGACCCAAGTCGTTGTTCTACGAAATAGACACCACACTTAGGGGATAAATCCACTTCCCTTTAAATTTTAATTTTGGCAGCCAAAATTTGAAGCTCGTTAATAGAAGCCAAAAAAAAATTTAGTGTGCGATCAAAAATTTTTTTTAATTTTTTTATTTCCGAAAATTAAAACTATTTGATTTTTGTCCATATAGATTTAAATACCTACTTCCCGGAAATGAAACATTTCAAAATCGTTGCTGACACATTCCAAAATCTAGACACATTTTCAGAAAAAACCCAAATAAATTCACACGATAAAGTGCGAAGTAAACACAGACTTATTTTGAATCTTCCCCCACATGTACAAAGTAATTTACAGAAGACCTTGTCTTTAAAACAAATTACATCTGGTAAGTAAAAAATTACATTTTAGCACGATTTGCAATATTCTTTAAACTCTCATTTCGAAATTTTGAATGAATATTTAAAGTGAAATGCTTTGATTGTTTGGTAAACGGAAATAGGAAATAAGAAATAAGAATGTAAATTTTTGTAAAGAAATTTACATAATGTTTTTTTAATATTTTAGGGAAATATTTTATCTGTTATGATGAAAAAAAAATTGATAAAAACTTTTAACATGACAAGAAAAAATTGGAAACATTAATCATTTTGAAAATTTTTAAAAAAATTTTGGAAAATTGCGAAATTCTTAAGGCATTTGTTAGCAGTTCATTAAAAATTTCTTCCCACACTGTAGTTTCCTTAAAAATTTTTTACTTAAATTTTTACATGTAAAAATTTGACCGTACAAACCAATTCGAAAATGCAGTTGCTTGTTAACAATTGTTAACACCCACAACTAATCAAAAATAAATTTGTAATAAAACCAGGGTCAAGTTAAAGAAACATCACTCAAAACTTTTGTTTGATTATTCAAAACCGACAATATACAAAAGTGTTTTGATTTTAACGACATCATATTCAAATTATTAAAGAGCTCCATTTATCCAAACTTCAAGCAATTTGCAATTGTTTAAAATTGCAACTCATTATTATAATTAATTTGGAAGTTTGTTTAGTTTTAAGTTGGTTTTGTTTTCACACAAGATTTATTACAGATTTTGTGGGTTACACTCTTTTTTTTATTTTAATAAAACAATTAAATTTTATTTAATTTTTTAAAACAAACGTGCTTTAATTTGTTTTTGCTGAAAACTTAAACAAAACATTTCGAAATTTTTATTTGGTTTAAAAAAAAAAAAAAAAAATAATAATTACCATAAAAACTTTTTTGTGCTATTTTTATTTTATTTATTTTTCGTATCTGTTTTTTTTCAAAAAGGTGTGGAATTTGATTAAGAGATTTCATCTTAAAAAGAAATCATGATTTTTTAACAAATTGTTTTTGTTATAATAAAACAATTGTGGCACGTTTTTTTTTTGGGCTTTTGTTTTATTAAAATTATTACAATAACCTTCAATAAAATGTTTGTTTAAAAAAAAAACACTAAATACTTTGTAATGTAATCAACTAAAACAATTATGAGCTAAAAAATAATATTCATCTTCGGACTAACAATAGCCTACAATTAGAAAAAAAACCTAAATCGATTGACCATGATATTTCCTTTGTAGATTATATTAGTTTTGACATCATCTATCGTGATGTCAAACTTACTTATGGTCATTCGCTCTCGTTCCTGCTTGTCAAATTATATCAATGTAGAACATTCTGTAAATAGGATCACCAAGTGCGTATAAAATGTTAATAATTTCTTTTCAAAAGCTTCGGTCTATATCTAATGATTCGCTTTCGTTTCAGGTTATGCGTCCTATGCCTTCTCTGGCCTTGATTATTCCTGTCTAAGACAGTTCTTCGATATCATATTGCAGCCTTCTCTATGTATTTTGAAGCCACGACCACTTTCTAAGTAAGCAAGCAAAACTAGCTGTTACTGTGTGACAAATGTCCATCATTGGTATAAGAGGTGTCATTAGTTTATGCTGATGTATGTAACGCATATAAATATTTGTCTAAGACCCACCTTTTAGTATACCAATAGGCTTAGAATCACTTTCTGAGTCGATTTAGCGATGTCAGTCCGTCCGTCCGTCTGTCTAGACGACTGGCTGGACCCTCATGTAAACCATGTAATCAAAGTACAGGTCGTAATTCTAAAGGTAATTTGAAGAAATTTGGCACAGATCACTTCCCGGAATTGATATATTGGCCACAAATATCTATATTTTTTCATGAAATTTAAATTAAATACTGCTTAGGTAAACTAAAATCACTATACCAAATTTCGTTGAAATCGGTCCACATTTGACCATACAAACTCTTTTGCTAAAACGCACTAAATGAGACAAAAATCATTAAAACGCTCGTAAATCTAAAGATAATGGGAATTTTTTTTAATTTGAAAAATATCGAGATGATCAGTCCATATTTGACCCTAGCTCTCATATAAGTCCAAATGACGGAAATAGCTTAAATATATTAATTTTTAGAAAATGTTTGTATGATGGCAAAATTTTGCAAATATTTGTCTTAATACAGGAAAAAGAACACTATTGACCTTAGTGGTGAAGGGTATCATATTGTCGGGCTTGACCGACTATAGCACTTTCTTACTTGTAATATTTGAAATTCCGTGGATCCACATACTTACAACAAAGCAGACCTTATGCTAACTTTAAACAGACGTGTTTTAGTATTCCGCGAAGTTCTACTAGATCGTTACACTTTATGAAGTAAAATAAAAGCTGCAAATTAATATCTATCTCTGAACCACTCTTCTTAGTTCTCCTCCCATGACTTTGCAGCTTCTTGTCGATGTCAGTAAAGCTCGATGCCGTCTAGCATTTATCATCGGCATAGTCGATGTGGTTCAGCTTGACACCACGTTCTTTTCAAAAGCTTCGGTCTATATCTAATGATTCGCTTTCGTTTCAGGTTATGCGTCCTATGCCTTCTCTGGCCTTGATTATTCCTGTCTAAGACAGTTCTTCGATATCATATTGCAGCCTTCTCTATGTATTTTGAAGCCACGACCACTTTCTAAGTAAGCAAGCAAAACTAGCTGTTACTGTGTGACAAATGTCCATCATTGGTATAAGAGGTGTCATTAGTTTATGCTGATGTATGTAACGCATATAAATATTTGTCTAAGACCCACCTTTTAGTATACCAATAGGCTTAGAATCACTTTCTGAGTCGATTTAGCGATGTCAGTCCGTCCGTCCGTCTGTCTAGACGACTGGCTGGACCCTCATGTAAACCATGTAATCAAAGTACAGGTCGTAATTCTAAAGGTAATTTGAAGAAATTTGGCACAGATCACTTCCCGGAATTGATATATTGGCCACAAATATCTATATTTTTTCATGAAATTTAAATTAAATACTGCTTAGGTAAACTAAAATCACTATACCAAATTTCGTTGAAATCGGTCCACATTTGACCATACAAACTCTTTTGCTAAAACGCACTAAATGAGACAAAAATCATTAAAACGCTCGTAAATCTAAAGATAATGGGAATTTTTTTTAATTTGAAAAATATCGAGATGATCAGTCCATATTTGACCCTAGCTCTCATATAAGTCCAAATGACGGAAATAGCTTAAATATATTAATTTTTAGAAAATGTTTGTATGATGGCAAAATTTTGCAAATATTTGTCTTAATACAGGAAAAAGAACACTATTGACCTTAGTGGTGAAGGGTATCATATTGTCGGGCTTGACCGACTATAGCACTTTCTTACTTGTAATATTTGAAATTCCGTGGATCCACATACTTACAACAAAGCAGACCTTATGCTAACTTTAAACAGACGTGTTTTAGTATTCCGCGAAGTTCTACTAGATCGTTACACTTTATGAAGTAAAATAAAAGCTGCAAATTAATATCTATCTCTGAACCACTCTTCTTAGTTCTCCTCCCATGACTTTGCAGCTTCTTGTCGATGTCAGTAAAGCTCGATGCCGTCTAGCATTTATCATCGGCATAGTCGATGTGGTTCAGCTTGACACCACGTTTTGTTTGTTCTATTACAGTGTCCAACAAAATCAGGAATTGTATCTAAGAAAATAAGCAGCCGTGTTTCACATCTTTGTTAAATAAGAAAGACTAGACAGTTAAACCGTAAAAACAAACTCTGGTATCAGAATAGCTATACACTTCCTTAATGAGATTTATAATTTTTTCTGAGATGTTAGATAAAATGCAACGGTTTTGATTCGTCATAATTTGGTAAACCCAGACATATCTTAGTCAATCCCTCATCTCAACTGTGAACACTGACTACCCCTTGGTGTCGCCAGGTTAGCTACCGTAACACCCGTTAAAGCAATGAGCTAACAAGTGCCGCGAGTTCTCTCATGATAACTATAAAAATATGGGTTAGGACATCGGGCTAGTAACCTACACCTGTAAAAACGGACACCTTAATGTTAGAAAAGGACGTCCGAAACTTCAATGGAAAGACCAAGTAGAAAATTTTTCAAAGCTTAGCCTAAGAAATTTGAGAATAGTGTTGAAGATCAAAGCGCATGGAATTCTAAAGCATGTTCGACCTTAACAGTTTGAAAATATAGACCATTTAAGTAAGTAATACCCCTTGAAGCCAGGGCTATCCAAGTTATGATCTTATGATTGATGCATTAGAGCATCGTCGCAATGTGGGATGTGTTTCATTGTTACAATGGCAGTGCTCTAAAAAATTAGGGATATAGTTCCCGAAACATGCACATTTGTACGAAATACTGACTCTCACTTCAATTAGAGCATATCCTTTTGTGGTCGACAGGTAATATTAATAATTAATTTTTTAGCCGAACTGTTCGTTGTTACTTATGTGGAATTAGTTTCCTACAAAAGTCTTTCCCCCCAATTATGATATCAAAAATTCAAATCGAATATCTATAAACACTACTCCATCTATTCTCCTTTCCATAACCCATTTTCCTAGTTCCAACACAAAGCTTTGCATATGTAGGTATCATCTCCTACATGCAGAAGCTTTAAACAAATTTGTGCAACTTGGTCTTTCTATCGATGTTTCAGACGTGCTCTTCTATGAATTGTACAATCCAATGTCATCGTGTAGCTCACACAATTCATGGTTCATTCGATGTTGTTATTCATGGTTCGTACATTTTTCGTAGAATCTTATTCACGAAAATTTGGGCAGTCAACTCACCCAATGTGCGTCCAAAAATATCAATATCATCGGCAAACGCGAGTAGCATGTGTTTTTTTTTTAAATTTTCACAATATTGAAGAGATCTCATGATAAACTAACGCCTTTACTGTAGTCCCGTTAAGTTCTGAAGGGCTCCGATAGGTTCTTACATATTTTAGCGGTTAAGATTGTATCAGTTAATCGGGCTGGCCAAATCAAATTTGTAATCAATAAAAGAGATGATATGTGTCTATCTGTTTTTCTTGGATCTTCTCCAAGAGACTCCAGTCGTTAAACATACGTTATTTTAATCAAATGGTTTCCTATAAGTTGGAACATGCTTCTCATCACCTTTGGCCTTAAAAATGTCTGCTTTGTTATTTCTCAGTCGCATTATTGCTATTCTAACTTCATATTGGTTGGATGGTTTAAGGCAGGTGTTGTCAAATTCTAACCAAATGTATTGCGTTTGAAAAACATTACATTGTAAAAATTTGGAAATTGGTTTGAATACCCCTTTATTCTTCTTGATTCCAACAAAAAGCTTGGCAGCTATCGTCAAACGCTTATCTGTTTAATTGTCGTACAGTGTTAACATAACAATAATTTTCTAAGAATACCTTTCGACATAGCAATATCTGGTTCTATAACATATGTTGTACTTAAATCATTATAGGGCAAAGTCTCTCTGATTTTGTATTTTGCTAACCCTAGGGGTAGCAAAATACAAAATAAGAGAGTATCAGAGAGACTTTGCCCAACATTGACTTAAATGTATCCCATTGCCATCTTTGCACAGATTTCCTATAATATTGGCCCATCGATTGTGCTATAGAAAGGCATTTATTAATTGAGTGGATTAAAAAGTATTAGTTAGTTCAATTTAAAGACGATACTATCCCCGAATTTTGTTTTTTATAACTTATTAAATAGGTCAAGCCCTTTTTCAGTTTTATTAATTTTAGTCGTGCAAATCCTCTTTTTTGAAAAGAAATATATCTTGAAAATTAGAGCCAAATTCTTAACAAATCTAAGATCATTTTCTAATTCAGCAGACAAAATGTATCTAAAAATCATCTCAAAAGTTCAATTTGCCACAGAAATAAACAGTCAGAGCATTTTCGATTGTAAAGTCTCTAAAACAAAAAAGTCACTCTATGTTTCGATGATGTTCAAGAGAAATTTAGGATTCAATAAAAATAATAAGCAGGAGCCCATTTTTAACACAATCCAAGATATCATGATTATAACTTACTTATATTTTTTTATTTAATATATGTCCGGAGTAAAATATGTTACACATTTTTTCAAAAAGCCAAGCATTAAACGGACTCGGATTTTTGCGAGTATCAAATTCTTTATAGCATACCCGCATAGACAATAAAAAAATATTAAGAAATGATGTATAACTTTTTCGCGATCGTTAAAAAAGTTTCCGCACCAACCGCAATAAAGTTTTGAATTTAAATTTTTTCCTATGTATACAAAATTGCCATTTAACAAAAAAATTTAAAGTAAATTTTAAATATAATAAGATATTTCGAAAAAAATCGCGATATTATGAAAATTAAAAAAAAAAACAAATTTTGGAGGAGCTTTAGAAATTGCATTTGATGCTTAAACTTTTTTGACCAAAATGGTCTTACTTAACAGTACTAAATAGCCCATCGCATGATGGCATGAATAAATTTTGTGCAAAAGACGTTATAGCCCTATTGTATATGTTTATTCCATCTGACATTGTATCTTCGTATCAAGGATCGTGAGGTTGTCATTTAAAGGTTCGATAAGACTGAATTCCCAATTTATTTTGCTCTAAGCTCAATTTATGTTTAGATCTCGGTGTATAGACCTAGATAGCTCAAATGTAAGACTGATATTGCTTTTAGTGTGTTTAGATGTGTCCGGATTTATTACATAACAATTTATATTATATCAACTGAGTTCATTATATCCAGAGTCTACTATGAGTCTCTGATAATAAAATGTTGATAGATTGCGTTATACCTCTCTACTCATCAGAATCAACAAAATATTCAAGATATAATAAAATTAACAAAAATTTGCCATTGTCTAATGGAATTCGGCATAATTTTTTAAAAGATATAGGAATTATTTCATTAAAACTCCACATTTTTACTGACAAACGGTATAAATTCTTTAAAGGTATTTAATCTCGATTCTTTTATTACTTTTATTATGTAAATTTTAGCCCAATTTTAAAAACTTTGAGATTTGTTAGAGGTCAGTTTGTCACAGTTTTGTCTCTTAGAGTTTTTAAGATAAAAACTGAAACTCTCCTTCTTGGCCAAATACTTTCTCTCACAAAAGAAAGCTTTTTGAAAAAAACGTAAAGATTATTGAAAAAAAAAATTGGATACAAACCAACAATGGGATTCCCACGCAAAAGAGGAAAAATGGTTTTTGAGTTATGAAGTAAAGGGGCTAAAGGGGGAAAAGGAGTTGAGGTAGAGTCAAAATAATGAAGATGAGGTGGTATAACATGCATTTGCAATATGGGTTGTAAATGTTATAACTCCATTACTTGTTAAAGTTATAAGTTAAAGGTATGATACATATGGACGTGGCAGAGCTTTTTTTCATGGGTTTTCTTGAGTTAAAAAGATGATGCAGTTTTTTATGCTTAAATTGGAAGTCATGAAATGCAAGATTTCAATATTTGTTTCGCTTGTTGAAATTTTTGTTTTTGGTAGCTTTTGGCCAGCTTTTGTTTTATATGAATTTTTCTTTCAAGAAAAAGTATTAACGTTTCTTAAGACACACTTGCAGTTTCAGTCTTAAACAAGATCTTCTGCAGTCAACATTTATTAAAACGTGCGGTTTATTACATTAAATTCAAGACGAAAAAACAGAATTGGAAAATATTGCAAGTCCAATATTAACAAAAGTTTTACAAAAATCATTTTTATATGAATTTTTGGTATTTTTTTGTGTAATTGTTGTTTTTTTTTTGGCATCTCTTCTTTGATTTTTGCTGTAATTGTTGTGTGCGGTCGTTCGTTCGGTCGTTTTGCTTTTAAGCCAAGATACAAGAGACTGACAGACGTTGGTCGGTCGGTGACGGTATTGAATGAATGCGACGAGTGTTTCGTTTTGTGTGAATTGTTAAAAAGATTTCTTTGGCCGTTGAGGCTTAAAATTAAATTCAAACTTTAAATGAATTTCAGTTCCATTTGAAACTTTTACTAGATAAGTTGTGGTCTATGGTGTGTGAGTGTATAGAAGACGACGACGATCATGTACATTTTAGTGTTATCTTTCTTTTAAATGTTAAAGCTTTTCAACCACAAGCAGAAGCTACCAAGCATTAGAGGGCTTAAACGTTTTAACCAAATCAAAGCAGCAGACATTTTTAATAAAGTGTTTTAAGCTAAGAGTTTGAAGACACGCTTAGAAATTTAATTTCTTTGCCTTAAAGTTTTTGTGCATAAATAAATTGTTCAGAAAAAGCAAGTTTCGTTGAAACAATTTTGGAATTTTTAATTAAACAAAATTAAATTAATCAAGTTCTTGTTAAGTCTTAACCACAAAAACTGTAACAATAAAAAGTGAAAATTCTGCTCGAGAATCTTAAAATAAAGATTTAAAAAGTGTTAAGAAAAATAATTTCTTTAAAACTACAACAAGAAAAAAAAAGAGAAAAGACCAAAAATAAATAACAAAAATTAATAGCTAAAGAAATATTTAAAGAAATTTTATAAAAATAAAGCAAAAAAAAAAAACAAAAATGAAAGTTTTTTCTCTGGTGCTTTTAAGCACTTGCTATATGTTGGCAGCTGTCTCAGCTCAAGGATTTAATCAGAATCGTGGAATAAATGATGTGGTAAGTAGGAAGGCAAAACATAATGTTTCTGCCAGATACTAAAAGGATATTTTTGTTTAAATATGTTTTTAAATTTAATGAACAAAAATCTTAGCCTAGAGGCAACTTAAAATGAGCAAATTTTAGTTGACAAAATTTTAAAATACATAGAATGAAAAACATGAATATGCATTTTATATACATATACATACATATATCTTAAATTGTCAGTTATGTAACTCTAGAAAAACTGACCTAATAATTTCTTTTTGCATGAAATATAGTTTTAATCTAATCATACTTTTTGCATTGCCCTGCAGAAATTATTGGACTACATGATCGATTTTAAGTAAAAACCAGTAAGAAAGCGCTATAGTCGGTCAAGCCGACCATACGATACCCTTCACCACTAAGGTCAAAGGTGTTATTTTTCCTGTGTAAAGACAAATATTTGCTAAATTTTGCCATCATACAAACATTTTCTCAAAACTTATATATTCAACCTGTTTCCGTCATTTGGACTTATATGAGAGCTAGAGTCAAATGTGGACCGATTATCTCGAAATTTGGCAGATTGATTACAGTTGTTACAAAAATTATGTATGCAAAAAATAGACTCAAAATTTCCATTATCTTTAGATTTACGACCGTTTTAGTGATTTTTTATCTCATTTAGTGCGTTTTTAAAGAAGAATTTGTATGGGAGCTATGGTCAAATGTGGACCGATTTCAACGAAATTTGGTACAGTGATTTAAGTTTACATAAGCAGTATTTTTTTTAAATTTCATGAAAAAATATTGATATTTGTGGCCAATATAGCAATTCCGGGAAGTGGGACCTATGGGAGGTACCATAAATAATGGACCGATTTTGACGAATTTCAATAGCCATGGTCCCATTATCAAAAAAATTATCTGTGCCAAATTTCATCAAATTATCTTTAGAATTGCGACCTGTAGTTTGATTACAAGGTTTACATGGGGGTCCAGCCAGACGGACGGACGGACGGACATCGCTAAATCGACTCAGAAAGTGATTCTAAGCCTATTGGTATACTAAAAGGTGGGTCTAAGATAAATATTTCTATGCGTTACAAACATCAGCACAAACTTATAATACCCTTTCCACCACCAGAAGGGTATAATTAGTAATTATAACTAAGCACGGACGAAAAAGGTTAAAAAAATGCCTATAGTAACACTGTTGTTATCCATGTTTTATTTTCAAAGTGAATTATTTAAGGTGATAGCAGTTCGATAAAAAATCTTACATAGAGTAGTTTCGATTCTAACCCTTATTTGATAATGCGCTGACATGGACTTGTTTTGGGATGACTCAGATATAATACTTTTGTGGATTACATCATCCTCTACTAGGTCAAAGAAATGTTAAATAAATCATATTTTTTATATGTTTTGATTACTTTTGCAAAAGTTCAAGTCCCTTATGAAGTAAATCTTACACGCTTGTAAGGAGTAATTACGATTTATGCAGGATAACTCAAATAATATAAAAACGAGTCATTAAAAAAAAAACAAAATTTCCAATTACCAAAAATTTTGATAAAAAAAATTTGGAAGGTTTGCATTTACATTTTCTCAAACAAAAAGAAGGCTTTAGTTGCAAAATCAGGATTATAGGGCGGATGACTCATTAAACCGACAGTTTTAGTGCTCAAAAATTCCATGCTTAAGAGCTTACATTGTAGTAAATAATCCATCTTTAATGGTAGATTTTTCTTATATTTCTTCTACGACAGTGATGATGTACCAGAAATAAAAAAGGTAGCTTTTAGAACATGGCGGTAATTTGTTATATTTTAATTAAAAACAACACAGAGAAAGAGTATAAAATTGGAAACTATATAACGGACTGATCTGCCTCTTCGTGTCTTAAACAAAAATATAAAAAATAAGTATAACAGAAAATCAGAGAAGTCGGTAAAAAATCCAAAAATTTGGCAAAAAAAATCGGCAAATAGTGACTTATATGCAATTTTGTATTACTCAAATAGACTTAAATGAATTTCAAAAATATCTGTAATTGTTGTCTATAACAAATATTTTTTTCTGTAAGGAGAAATTTCTTATTTGGGAACCTTTTAGGTTATACTTCACTTGGTGCTCATTTGCTGCAACGTCTCTTTAATTCAAGATCAACTCTTTTGCACAACGCAATCTCCGTCTTTTGTGAGAAATGTCAAAAATATCAAATCTAAACTTATATAACTAGAATTTCGCTCCAAATTAAGGTTATTAAAGAAATCTTTTTCTTTTCATCTTTAGCTCAATTGTTACTTAAAAAAAATCACTAGTTTCGACTAGAAATACCTCTTGAGGTTAAAGTTTTTCGAAAACTCAATTTAAAGAAATTAAGAAATAAAAAGTAAAATTTCAAAGTTTAAAATTATGTCGTACCAATTAAGACGCGATATCAACAAAGTTGAAAATTTTCCCAAAAATGTATAATTCTAAAATGATTAATACTCATATTCTGTATTCCACCAATAATACGACTAAAACTGCTCAAGTTTTTTTTGAAATCTTGCGACCATTTGCTTCGAAGTTCTTTGAGTCCTATGAATATTTTTTTTTTATTTCTCAGAGTCACTTATAGAATTTAGATTAGCCGGAATTGATATATTAGTCGTTTGCAGCCACATATTTTCATATTTTTACAAAAACGCTCGTAAATCAGAAGCCTTGAAAATAAACTATTCCATTTTCTGAGTCACTGAAGTAGGGTATCTTGTGGTCGGAATTTAAGGACTATAATACATTACGTGAGTCTAAATTCAATACCGACTATGAACCAATTAAAATATTTTTAAGGAGAGGCAAAAAACTGTTTAATATCTAAAATATTTTAATATAAGTCAATATTTCTGGTACATTATATTAATATATATCTCATTTATTTTTATTAAAAGAGATATAACTTATATAAAAAAGCGGTTTTTCAATAAAAAGTGATTTTGAAAAAAATAATTCATTGACGGTATTTAATACAGGCTCTCGATTACTTGGCTTACATTAGACTGTAGTTCATATTATGTAATTCGGAAATCTTTTGAGTTTGTATAGGAAAGAAAGGGATTTCTTACAAAAACTTGGCGGTTATGCAAATTTCTCAAAAATTAATAAGTTTGTAAAAGCTTAAATAAATGAATAAATTAGCGACAGTTGTACAAAACAAATACATTCCAGAAATTCTTAAAAAACAATTTTAAGAACGAACTTTTTCTTGAAAAAATTTTAATATTATCAAATTTTTTTTAAAGAAAAAATTAGTTTTTAAATAAGCGTATTGCAGTAGAATACCAATTGATTACAATTTTTTAATATTGAAATAAACATTTCCATTTCATTAAACCAAAACATTTTTGCAGGGACAAACTTTCCTCGACTTTCCATCGTCATATGGAGGAGTAATCCTAATTCTAGACAGATCGAAAACAAATAAATTATATAGAAGATCATCATCTAAACAGAATTAGGTCACCACATTTTTCTTTTTAATTTTTTTAAGAAAAAATTTCTTTAAAGAGAAGTTTTTGTCAAAAATTTTTTTTGTAGACGAAATTTTTGGTCAAAAAATGTTTCTTTTATATTTTTGACAAAAAAAAAAATTTGTTTAAAAAAATTTCAACATATTTTCAACAAAAATTTTACTTAAAATTTATTTAAAAAAAATTTAATTAAAATTTTATAATAGAATATTGTCTTAAAAAATTTACCCTCTGATTCATAAATATAAAATTATTAAAAGTTGATTGTAGGAATTTTGTATGGAAAATTTGATAAATAAGGTTGTAATAACTTTATTTTTGGTTTATGAATTAAGAGATTAGAGCTTAAATACAAATAAATTTTTAATTACATACTTGGAATTGCACAAATTTATTAACCCAACGTTTAAATTAGACAAAAAAAAATTATAACAACAAAACTTTGCTTTTGTAATAAAAAATGTATATGTATGTATGTATTTATAAAACTGCAACATCATTGACTTTGCATTCTAGTTTTAACATCAACAACTTCATTCATATTTCCAACAAGAACAATAATAACAATTGTACACCGAAAATAAAACACCAACAACACTCAATAAAAATGCCGCCATAAAAGAACAGCAACAAAAAATGCAAGTCATTAAGAAAAGAAAGCAAAATTTGAGAAGGAATTTCTGGGGCAAATTTTAAACAACATTAAAATGTGGAAAACCTTCTAATAATGCTATAATTTTTCTTTAGTTATTTGAAATAACACTTTTATTATTGATTTATACATTTTTTAATATATGTACTTTTATTTATTGAATTAGAAAAGAACAAGTAAAATTATATGACTAAAAGAAGAGGACGCAACTGAATACACAAAAGAACTAAAATAAATTGCAATTACTCTAATAATTAAAGGAGAAGAGATGCTGATTAAATAGACCAAAATAAAGAGAGTATGTTAATGATTGAAAGAAGATAATGAAGTTGTGTGTGATAATTGTAGTATATATTTGGTTTAGCTTAATTTCATTTGCTTGTATTTTGTTTAGTGGGAGTTATAGATATTGATGATGATGTTAATTGATTATGAAGTTGTTAGTTAATATTGTAATTATAATAATAGAAGGGTTGAAGATATGATTAAATTGTTTTTTGTGGGTGTTACTAGTAAAGATTATTCTTTTTTAAAAAAATACTGGATCAAAGATTTTAAACAAACTATTTGAACTGATAAATTGGCTTCATATCGTAAACTTTAATATAAAAATGTCTTCAAATTGTCAGCTTTTCTATATGAATGTCTTTCTATTGACAAATTTTCTATGTAAATGTCTTTCTTTACATAAATTTTTATACAAATATTTTTTTTTTGGTTAACTTTTCTATAGAAATGTTTTACTTTAGTAATTTTTTCTATAGAAAAGTTTTCCTTTGGTCAACTTTTCTATAGAAAAGTTTTCTTTTGGTCAACTTTTCTATAGAAAAGTCCTCCTTTGGTCAACTTTTCTATAGAAATGTCTTCCTTTGGTCCACTTTTCTATAGAAATGTCGTCCTTTTGTCAACTTTTCTATAGAAATGTCTTCCTTTGGTCAACTTTTCTAAAGAAAAGTCTTCCTTTGATCAATTTTTCTATAGGAAGGTCTTCCAATGGTCAACTTTTCTATAGTAAAGTCTTCCTTTGGTCAATTTTTCTATAGTTAAGGCTTCCTTTGTTCAACTTTTCTATAGAAAAGTCTTTCTTTCGTCAACTTTTCGATACTAAAGTCTTCCTTTTGTCAACTTTTCGATACTAAAGTCATCCTTTGGTCAACTTTTCTATAAAAAAGGTTTCCTTTTGTCAACTTTTCTTTGATTCCTTTTCTATAGAAAAGTCTTCCTTTGGTCAACTTTTCTATAGAAAAGTCTTTCTTTGGTCAACTTTTCTATAGAAATGTCTTCCTTTGTTAAACTTTTCTGTAGAAAACTCTTTCTTTGTTCAACTTTCTATTGTAAAGTCTTCCTTTAGTCAACTTTTCTATAGAGAAGTCTTCCTTTGGTCAACTTTTCTATAGAAAAGTCTTCCTTTGGTCAACTTTTCTATAGAAAAGTCTTCCTTTGTTCAACTTTTCTATAGAAAAGTCTTCCTTTGTTCAACTTTTCTATAGAAAAGTCTTCCTTTGGTCAACTTTTCTATAGAAAAGTCTTTCTTTGGTCAACTTTTCTATAGAAAAGTCTGCCTTTGGTCAACTTTTCTATAGAAAAGTCTTCCTTTGGTCAACTTTTCTATAGAAAAGTCTTCCTTTGGTCAACTTTTCTACAGAAAAGTCTTCCTTTGGTCAACTTTTCTACAGAAAAGTCTTCCTTTGGTCAACTTTTCTATAGAAAAGTCTTTCTTTCGTCAACTTTTCTATAGAAAAGTCTTTCTTTGGTCTACTTTTCCATAGAAAATCTTCCTTTGGACAACTTTTCAATAGAAAAGTTTTCCTTTCATAAACTTTTAAATAGAAAAGTCTTCCTTTGGTCAACTTTTCTGTAAAAATGTCTTTCTTGGCTCAACTTTTCTATAGGAAAGTCTTCCTTTGGTCAGCTTTTCTATAGAAAAGGGAGCCTTTGGTCAACTTTTCTATAGAAAAGTCTTCCTTTGGTCAAATTTTCTATAGAAAAGTCTGCCTTTGGTCAACTTTTCTATAGAGAAGTCTTCCTTTGGTCAACTTTTCTATAGAAAAATCTTCCTTTGGTCAACTTTTCTATAGAAAAGTCTTCCTTTGGTCAACTTTTCTATAGAAAAGTCTTCCTTTGGTCAACTTTTCTATAGAAAAGTCTTCTTTTGGTCAACTTTTCTATAGTAAAGTCTTCCTTTGGTCAACTTTTCTTTTATATAGTAAAGGCTTTCTTTGGTTAACTCTTATAGTAAAGACGTTCTTTGATCAACTTTTCTATAGTTAAGTCTTCTTTCGGTCCACTTTTCTATAGAAAAGTCTTCCTTTGGACAACTTCTTTATGGTAAAGTCTTCCTTTGGTTAACTTTCTATAGTAAAGTCTTCCTGTGGTCAACTTTTCTATAGAAAAGTCTTCCTTTGGTCAACTTTTTTATAGCAAAGTCTTCCTTTGGTCAACTCTTCTATAGTAAAGTTTTCCTTTGGTCTACTTTTCTTTTGAATTGTGTTTCTTTGGTCAACTTTTCTATAGAAATATCTTTTCTAATAGAAAAATTTTCACTTTTATTTTGGTATTGTTTGTTTAAAAAATAAAACCTTTAAACATTAATAACAATTATTTGTTCATTATTAATTTATCTTTTTTGTTTAATTATTTCTACCGAAATTTTTGAGGAGAAACCCACTTTGGGCTATTTGTTTTACAAAAAAAGAAAGAAATATAAAATAAACTCAAATTACTTTAAATTATCAAGATATTTAATGAAACAATAAAATCTCTCAAAATAAGAAAAGAAATAAATTGAAATGATCTTGAAATTTTAAAAAAGGAACATTAATCATTTTTCTTAAGATCATTATGAACGAAATAAATGGATGGTCTTAAAAATGGTCAATAATAAAATAATTATTACGTAACATTTTTAAAGAAATTTTAAATTTATATAAAGTAAGAGATTAAGGGTGTAAAAAAAATGATTACAAAATTTCTTTGGTTGAAAGAAAAAAATTTAAAAATCACTTGCTATTTCTTTTCTTTCAAACCTTCAGATTATGATCGTTTTTGTTAAATGATAATTTAATTTATTTCAAAAGTTATTTTTAAAAAGATTAAGGTGTTTTTTGTAACCTTTTTTTTGATTGGTACTTTTTTTCATCGGTCCCTTAAAACATGTTTTTTCATTTCATTCATTCTTTATTTCTTTGACTTTCTTGTCCCTCCTATCCCGCTTGTGTCTTAAGTTTTCTGTTTGTGTAAATTGTGCATAATTTTTTACTTTTTGATGAAAAAATGCGGCTCATCTGCTTGTTTTTGTGTGTTAAATCATGAATTTTATTTTCAATTTTTTTTTTTGTAAATTAAAAGGGAAAGTTAATCGAGAAATATTTGTGGAAATAATACTTATACGTATATGAAATGATATTCAATAAAGAGTCTGATGCTGCACAGTGGCTGTTGTGGAGAAAAAGTGGGAAGAAACCTAAAGATTTGTTGAAGAATTATTTAAGTTAGGATATTTTGAAGAGAGCCTAGGCGGCTTTAAAAAGTGATACCTTCTTATATGTATATAAACATAATTTAAAGTTCCTTTCTTTTGGTAAGGGGATAGTAGAAAGATGAAAAGGGTTGAAAAGGAGAGATAAAGCTTTATATTACTAAACTTCTATCAATTCCTAAAACAACAAAGTTGCACCATTTGTTGTTATGTAAAGCTATTACTATAGCTTTTTGTCCTACAGCCATTTTTGTTTTTTTACATCGGCGGCGTGTTAATGCTATAACACTTACCGCCGTTGGAGGAAGCTAAGATAATTAAGAATTTTAAAAGAAATTGATTTGTAGTGACTGGAACTCGAACCTAGGCAGAATATATGTATGTTATGTTTGTTTTTATACTACTTTAAATGATAAGTTTTGTAATGAATAAAAGAGGGATTCCTCTAATCCTCCTATCCTTAGGAGTAATGGTATGTTCAGTAAATTAAAAGCCACATTAACGCCAGTAATGTCTCTTTTATATAATCGCCGTTTTTAATATATATATTTGCTAAATATTTACCTACAAATATTTTCGGATTTTCACATACAACCACATTAAGTAATACGTAACAATAAAAACGATATTTGGTTTATGGTTTTCTGCAAAAATTTTTCCCATATTATTTCATATTAAAGTTTTTTGCTGACTGTCATCGAAAGTTTCCTCCATTGACGTAAGTGTTTTTTAGGGAGTTTATAAACTATTAATATTAAATTTTTTATATTTAACAATAACGAGTAGATATTTTGTTATTTTACAGCAACAAATTAAATATTTTTTGAAGCTTAAAGTTGATAGGAAATACATTTCAAGGGATTTGTCGAATTTTATTACTAAAAGTGTTAAATGATTTATGGGCTTAAAAAAAGGGAACTTGAATGAGAAATGAAGAAAAAGTTCAAAATTTCTTTTTAATGTTAAAAATATTTGAAAAAAATTATACCAAAAAAATGTTTCTAAGAAATAATAGAAAAGTCTTCTTTTGGTCAACTTTTCTATCCAAAAGTCTTCCTTTGGTCAACTTTTCTATAGAAAAGTCTTCTTTTGGTAAACTTTTCTATAGAAAAGTCTTCCTTTGGTCAACTTTTCTTCCTTTGGTCAACTTTTCTATAGAAAAGTCTTCCTTTGGTCAACTTTTCTATAGAAAAGTCTTCCTTTGGTCAACTTTTCTATAGAAAAGTCTTCCTTTGGTCCACTTTTCTATAGAAAAGTCTTCCTTTTGTCAACTTTTCTATAGTAAAGTGTTCCTTTGGTCAACTTTTCTATAGTAAAGTCTTCCTTTGGTCAACTTTTCTATAGTAAAGTCTTCCTTTTGTCAACTTTTCTATAGTAAAGACTTCCTTTGGTCAACTTTTCTATAATAAAGTCTTCCTTTGGTCAACTTTTTTATAGCAAAGTCTTCTTTTGATCAACTTTTCTATAGTAAAGTCTTCCTTTGGTCAACTATTCTATAGTAAAGTCTTCCTTTGGTCAACTTTTCTATAGTAAAGTCTTACTTTGGTCAATTTTTCTATGGTAAAGTCTTCCTTTGGTCAACTTTTCTATAGTAAAGTCTTCCTTTGGTCAACTTTTCTATAGTAAAGTCTTCCTTTGGACAATTTTTCTATAGAAAAGTCTTCCTTTGGTCAACTTTTCTGTAGAAGAGTCTTCTTTTGGTCAACTTTTCTATAGGAAAGTCTTCCTTTTTTCAACTTTTCTATAGTAAAGTCTTCCTTTTGTCAACTTTTCTATAGTAAAGACTTCCTTTGGTCAACTTTTCTATAGTAAAGTCTTCCTTTGGTCAACTTTACAACTTTTCTATAGAAAAGTCTTTCTTTGGTCAACTTTTCTATAGAAAAGTCTTCCTTTGGTCAACTTTTCTATAGAAAAGTCTACCTTTGGTCAAATTTTCTGTAGAAAATCTTCCTTTGGTCAACTTTTCTATAGAAATGTCTTCTTTTGGTCATTTTTTGTATAGAAATGTCTTCCTTTGGTCAACTTTTCTATAAAAATGTCTTCATTTTGTCAAATTTTCTATAGAAAAGACCTTCTTTTGTAAACTTTTCTATTAAAAAAGTCTTCCTTTGGGCAACTTTTCTATTGAAAAGTCTTCCATTGGTCAACCTTTCTATAGAAAAATCTTCCTTTGGTCAACTTTTCTATAGAAAAGTCCTTCTTTGGTCAACTTTTCTATAGTAAAGTCTTC
Source organism: Stomorhina lunata (assembly GCA_933228675.1). Classification (NCBI taxonomy): domain Eukaryota; kingdom Metazoa; phylum Arthropoda; class Insecta; order Diptera; family Rhiniidae; genus Stomorhina; species Stomorhina lunata. The sequence continues at coordinate 7,856,369 of OW121741.1, forward strand.
CTTTGGTCAACTTTTATATAGTAAAGTCTTCTTTTGTTCAACTTTTCTATAGTAAAGTCTTCCTTTGGTCAACTTTTCTATAGTAAAGTCTTTTTTGGTCAACTTTTCTATAGTAAGGCCTTCGTTTGGTCAACTTTTCTATAGAAAAGTCTTTCTTTGGTCAAATTCTGTAGAAAATCTTCCTGTGGTCAACTTTTCTATAGAAATGTCTTCTTTTGGTCAACTTTTCCATAGAAATGTATTCATTTGGTCAGCTTTTCTTTATAAATGTCTTTCTTTGGTCAACTTTTGTATAGAAATGTTACAAATTCATTAAATACTGTTAAATCTACAGCTCCCATGTTAAATTTCTTATAAATGCTAATAAAAATGTTAACATTACATTTTAAAAATCGAAATCTTGCATTATGCCAAAAGTAATATATAACAGCAAAAACATACCTTTGCTTCTGTATGAAACTGCATCATCATTTAATTTGCATTCTTTTTTATAACAACAACAACTTCATTCATTCATATTTTTTCAACAAGAACAACAAAAACAATTGCACATAGAATATCAAGCACTAACAACACTCAACAAAAATTGCCACCATAAAAGAACAACTCGAAAAAATGTAAGTCATTTTAAAAAGAAACAACAAATTCTAGAAAGATTTTCTGGGACAAATTTTAAACAACTTAATTTTTGTTAAATTTTATTAGAAAACACTTATTATCGATTAATATAATTTTCTTAATATTTTCACTTCAATTTTTTGAATTAGAAAATAATAATTATATTAGTATGACTTAATACCAACAAGAACTAAATAAAGAAATGGAGTAAATTGCAATTACTATAGTTGTTGAAGGGGTTAGAGGGGGAGTAAATACATATACATAATTAAGGAGAGTATGTTAATGATTGAAAGAAGATAATGAAGTTGTGTGTGATAATTGGAGTACATATTTTGTTACGGTTGATTTGATTTGTTTGTATTTTTCTCAGTGGGAGTTAATGATGATGGTTTTGATTGATAATGAAGTTGTTAGTTAACATTGAAATTATAGTAATTAAAGGGGAGTAGATATCATTACATTGTTTTTGTAGGTTAACAGTATGTTATTAGTAGAAATTATCTTAGCCAGGGAAAATAAAGGAGTATATCACAATTTATATCAATAATTTGTTTATTAAAAATGTTCCTTTAAATTTAAAGGCGAAAGAAATATTTCATTTTTCTTATAAAAAAAATAATGCTTAAAGATTTTCGATTAACATTTTTTTAATTTAAATACTTCCAGAGAAAATTTGTCTATTTACAATATTTGTACATGCATATATACAAAAAAAAATAATTTTTACCAATTTTTCTTTACTTATTTTTTTTTTTATTTTTTTTCCAAAAAAAAGTATTTCTATTGAAAATTTTTCTAAAAAAGTTGTGGTAATGAAATTTTTCAATATAGAAGTTTACGCTAAAAATTTTATTTTGTTTGAACTTTTTCTATAGACGATTTTTTGTTTGAAAATTTTCAACAGACCTTTTTTTATTTAAAGTTTTTTCAGAAGAAAACTTGTCTATTAAAAATTTTTCTACAGATATTTTTTTATTATAAGTTTTCTATACAAAACTTTTAAATTGAAATTTTTCTTTATTTTTATGTACTATAAAAAAATTTTATTTAGAAAATGTTAAAATTTTTCTTTATAACATTTTTATATTATAATTTCTTTTTATTGAAAATTTTACTAATGGAAAATTTTCTATAGAATTTTTTTTCTTTTGAAAATGTTTCAACTAGAAATTAATATATTGGGATCTTAGTGCAATACACTACTTTTTAAGTAAAAATTTTGGCATTGGACATTTTTTTATTGTATTTTATTTTGATAACAGAAAATTTATCTATAGAAAATTTTAATATTGAAACTCTTACATTAAAATTTTTATAGAAACATTTACGTTAGAAATAATTTTTAATAATAATTAAAAAAAAAAAAAAAATTAATTTAATTTAAGACAAATTTTTCAAACAAATTTTATATAAAATTTTTACTAAAACCTTTTCAACAAAAAGTTTTTTTTTTATAATTTGATTTAAAAAAAAATTGTCAACAAAATTTTAAATTTTAAAAAATTCTTTTAAAATTTTTTAACGAAATATTTCTTATAAAAATATTGAACGAAACATTTTCTATTAAAAAATTTTGTCTTCAAAAATTTTGAACGAAAAATTTTGAACAAAAAATTTTCTGTTAAAACATTTTCAAAACCAAATTTTCTATTAAAAAATTTAAAAGAAAATTTTTTTGCAACCAAAATTTTAACGAAAAGTTTTCTACAAACAATTTTAACGAAAAATTTTCTATAAAAATTTTAAACGAAAAATATTCTATAAAACGAAAAATTTTCTATGAAAACTTTTTAAAGAAAAATTTTTTTTTTTAATTTTTAACGAATAATTTTCCATAAAAACTTTTTACCGAAAAATTTTTAATGGAAAAATTTGTATAAACAATTTTAAACGAAAAATTTTCTATAAAAATTATATATACAAAAGTTTTTAAAGAAAAATTTTCTATAAAATTTTTTAACAAAAAAATTTTCTATAAAAATTTTAACAAAAAATTTTCTATAAAAATTTTTAACGAAAAATTTTCTATAAAAATTTTTAAAGAAAAATTTTTATCGTAAAATTTTTTATTGAAAAATATTGAACAAAAAATTTTCTATTAAAAAATTTTGAACGAAAAATTTTATCTAGAAAAATTTTCCAAATAAAATTATTGAACCAAAAATTTTTTCTAAAAAATTTTTAAGGAAAAACATTTTATTAAAAATTTTTAACGAAAAATATTCTATAACAAATTTCCAATAAAAGATTTTTTATAAAAAATTTTCTATAAAAAATTTAAAGAAAAATTTTAACGAAAAGTTTTCTATCAAAAATTTTAAACTAAAAATTATTTATTAAAAAGTTTTGAACAAAATTTTTACTTTAAAAAATTTTTTACGAAATTTTTCATTAAAAGATCTTGAACGAAAAATTTTCTATAAAAGATCTTGAACGAAAAATTTTCTATTAAAAAATTTGTTACGAAATATTTTCTACGAAAAAATTTCAACGATAGATTTTCTATACAAAATTTATAACGAAAATTTTGTATAAAAAATCTTAAATGAAAATTTTCTATTAAAAAATTTTTAAAGAATTTTTGAACGAAAAATTTTTTATAAAAAATTTTAAAAGAAAAATTTTATTTAAAAAATTTTCAACGAAAACTTTTTACAAAAAATTTTAAATTAAAATTTTCTATAAAAAAAAAAAATTTAGCTAAAAATTTTCTATAAAAAATTTGCAACGAAAAATTTTCTATAAAAAATGTTTAAAAAATGTTTTCTATAAAAATGTTGAAAGAAAAATTTTATATAAAAAATATTTAACGAAAAATTTTGAACAAAAAAAATTTGAATACCAAATTTTTAATAAAAAATTTTCTTTAAAAAATTTTTAAAGGAAAATTTTCTTTAAAAATTTTTAAAGGAAAATTTTCTTTAAAAATTTTTAAAGGAACATTTTCTGTATAAAACTTTCAACGAAAAATTTTATATAAACATTTTTTAACAAAAAATTTTCTAAAAAAAATTTTTAACGAAATATTTTCTATTAAAAATTTCACTAAAAAATTTTGAACGAAAAATTTTATATAAAAAATTTTTAACGAAAAATTTTCTAAAAAAAATTTTTAACAAAAAATTTCCTTAAAAAAATTTCTATAAAAAATTTTTAACGAAAAATTTTTCAAAAAGAAGTGTATTTGCATTTGATCCCAAATCTGTTACATTTATTTATTAATGTAACAGACCAATTTATTGATAAAAAGCCAAAAAATGTTTGCGGAGAAACCAAATTCCTCGACGCGTTTCGATGGTTGGTTAAGCCATCTCTTCTATAAAAAATTTTTAACAAAAAATTTTTATCAAAAAATTTTCTATAAAAAATTTTTAACGAAAAATTTTTCTATAAAAAATTTTAATGAACATGATAAAATTTAGATTTTTTCTATGTTAAATTATTTTTGCTAAAAAATACCTTAGGCCTGCCAATAAAATTGGCAACCCTGTTGTACTTAACTCTCTTTAACAATGACCTTTCGTTTCAAATGCTTCCTCATTTTCAAAATTTTCTTTTCATTTTCAATATTTCTTCTAAAAATGACATCAGTGGCACAGCTGCTGTTACTAAAACAGCAAAAATGATACAATTTTTTTCAGTTTCATTTTATCTTTCCACAATTTTCTTTTTAAGGTCTTGGTGTTGTCTATAACTCCAAAAGACATAAACCATAATTGCCAATGTTTTTCTTTAAAGAAAAAAATAAAGTAAATAAAATATGTGGCCAAATTCAATGGAAGAGCATAAGGTTGAGTTTAAAATTTATGTTGAAAAAATTGCTAACGATTTTTCTTTTAACAGTTCATGAAACTTTCAAGAGTCTGATGATGAAGGAAAAAAAGAAAATTTTGATATTGTCTGCAACATAAAAAAAATTGAGATTCATGTTGCTGTGGCATTAACAAGGAAATCTTTTAAACTGGTAACAAAAAGTAAATAATAAAACAAACAAATAATATCTTCTTCCTTTTTTTCACTAACATTTGTTTCTTTATTTCTCAAATTGTATCTTCATTTTTCTTTTTTATTTATAAAAAATTTAAATATATATTTTTTCTATTGTAAGTTTTGGCTCTGGGTTAGCTTAAATGTTTGTTTTGGCCACAAATTCAAGTTTATATTGGAATTTTTTTGTTTTGTCTACAATTTTTTTATTTTAAAATGAAAACAAAAGTGAAGATGCTTAAAACTGGATTTTATAGTTAAAAGTTCATTCATTGTTAGGGGAATAGATAGATAATATTGAAAAATTTTCAAAAATTTTCCATTTTCAATTAACATTAAATATTTGTCTTTAAACTTGTTTTGTCCAGAAAAGGTGTGGGAAATAATGACAATGATTTAAGCGCCATCTGTTGCAAGAGTTTATGAGTCAATGATGATCATTAGAGAGAGTGAGATTTTTTTTAAAATATCAAAAAATCAGAAAACCAAATGAACTTTCACTTTATTTTAACAAAAATTTCAAAATTTGTTAAATATTTTTATAAATCCAAAAATGTTTTTATTAATCAAAGAACTAGGTCACTGGAGTGATTTAATCTCACCTTGAGTCATATGTCAAAATTGCTTTCAAATATTCGAAATTACTTATTATTTTATAAAATATTTTCAGATTTAAAGATCAGTAAAACAATAAGCGATTTTGGATCATTATTTAATTGATCTTTAAATCTGTTTTAGATTATCAGATTTAAAGACCAATTTAATTATGAGTAATTTTATAATTTTTGTTGCAATTTTGACACCTGATTCAAGGTGAGATTAAAACATAACAGTGGCCTAGCTTTTGCCAATAAAATTTTTAAAATTTTATAAAAATTTAACGCCCTCACTTTTAAGATCAGCTCTCACAATTTTTAAAACTCATACCCTTCCACTCCATATCATTTGACACATTAAAAAAAAATTTGATCAAATCACTCGAAGACTTCATTTGTAAGATCAACTTTCTTATTGAAAAACTTATCCCAATTTTTTTTTAACAATGAAAGTGTGAGTAAATAAACGTCAAATAAATTAATATTTATTGGCTTAAATAATTCTCAAAAAAAATTGGAAACACCTTAAAATTCAGCTTGAAATCATAAACAAATCAATCTTGTTAATTTTGAATAAATTATGAAAGTGGGTCATTTTAAAAATTTTACAATAATAATAAAAAAAAAAAAACTTAAAATAAAAAAGCAAATATTTCTTTAATTTATTTAAAAGAATTAGTAACATTTTCAGAATGTGAATAGATTTTTAGCTAACAGAATATTTTGCTAATAAAGTTTTCAATTTTTTACAAAAGAAACAAACATTTTTTAAATTTTTATAGTAAAAATTATCGTTTTTTTTACCATCTAATTCATAATAAATAAATATTTTATTGCAATTGCTTATTATTGTAGTAAATAGTTTTTTTGATGGAGATAACCTTTTCTCGATACGTTTCGATGGTTATCCCAAATTCTAGATAGAGCGAAAGCCACGCATAATATCTTATTTGCTCCACAGAATAAGTACGAGTTATAATGTCTAAACAAAAATCAACAAAAAGCCAAGTTTTACAAGACATCATTGTAATAAAATTAGTAGCCATAGCTAGTAAAGTTTATCATTTCGAGCCCTAACCGCCAAAAAGGCTCAAGCGCCAAAAACTAAAATTTACAGGAGAAGAATTTTTTAAAACATTTTTGGGCAGTCAATTGTACTTAAGTCTTTATTGTTTTTGCTGTAAAATAATGGTAAATTCTACTGACCTGATATTTTGTGAGATGATGCAGATGATCATGAATAATAAATTTTAATAATAAAATGAAAATCGTCCATCATGTCGCTTAAGCCTTTTTGGCGGTTATGGCTCGATTTATTTGCATATTTTAGGTGGAATTTACGCTGTTTCCGTAATTGTTTTGTATGGGAACCGATTTCGATAAAATTTTAAGTGTCTAGTGCTTATGTTAGTCTTCTTTTAACTTAATTTTATCATTATACCTATTATAATTAGTCATTAATTAGCAAACAAGCGATTGGCCTAGGCGAGGTTATATGGGAGCTTTGGTCAAATATGAATCGATTTTGGGCAATTTCAATACCAAAATTTTCCAAGAAATAACAAAGAATATTTTTGCCAAATTTCAGTGACCTACCCTTCAGACCCTATCGTGCCGACAACAGACGGACAGATAGATGCTCGGATAGACAGACAGGCAGAGACAGATAGAGTCAAACATACAGAGAGACACACAGGCAGACAGATAGACAGACGTACAGACAGACAGATAGACAGACAGACAAACAGACAGACAGACAGACAGACAGACAGACAGACAGACAGACAGACAGACAGACAGACAGACAGACAGACAGAAAGACAGACAGAAATACAGACAGACAGACAGATAGACAGACAGACAGACAGACAGACAGACAGACAGACAGACAGACAGACAGACAGACAGACAAACAGACAGACAGGCAGACAGTTACATTATTTACACTTACAGTTACATTATTTACCTATTGTTGACATGGTGTAAAAAATGAATTTACATAATGTAAAATAATGGAAATAATTTTTCTTATTAAAATCAAGTCAACTTGTTAATAAAATTGTTCTCCAAAAAGTTTTTTGCTGTGTAAATACCAGAGCTTCGAAAGGCTTAATTAAATATTAGCTTAATTCCTAGGAATTCAAAAATGATTTAACAATACCTTAAGTTTAATTCCCATAAAACAATTAAAAAAAATGTGTTGATTTTTAATTCATAGTGAATTGATTCACATGGGAATTTAAAATCAACTTGAATGAATAAAATGTTTCTTCATTCCTCTACTCCAATTTGAATTAACATTTTTTATTCTTAATTAAAACCAGTCCAAATTGAATTAAAATATTTTTTGATAATTCATTTTGTGCATATCATTAGGGTGGATATAAACTAAAGATACTTGATTTTAAATCAAAAACTTAAATTCTGACTTTTTCGAGGGAAAAGTTTTTTAAACTATACCACTCATTGAATAAAAGTATATCAAACCAAAAAACGAAAATTGAAGTTTTAATTTATAGGGTATTATTATATCAAGTGCGATATACATTGTTTGTAAAAACCCTAGATATAAAATAGAACAAAATTTATCGTAACCTATCAAAATATTCTTATATTTTATCAGAAAGCATACACATTTAATAAAAGTATGCATGTATTCTTTAAAGTTCGTTCAAAAAAACGGAACTACCCTAATGTGGCTATTTCACCGCAAACTTGTGTATATTTTGCATTTATTTGTTAAACTATAACTTTTAAAAGATATTTAGATACTCAGGAATATAGTAATATTAATGGTCCTTCGTTTATAATGACCTAATCTTTACCAGAAATTCAATCAGTGAAGGAATCTGCTTAATTAAAAATTTTTTCTAAAAAAATTTATAAAAATAATTTGTTTTTTGTGACATTAGTTTTTGTAAATACATACATATACATGTAAAATGTGCTAATATGTAAGAGTATATTATCTCTGGTTTTGTTGTGTTGCTGCGAAATAATGGGTTTTATATGTTTTCGAATCTGGATGAGATTATAGATTATGTGTACAAAAAATCTTTAGTTTTATGTGTAAATATATTTTATTTTAAATAGTTTTTCTGATCTTATGACCAATAACAAAGATTTTTTTTATTTTTTTTAAATTTCGCCTAAATCAACTTAATAAACTTTTGAATTTTTCCACAAAAATGTTATTTGTATATGCCCTACAGGTCTAAAAAACATTAGTCCCTTAGCAGGAAGATATATTACATAGCTGAGATACATACACAATTATGATGGAATTAGAATAAAATTACAAAATTTAGTACAATTAGAAAATGTAAATATACATATGTATGTATGTCGATAATGAATAAATCACATTTTAATCATATGACTTTTCATACATGTTTTTTAGACAAAGTGGACTTGGTTTTGTTAAAATCGAGATGGAAATCATCTCAGCTTAAAAACCCTTTTTTAACCCAATAACTTAAGAAAGAGTCATTTCTTTATCCTCTAAAATGGGGACTTTTTTTCATGGGTATTAAATGATATTTAATCCCTAATGCAACCCTGAAACTTATTTTATGGTTAAGGACTTGTTTCGTTGAGATTTATTTTATTCCGCTCTTTTATAGGTATTATATATTTTTGAACTGTAGGGTTCGTTTGAATACGTTTGTTTTTGTATGCCTTTACAAAATGATTTGTTTATAAATTTTTTAATTATTTTTGTATAAGATTAAGAATTGAAATAATTTAAATTAAATCTAACTGATTTTAAATTCCCTAAGAATTAATTCTTAAAAGTTAAGGCTTATGACTTGATTCAGGTGAATGTATTATGGGAATGATATAAACACTAAAATAAATTTGATTTTAAAATATGGAATTAGGAATTGAGCCTTTCGAACCTCTGGTAAATACATACTGTGTAAATATATATTATTGCCATGTAATCAATGAAAGACTTGATGTTATGTAAATAATATACAATAATTGCAGAAGCTAATTATTTGTTCAAGACATGTTCATGTGCTAGCAAAAATATATTGTTACAATGTTTACCTATTGTTGACAATGTGTAGACAATTTATTTACATCATGTTAACTAAGTGTAAAATAAGGCCAGCCAGCCGGACGGACATCGTTAAAACAACTCAGGGGGTGATTCTAAGTCTATTGGCATACTAAAATGTGGGTCTCAGACCAATATTTCATCAGAACAAACCCAATATACCCTTTCCACCTTGTAATCAATGTAAACCCTCATCTTATGTAAACAAATAAATATTTTTGTAGAAAATTTGTTTATGTAATAGCAAAAAAATATTTTTACATGATTTACCTTTTGTTGACATTGTGTAAACAATTAACTTACATCATGTGAATAATGTGTAAAATAATGAAAATACAATTTTTATTAAAATAAAGTCAACTACTTAATGAAATTGTTCTCAAAAAAGGCTTTTAATTGTGTAAATAATAAGTAAATCATATATTACCTTGTAATCAATGTAAACACTTTTTTTCATGTAAACAAAATAAAATTATTGTTTGATCTCAATATTTGTAGAAAGCTTTTTTATGTAATAGCAAAAATGTATTTTTACATTATTTACCTTTTGTTGACATTGTGTAAACAATTCATTTACATCATGTAAACTAAGTGTAAAATAATGAAAATACAATTTTTATTAAAATAATGACAACTAATCAATGAAATTGTTTTCTAAAAATGCTTTTACTGTGAAAATAATAAGTAAATCTTATATTGTTTACTTGTAAACAATGTAAACCCTTTTCTCATGTAAACGAAATGAAATTATTGTTCGAGCTCAATTTTTGCAGAAAGTTTGTTTATGTACTAGGAAAAATATATTTTTACATTATTTACCTTTTGTTGACATTGTGTAAACAATTCATTTACATCATGTAAACTAAGTGTAAAATAATGAAAATACAATTTTTATTAAAATAAAGTCAACTAATTAATGAAATTGTTTTCTAAAAATGATTTTTACTGTGAAAATAATAAGTAAATTTTATATTGTTTACTTGTTAACAGTGTAACCCTTTTCTCATGTAAACATAATGAAATTATTGTTCGAGCTCAATTTTTGTAGAAAGTTTGTTTATGTAATAGCAAACATGTATGTTTACATTATTTACCTTTTGTTGACATTGTGTAAACAATTAAATTATATCATGTAAATAAAGTGTAAAATAATGAAAATGCAATTTTTATTAAAATAAAGTAACTTTTAACTAATAAAACTGTTCTTACAAAAACCTTTTTACGGTGAAAATAATTTGTCAAAAATATATTATTACTATGTAAACGATGTATGACTTATGAACAGGGGTGGGCATCCTATACCACCAGAAGCCGAAGACTTTTTGTAATTTTCGTAAATATCACGATTATTATCCGTTAAAATGTGTATTAAAAGCACTCTGTTGTGGTTTGGATGTTAGCATAGGTCAGTGAAGCTTTGTCCAAGAAAATACAAAAACAAAATATACAAGAAACAAAATAAAAATCCAATTTATACCAACAAAATACATGGTTCGAGAGAACAAAGAAATATATCTCGAACATTGTTGCCCCGACACTATTATTTTTGTAAACATTGTTTGAAATAAATGTAACCGAATTGGGAATATTATTCGAAAAAGAAATAAATTCTAATATTATACAATTTTTTAAATAAAAAAAAAAAATATTTTTTGGATATTTTTTTAAAGAAAAAATTTTCTATAGAAAATTTTTGATAAAAAAATTTTCTATGGAAAAATTTTTGATAACAAAATATTCTATAGAAACTTTTTTGACAAAAAAATTTTGATAAGAAAATTTTCTATAGAAAAAATTTTGATAAAAATTTTCTTAGAAAAATGTTTGTTAAAAAAAAATTCTACAGAAAAATTTTTGATAAAAAAATTTTCTATAAAAAAATTTTTGATAAAAAATTTTCTATAGAAAAATTTTTGATAAAAAATTTTCTATAGAAAAATTTTTGATAAAAAAATTTTCTATAGAAAAGTTTTTAATGAAAAAATTGTAAAAGTAATTAAGTAAAATAAGAAAATTCATTCAGATTTAAGATGTTATATTTTTCCATATAATTCCAATTTAGTTTTAAACTTCAATTTGAAAATATTTTTTCTTTATGCAATTCATCAGCCAACCAGTTTTCTTCTCAATAATCAATAAAGTTTTTTACAATAACTTTTTTTTTTTTTTAAACAAACTTTGTATACAACTTCCAACAATTACGTTACTCGTAAATTAAATCAAAACCATCATTTTGTGTAATAATATTTTTTTTTCGAGTACATCATCAATAATTTCCTAAAACTAGACAACGATAGACCGAAATTGTTTAAAGTAAAAGAGTAGAGTACTCCACCCATAAATCTTATTCATTTTGGGTAATTGTTAAAAATTACATAACTTTTTGACTTAATTCGAAATGAAAATGTAAGTCAAAAGCGTTGGCTGGCTGGCTTTTTCTTTGGGTGAGTTGGAATGGTTGGCGATTATTTGTTAAAACTTGCCACACATCTTTTCTAATTTTTTTTTTCTTGCATTTTTTCCTACTCTAAGTAGAAAGATGTTGCAATAGCAAAAAAATTTGTTGCAACAAAAAACTTTTGTATGTCTAAAATTTGAGATATTAAATGAAAAAGCCTTAAAAACAAATATGCAATATTTAAATAATAAAAGTTGGCAAAAGAAGAAAAAAAGTGGGAAAATTATCCGTATGTGTAAAAGAGACTCTTTGAGGTTATGAAAACCTCAGCATGCTTTCGATTTGTAAAATTAAACGAAACAAAAGTCCACAATAAGCCATTGTAATGGGGTATTTAATATGTGCAACATACAGAAGGACAGACAGAAAGACAGACTAATAATAAAAAGTACAAAAGTTGTTTTTCGCTATTAAAAAATTGTTTAATTAAAATATTTCAATTAAAAGGTATTAAAATATTTTTATTATAAAAATTTAAATTTTTCAAAAATTTTATATTTTTATAGGAAATTTTTAAATAATTTTTTTTATAGGAAATTTTTCAAATATTTTCTATTTTCATAGGAAATTTTTCAAAAATTTTCTATTTTTATAGGAAATTTCTCAAAAATTTTCTATTTTTATAGGAAATTTTTCAAAAATTTTCTATTTTTATAGAAAATTTTTCAAAAATTTTCTATTTTTATAGGAAATTTTTCAAAAATTTTCTATTTTTATAGGAAATTTTTCAAAAATTTTCTATTTTTAAAGGAAGTTTTTTAAAAATTTTTTATTTATATAGGAAATTTTTCAAAAATATTCTATTTTTTTTTAATTTTCAATTTTTATAGGAAATTTTTCAAAAATTTTCTATTTTTATAGGAAATTTTTCAAAAATTTTCTATTTTTATGGGAAATTTTTCAAAAATTTTCTATTTTTATAGGAAATTTTTCAAAAATTTTTTATTTTTATAGGAAATTTTTCAAAATTTTTCTATTTTTATAGGAAATTTTTCAAAAATTTTCTATTTTTATAGGAAATTTTTCAAAAATTTTATTTTTCTATAAGAAAATTTTCAAAAATTTTCTATTTTTATAGGAAATTTTTCAAAAATTTTCTATTTTTATAGGAAATTTTTCAAAAATGTTGTATTTTTATAAGAAATTTTTCCAAAATTTTCTATTTTTATAGGAAATTTTTCAAAAATTTTCTATTTTTATAGGAAATTTTTCAAAAATTTTCTATTTTTATAGGAAATTTTTCAAAAATTTTCTATTTTTATAGGAAATTTTTCAAAAATTTTCTATTTTTATAGGAAATTTTTCAAAAATTTTCTATTTTTAAAGGAAGTTTTTTAAAAATTTTTTATTTATATAGGAAATTTTTCAAAAATATTCTATTTTTTTTTTAATTTTCAATTTTTATAGGAAATTTTTCAAAAATTTTCTATTTTTATAGGAAATTTTTCAAAAATTTTCTATTTTTATGGGAAATTTTTCAAAAATTTTCTATTTTTATAGGAAATTTTTCAAAAATTTTTTATTTTTATAGGAAATTTTTCAAAATTTTTCTATTTTTATAGGAAATTTTTCAAAAATTTTCTATTTTTATAGGAAATTTTTCAAAAATTTTATTTTTCTATAAGAAAATTTTCAAAAATTTTCTATTTTTATAGGAAATTTTTCAAAAATTTTCTATTTTTATAGGAAATTTTTCAAAAATTTTGTATTTTTATAAGAAATTTTTCCAAAATTTTCTATTTTTATAGGAAATTTTTCAAAAATTTTCTATTTTTATAGGAAATTTTTCAAAAATTTTCTATTTTTATAGGAAATTTTTCAAAAATTTTCTATTTTTATAGGAAATTTTTCAAAAATTTTCTATTTTTATATGAAATTTTTCAAAAATTTTCTATTTTTATAGGAAATTTTTCAAAAATTTTCTATTTTTATAAGAAATTTTTCAAAAATTGTCTATTTTTATAAGACATTTTTCAAAAATTTTCTATTTTTATAGGAAATTTTTCAAAAATTTTCTATTTTTATAGGAAATTTTTCAAAAATTTTCTATTTTTATAGGAAATTTTTCAAAAATTTTCTATTTTTATAGAAAATTTTTCAAAAATTTTCTATTTTTATAGAAAATTTTTCGAAAATTTTATATTTTTATAAATTTTATATTTTTATAGCAAATTTTTAAAAAGTTTTCTTTTTTTAAACGAAATTTTTCAAAAATTTTCTTTTTTTATAGGAAATTTTTCAAAAATTTTCTATTTTTATAGGAAATTTTTCAAAAATTTTATATTTTTATAGGAAATTTTTCAAAAATTTTATATTTTTATAGGAAATTTATCAAAAATTTTATATTTTTATAGGAAATTTTTCAAACATTTTATATTTTTATAGGAAATTTAAAAAAAAATTTCCATTTTTTTTGGAAATTTAAAAAAAAAATTCCATTTTTATAGAAAATTTTAAAAAATTTATATTTTTATAGGAAAAATCGGAATGATTAGGAGAAAGACTTTTTTTCTAATTTTGAATAGAAAATTTGTCAATGAACTAAACTTCTTTGGGAAAATGAATTACATCACAAAGAAAATAAAAAATATTACGGAAATTTAGACATAATCCAAGGCTTGAAATTAGACCGAATTAAGGCCATAAACTATGGCATTAACTAAGCATTGACTATGATTTTGTGTTAATACATAATTTTCATTATATAAATTTGATTTAAAGTGAAAAAATGTTAAAGTCTGGAATCTGAGCTTTAATTTGAGTTGTTATTTGTTAAAATTGATCAAATATTGTGGGAGATATGAAAAATTTCAGAAAATACATTGTAATTATTATTAATCATACGCACTCTGGAACAAAAGTATAAATAATTTAAAATATATTGAAATTATAAAAAAATGTTTGAAATTTATTTCACGAAAGGAAACTTTATGTCATTGGGCAAAATACAAAAATACTATTTTCATTCTCAATAAACTAAGACCCCGTCAAAATTAGGTTGACATATAAAGCTAATTGTTATTTGCCACAATTTAAAATTTTGCACAAAAACTTTTATTATCCGGAAGTTGGCCACTATTTAAAAGGTGTCTTCAACTACATGTGCGTTTAATTATTTACACATTTTACTTTTTTAGATTTCAAATTTTTCACACTTTTTTTGTTAGCCTCTGCTCTAGCAGCATCTTTCTTCCACTTCCTCTTTTTTGTTGGAAGTTATGATGGAAAAATTTTAATATTTTACATATTACTGGCAATAAATTTATTTCTTTATAAGTTTCAATATTTTTTTTAAGCTTTGTAAAAAAATTTATACTTTGTAACATTATGCAATTTTAGTTGTTTATCAGAGGTTATAATTTCCTCGCATCGATCAAATCAAGTTTAATAAACTATTGGTAATTAGTAATTAGATAAAAAATTATAAACATTTACATGATGTTAATTTTTTCTATTTTACTGAAATCAAGACCTTTTACTTTTTATTATTAGCTCAAATACCCTCTTAAGCTATTTAGCTTGAAGAAGTAATTTTAAAAATTTGTTTCGTTCAAGGAATTTGATTAATTTGGCCATAAATATCAAAATTTTGGTTTGAAGAATTGAAGTGGAATTATTGTTAATTGTTATATTTAATTTAAATTCATAAGACTTCAGGCAGTTATTACAAAATTGGGAATTATGATAACCTTAATCTCTTTCAAGTAGCTCTTAGTCTTTATCTTAATAATTAAACAAAATAAAAATTTTAATTTTTGAGAATTTTCATATTTCTAAACTAAATTTATGCCTTACAAACATAAGCTTTAAATTAAATGGAATTTTTGTATTTTGCTCACTTTTATTCTGTTTACTTTGGCTAAATCAATTTCTAAAGTTTTAGCAATATATCCGTTATTTAAGCATTATTTCTTATTCTACCCCACAGTGCGTATGATTGATAATAATTAAGACTTATTTACTTAAAATTTGTATAACTCCCGTAATCTTAGAGCGATTTTAATAAATAATAACTCAAATTAAAGCAAACACTCTAGGCTTTTCAGTCTCTTTTACTCAAACTCAATCCTTATATCCAAGTTCCTTTTTTCACCCCAGATATTATATTATGCTTCGTTTTTAACTTTTAATTATTACAATCGAATTATATTTATATTTTCTTTTTAATAGAGAAATTTTTATTGCTGTTTTAATAGTGAAAAATTAGCCATAAATTAAAATTAAAATCAAATAAAAAAGTAAAATCAATTAAACACGCAAGTTTGTTATCATTAACAAACGATTTCATTTTAATTTAAAATTTATTTTGTTAATAAATGCGTTAATACGATAGAAAGTAAAATTTAAATGAATTTAAACACGAAATTATAAAATGTTAAAAAAAAACTTAAGTATTATTACAGAAATATTTTCTCTTTCAAGATACAAATGATGGGCAAATAAGCCTCAAAAGAAAAGGCAGTACTTCTAGGGTTTTTCAAGAAATTTTTGTTAAATATAATAAAAAAATGTTGTTATAAATTAGAAAGCTAGAGAAATACACTTAGTTGTAGACTAAGACATAGACTAAGACATAGACTAAGACATAGACTAAGACATAGACTAAGACATAGACTAAGACATAGACTAAGACATAGACTAAGACATAGACTAAGACATAGACTAAGACATAGACTAAGACATAGACTAAGACATAGACTAAGACATAGACTAAGACATAGACTAAGACATAGACTAAGACATAGACTAAGACATAGACTAAGACATAGACTAAGACATAGACTAAGACATAGACTAAGACATAGACAAAGACATAGACAAAGACATAGACTAAGACATAGACTAAGACATAGACTAAGATATAGACTAAGACATAGACTAAGACATAGACTAAGACATAGACTAAGACATAGACTAAGACATAGACTAAGACATAGACTAAGACATAGACTAAGACATAGACTAAGACATAGACTAAGACATAGACTAAGACATAGACTAAGACATAGACTAAGACATAGACTAAGACATAGACTAAGACATAGACTAAGACATAGACTAAGACATAGACTAAGACATAGACTAAGACATAGACTAAGACATAGACTAAGACATAGACTAAGACATAGACTAAGACATAGACTAAGACATAGACTAAGACATAGACTAAGACATAGACTAAGACATAGACTAAGACATAGACTAAGACATAGACTAAGACATAGACTAAGATATAGACTAAGACATAGACTAAGACATAGACTAAGACATAGACTAAGACATAGACTAAGACATAGACTAAGACATAGACTAAGACATAGACTAAGACATAGACTAAGACATAGACTAAGACATAGACTAAGACATAGACTAAGACATAGACTAAGACATAGACTAAGACATAGACTAAGACATAGACTAAGACATAGACTAAGACATAGACTAAGACATAGACTAAGACATAGACTAAGACATAGACTAAGACATAGACTAAGACATAGGCTAAGACATAGACTAAGACATAGACTAAGACATAGACTAAGACATAGACTAAGACATAGACTAAGACATAGACTAAGACATAGACTAAGACATAGACTAAGACATAGACTAAGACATAGACTAAGACATAGACTAAGACATAGACTAAGACATAGACTAAGACATAGACTAAGACATAGACTAAGGCATAGACTAAGACATAGACTAAGACATAGACTAAGACATAGACTAAGACATAGACTAAGACATAGACTAAGACATAGACTAAGACATAGACTGAGACATAGACTAAGACATAGACTAAGACATAGACTAAGACATAGACTAAGAGATAGACTATGACATAGACTATGACATAGACTAAGACATAGACTAAGACATAGACTAAGACATAGACTAAGACATAGACTAAGACATAGACTAAGACATAGACTAAGACATAGACTAAGACATAGACTAAGACATAGACTAAGACATAGACTAAGACATAGACTAAGACATAGACTAAGACATAGACTAAGACATAGACTAAGACATAGACTAAGACATAGCCTAAGACATAGACTAAGACATAGACTAAGACATAGACTAAGACATAGACTAAGACATAGACTAAGACATAGACTAAGACATAGACTAAGACATAGACTAAGACATAGACTAAGACATAGACTAAGACATAGACTAAGACATAGACTAAGACATAGACTAAGACATAGACTAAGACATAGACTAAGACATAGACTAAGACATAGACTAAGACATAGACTAAGACATAGACTAAGACATAGACTAAGACATAGACTAAGACATAGACTAAGACATAGACTAAGACATAGACTAAGACATAGCCTAAGACATAGACTAAGACATAGACTAAGACATAGACTAAGACATAGACTAAGACATAGACTAAGACATAGACTAAGACATAGACTAAGACATAGACTAAGACATAGACTAAGACATAGACTAAGACATAGACTAAGACATAGACTAAGACATAGCCTAAGACATAGACTAAGACATAGACTAAGACATAGACTAAGACATAGACTAAGACATAGACTAAGACATAGACTAAGACATAGACTAAGACATAGACTAAGACATAGACTAAGACATAGACAAAGACATAGACAAAGACATAGACTAAGACATAGACTAAGACATAGACTAAGACATAGACTAAGACATAGACTAAGACATAGACTAAGACATAGACTAAGACATAGACTAAGACATAGACTAAGACATAGACTAAGACATAGACTAAGACATAGACTAAGACATAGACTAAGACATAGACTAAGACATAGACTAAGACATAGACTAAGACATAGACTAAGACATAGACTAAGACATAGACTAAGACATAGACTAAGACATAGACTAAGACATAGACTAAGACATAGACTAAGACATAGACTAAGACATAGACTAAGACATAGACTAAGACATAGACTAAGACATAGACTAAGACATAGACTAAGATATAGACTAAGACATAGACTAAGACATAGACTAAGACATAGACTAAGACATAGACTAAGACATAGACTAAGACATAGACTAAGACATAGACTAAGACATAGACTAAGACATATACTAAGACATAGACTAAGACATAGACTAAGACATAGACTAAGACATAGTGTAAGACTTAGACTAAGACATAGACTAAGACATAGACTAAGACATAGACTAAGACATAGACTAAGACATAGACTAAGACATAGACTAAGACATAGACTAAGACATAGACTAAGACATAGACTAAGACATAGACTAAGACATAGACTAAGACATAGACTAAGACATAGACTAAGACATAGACTAAGACATAGACTAAGACATAGACTAAGACATAGACTAAGGCATAGACTAAGACATAGACTAAGACATAGACTAAGACATAGACTAAGACATAGACTAAGACATAGACTAAGACATAGACTAAGACATAGACTGAGACATAGACTAAGACATAGACTAAGACATAGACTAAGACATAGACTAAGACATAGACTAAGACATAGACTAAGACATAGACTAAGAGATAGACTATGACATAGACTATGACATAGACTAAGACATAGACAAAGACATAGACTAAGACATAGACTGAGACATAGACTAAGACATAGACTAAGACATAGACTAAGACATAGACTAAGACATAGACTAAGACATAGACTAAGACATAGACTAAGACATAGACTAAGGCATAGACTAAGACATGGACTAAAACATAGACTAGGAAATAGACTAAGACATAGATTAAGACATAGACTAAGACATAGACAAAGACATATTAAGACTAAGACATAGACTAAGACATAGACTAAGACATATACTAAGACATATACTAAGACATAGACTAAGACATGGACTAAGACATAAACTAAGTCATAGACTAAAACAAAGAATAAGTCATAGACAAAGACACACTAGGTTATGTACTGAAACATATACTATCATAGACTTAGGTATAGACTAAGACCTAAACTAAAACTTATAAAAATTTAAAGAACAAAATCTCAGCTTTTATTTGAGGCATCTCTTACTAAAATTGCTCAAGTATTAAAGAAGTTATAGGAAATATATCAAATAAACTCATAATTATTATTAATCATACGCACTATAAAACAAAATTTTAAAAAATTTGAAATATATTTATTAAAAACTAAATTTTTTAAATTTTATGAAAAATGGAAACAGAACATAAATAGGCAAAATACAAAAATTTGATTGTCAATCTAAATTGTCTTAAATCCAACTAAAATTGGGACAAAAGAAAAAATTAAAGTGTATTGGCCGCTATCAAAACCTTCAATTATATTAACATCTAAAATGCGATTACTTTTTGTTTTTGGTTAAAAACTCAAATACTTATTTTACCTTTTGAAAATTTTCTACAAAAAATCTATATTGACAATCTCCTTCCCCCTACTCTTTGCCTCATTTTGACCTATAAAATATTAATTAATACTCAGGCACTTATTAAAAGCCCCTATTGTATTTTAATCAGTTACATTTTATTTCCATTCGCTTTTGGTTAAAAATCACTTTTTTTCTCTAATAATATCAAAAACTAACGAGAAACTGAGTTTGAGTTCTATTGTTTTTGCGAATGCAATTGAACGACATGCAATTTTATGTTACAGAAGGTCGGACGGACGAATAGATAGACAATATTTTTTAGTGATTTCTATGGTTGAATTCCTAATTTCAATTGCTTTGACAATTCATATTCTTTTGTGGAAATAAATAACTAAGAAGTAGAAAAAAAAACTGTAAGAGTTGCATTATTTGAACAATTAAAAAAATATAAAAATTTTGAACAAAGAAATAATCACTAATTAATTCGTTGCATTCGAGAATTCTTAATTTTTAGGTTAGCAAGAGTCAAAAGAAAAAAGAGGAAAATATTTTAAAAAATTTGCAGAAAAACTGCTATTGAAATTTTGTAATTAAAAAATATTTTAACATTGGGAAATAATTTTAAACACCAAGAGTCTAAAAAATGAAAAAAAAATTCAAAATCAAATTTTGAGACTTACTTTTCGGTTGAAAAATTAAATCAATAATGAATTTAGCATTTTTGTATTTTGCAAAATTATATTTCACTTCTCTTAAGCAAATAAAATTCTTAAGTTTTGCTTTTCAAACTATTTATATTAATTTTTTTTAAATTTTATCCCACAGTGCGTATGATTGATAATAATTATGACATTTTTCTTTAATTTTTCCATAACTTCCGTATTCTTCAAGCAATTTTAATAAACGATATCTCAAACTAAAGCATACATTCTAGGCTTTGTATTCCTTGTAATAAAAAATTATTTTCTTTGTCAAAATGAGCTTATTTTGTAACCAAAATCGTAATTTTAAAAATAAAAGATATTAAAAAAATATATAAATCAAAATTACACATAAACAAGATAATAAATTGAAATATAATGAATGAATCCAAGCCTAAGAGTTCAGTGACTTTTACAGACAGATTAACACATAAAATCTCTTACACGTGCTTTTTAAAGAAACTTTTAAACAATTTTAAATTCGTTGCATGTAAATCTCTTTTAAGCAAAAATGTATTTCAAAAGATCTTTATTAAATCTTTTAAAATTTAATAAAATGTTTTTAACAACATTTTTTATTTTACCCCATGAACATTAGGAATTCCTTTAATAACATAAATAAATAACCAAATGCAAGAAAAGTAGTGAAATAAATTTAAACAAAAATTTTGTCAAAATACTTTGAGTTTTAGACTCATAACTCAAAGACACTATTAAATAAGTACGTAAAAATGTTATGTATTTTTATTATGAAAATTATCACGTTTTAAAACAGGTGACAAATTATTAATTGTCAACTCAAAAAATTACTTTCAAAGGTGTATCTTATGCAGTTACATACGATGACAAAAGAAATAATATAAAACTTAAAAAAAATTTTGAAAAAAAAATATATAATAAGTAATAAAATAAATTATATCAGCTGTACTGTTCCCCTTTTATAAAATTTTCTTTAGGAAATTTTTGCTACAAAAATTTCTTAAGTAAATTTTTGTTACCAAAAAATTTCTTTAGTAAATTTTTGCTTCCAAAAATTCTTTAGTAAATTTTTGCTACAAAAATTTCTTTAGTAAATTTTTGCTACAAAAACTTCTTTAGTAAATTTTTGCTACAAAAATTTCTTTAGCAAATTTTTGCTACAAAAATTTCTTTAGTAAATTTTTGCTACAAAAATTTTTTTAGTAAAATTTTGCTAGAAAATTTTTTTTGGTAAATTTTTGCCACAAAAATTTCTTTAGTAAATTTTTGCTACAAAAATTTCTTTAGTACATTTTTGCTACAAAAATTTCTTTAGTAAATTTTTGCTACAAAAATTCCTTAAGTAAATTTTTGCTTCCAAAAATTTCTTTAGTAAATTTTTGCTACAAAAAATTCTTTAGTAAATTTTTGCTACAAAAAATTCTTTAGTAAATTTTTGCTACAAAAATTTCTTTAACAAATTTTTGCTACAAAAATTTCTTTAGTCAATTTGTGCTACAAAAATTTCTTTAGTAAATTTTTGCTACAAAAATTTATTTAGTAAATTTTTGCTACAAAAATTTATTTAGTAAATTTTTGCTACAAAAAATTCTTTAGTAAATTTTTGCTACAAAAATTTCTTTAACAAATTTTTGCTACAAAAATTTCTTTAGTCAATTTGTGCTACAAAAATTTCTTTAGTAAATTTTTGCTACAAAAATTTCTTTAGTCAATTTGTGCTACAAAAATTTCTTTAGTAAATTTTTGCTACAAAAATTTATTTAGTAAATTTTTGCTACAAAAATTTATTTAGTAAATTTTTGCTACAAAAATTTATTTAGTAAATTTTTGCTACAAAAATTTCTTTAGTAAATTTTTGCTACAAAAATTTCTTTAACAAATTTTTGCTACAAAAGTTTCTTTAGTCAATTTGTGCTACAAAAATTTCTTTAGTAAATTTTTGCTACAAAAATTTCTTTAGTCAATTTGTGCTACAAAAATTTCTTTAGTAAATTTTTGCTACAAAAATTTATTTAGTAAATTTTTGCTACAAAAATTTATTTAGTAAATTTTTGCTACAAAAATTTATTTAGTAAATTTTTGCTACAAAAATTTATTTAGTAAATTTTTGCTACAAAAATTTCTTTAGTAAATTTTTGCTACAAAAATTTATTTAGTAAATTTTTGCTACAAAAATTTATTTAGTAAATTTTTGCTACAAAAATTTATTTAGTAAATTTTTGCTACAAAAATTTATTTAGTAAATTTTTGCTACAAAAATTCCTTTAGTAAATTTTTGCTACAAAAATTTCTTTAGTAAATTTTTGCTACAAAAATTTCTTTACTAAATTTTTGCTACAAAATTTTCTTTACTAAATTTTTGCTACAAAAATTTCTTTAGTAAATTTTTGCTACAAAACTTTCTTCAGAAAATTTTTGCTACCAAAAATTTCTTTTGTAAATTTTTGCTACAAAAATTTCTTTAGTAAATTTTTGCTACAAAAATTTATTTACTAAATTTTTTAATAAATTTTTGCTACAATAATTTCTTTAGTAAATTTTTGCTTCAAAAATTTCTTTAGTAAATTTTTGCTTGTAAAAATTTCTTTAGTAAATTTTTGCTACAAAAATTTCTTTACTAAATTTTTGTTACAAAAATTTCTTTAGTAAGTTTTTGCTACAAAACTTTCTTTTGTAAATTTTTGCTACAAAAATTTCTTTAAGTAAATTTTTGCTACAAAAATTTTTTTTAGTAAATTTTTGCTATACAATTTTTTTTGGTATATTTTGTTTTTATTTCATCATAAGAATGTAGTTGGTGAAGGGTACCTTAAACTTAATTTTAATCCTATAAAAAATTCTCAATTCCAATAAATTAATTCATAAATTGCTTAAATCCATTTTAAACTTCCCCTTCTAAAGTGAATGCCAGTCAGTCAAATTTAATTAATTCCTGCAAATATGGTTATACATATGTTAGCACCTTTTACACCTGTTGAGGGAAACTTGCATGTGGCTCGAACAAAAATTATGCCAAAATTCAAACAAATTCTAGAAAACATGTGAAAAACTGGTAAAACAAATATGAACTTACTTCCCTACAAGTATGAACAATTTTTGGATTAAGTTAATGGAATTTTTAAATAAAATTTTATATACAATAAATTTTTTATGTAGAAACTTTTTTTATTATACAAAATTTTTTTAAAGTCATTCACTTTTTTAATATTAATTTATAAATTTTATTCAACTAAAACGAGTTGTTAACAAATAATTTAGTTGTTAGATCTTTGTCTACTTTTTCTACAAAAACGCATTACTAACATATAAAAATAGTGAAATAAAAAAATTGTAATGGCTTTTACTGCCTAAATATTAGTTCAGTTGTGTATTAATATTTTTATTTAATTCAAAACTTTATTTAGTATTTATTAAACAATAAAAAAAGAAATATTATAAAAAAAAAGTTTTCAAAATCATGCATTTTTTAACCCGTTTTATACCACCAACTAGCTCAAACAGTCCAAACTTTTCTTACTAGACACAAATTATCTCTATCGATCATTTTCTGAACAGTAATGATCTTTAATGATCCTTAACTTATACTAATACTATGTCAATATTTAGACTAATATCAGAATATACATGAGTGGTAGCAAATGGGTTAAAACTTTTGCTATGTACTGCCTTAAGTGAGGGTGTTTGTACTGTCAAAAGGAGCTACTGGAGCTGCTCTGTTAGCAAAAAGTATTTAAGTTGGAATTAAAATAAATGTTATAAAATGAAATAAAAAGTGTAAACTGCGTTACACTAGAATGATTTCAATGTATGATTTTTTGTTTGTATTATTAAGCTGTACCCAAACCCCTTTTGAAAATTCCAGGTTTATATCCCGACAACTTTTTGCTATTTTTTTATACATTTTATATGTTTTAAGTATTTTTATTTTACTTTCAATTGCATTTAAAACAGAAACAAAAAAATATATTTTAAAAAATAGTAATTGTATTTGCTGAAAACTTACTTTAAAGCACAGGCTTGACTGACTTTTTCAACACTTTTAGGAGCTACTGCATTTTGCGTTTGGTAAAATCAAAATTTATAACACTAAGGCCTTTAGTGACGCCCTATTTAGAAATGGTTTCCTTCGGTCTTTTAAACAAGCCTCACAAAACAGCTTTTAAAGATTTATAACTTTGTTGCGTAAATATCAACCATCAAAAGCTTATACCATCTATGGTCCTTCGAACCTTATTCTCATAATTTCAATGAAAACTTTGGATAATGAGTTGGAAGAGAAATAAAGAAAATACATTTTTTCAAATTATTTAACTAACCATTATAATAAAAACCCGAACTTTTAAAAGCCTTTAAAAAAGCTTTTTTTATTAAAATGTCATTTGGTCTTTCGAACCCTTTTCTTTTTTTTAATATTTGAAACCCTGTTAATATTTTTTCAGATAAATGCCGAAATTAGTCTAAATTTTTTTAACTTTAGAGTTTTACAATCTCGTTGTTAGTAAATCCGTCAACCGTATGGTCCTTCGAGACATATGAAGTCCGAATTTTGTTTATTTGACTTTCAAAGACCACCAGTTTTTTTTAAATCGTCCAAATAAAGCCTCGTATCATTTAAAACTTTTTTTTTTTGTATTATCAAATTTCAAACTTGTTCACAAGTTATAAAAAAAAGCTTTTTCAATGCAGTTTTACTTGGTCTTTCGAACCCTTTGCATGCATTGCTTTTTTTTCTTTAGACTCTGTTCGTATTTTTGATAAATAAGCTCAGATTTTTAATAAATAGTTTTTTAATTACAGAAACATTTTTTTTAATCAAAAATTTTTCGAAAATTTTTTTTTCAGAAATTTTGTTTATCAAAAATTATTCTATAGAAAATTTTTTTATCAAAAACATTTTAATAGTATTTTTTTTATCAAAAATTTTTCTATGGAAAATTTTAGTGTCAAAAATTTTTCTATAGAATTTTTTTTTATCAAAAACTTTCCTGTCGAAAATTTTTTTTATCAACAATTTTTCTGTAGAAAATTTTTCTAAAAATGGTATTTTTTTTTAATTTTTTATAGAATTTTTTTTTTATCAAAATGTTTTCTATAGAAAGCTTTTTGATCAAAATCTTTTCTATAGAAAATTTTTTTATCAAAAATTTTTTATAGAAAATTTTTTTATCAAAAATTTTTCTATAGAAAATTTTTTTATCAAAAATTATCTATAAAATTTTTTTTTATCAAAAATTTTTTATCAAAAATTTTTTATAAAAAGTTTTTTATAGAAAATTTTTTATCAAAAATTTTTCTTATAGAAAATTAAAAAAAAAAAAAATTTAATTTTTCTATAGAAAACTTTTTTATTAAAATTTTTTCTATAGAAAATTTTTTAATCAAAAATTTTTCTTATCAAACATTCTTCTATAGAAAATTTTTTTTTTCAAAAGTTTTTGCACAGAAATTTTGTTATCCAAATCTTTTCTATAGAAAACTTTTTCATCGAAAATGTTTCTATAGAAAATTTTATTATCAAATTTTTCTATAGAAAATTTTTTGTTAAACATTTTCTATATAAAATTTTACTGTAAAAAAATTTTCAGTAACAAATTTTTTTTATCAAAACTTTTTCGATAGAATATTTTTTTATCAAAAACTTTTCAAAAAAGAAAAATTATTCGCTCTTGATCCCTGTCTATTACATTTTAAAAAGACGTTTTATACTCCACGTTTTTCAAATATTTTTATCTAAAATTTTTCTATAGAAAATTTTTTTATCAAACAATTTTCTATAGAAAATTTTTTACAGACATTTTTTTTATCAAAAATTTTTCTATAGAAAACTATCTTATAATACATTTTTCTATAGAATTTTTTTTTTATCAAAATCATCTTTTCTGTAGAAAACTTTTTTACCAAAAGTTTTTCTACAGAAAATTTTTTTAATCAAAAATTTTTGTATAGAAAATTTTTTATTCAAAAATTTTTTTTTATCAAAAATTTTTCTATAGAAAATTTGATTATCAAAAATTTTTCTATAGAATTTTTTTTATCAAAATTTTTTCTATAGAAAATTTGATTACCAACAATTTTTCTATAGAAAGTTTTTTTATCAAAAATTTTACTATTGGAAATTTTTTATTAAAAATTTTTTTTGTCAAAAATTTTTTAAAAAGAAAAATTATTCGCACTTGATCCCTGTCTATTACATTTATTTTTTAATGTAATAGAAAAATTATTGATAAAAGCCAAAAAATATTAAACAAATTTTTCTACAGAAAAATATTTCTATCGACAATTTTCCTGCAGTAAAATATTTCTATTGTAAATTTTTCTAAAGAAAAATACTATTCTTTAGAAAAATGTTTCTATCAAAGGTTTTTCTCTAGAAACATATTTTTATAGAGAATTTTTCTCTAGAAAAATATTTCTATTGAAAATTTTTCTCTAGAAAAATATTTCTATCGAAAATTTTTCTCTAGAAAAATATTTCTATCGAAAAAAATTTTTATCGAAAAATTTTCAATAGAAAATTGTTTTGATAGAAAAATATTTTTTATCGAAAATTTTCCCAAAAAAATATTTTTATCGAAAAGTTTCTAAAAAATAAATAATTTTGATTGAAAATTGAACTCATAGCAGTTCTATAGGTAAATTACATATATGGAATGAACCCACATTAAAGAAGTTCTCTGAATTATTAGTTAAATTATTTAAAGCATTTTACTGATCTTATGCAAATTCAGCCAAGACATCAACCATCGAAACATTGAACTTTAGAGATGGCAGTAAAGTAACGAACCTAAGACCGCTTTATTGGATTATGGTCCTGCGAAGCCTCACATTAAATCATTTTTATAAAAAATTCTACAAATTTTTTGTCAGACAAACAAATTTAAAAAATAATTATTTTGGTCCTTCAAACCCTTTTTAGCCATCTTTCGAGACTCAACTGTAATGTTTCGGTAGCATTTAACAATTATTGCTGATTTTTTAATGTTTCTACTTATTTTTTCTATTTACCTTTTACTTAAGATTTGTTTTTTTTTATTAAAATGTTGTACAAATGTTGCTGCTGTTGATATGTGAGTTTATTTAATACTTTTTCTAGTATTGTTTTGCTTTTTTTTCTAATTTTTCCAACATTTTTCTTTGTGTGTTTAAAAAAATTTTATTTTTTTCACTTTTTAGCAAACATTTCATATACAATTTTGTTACTATATTTTCATATATTTTCTTGTGCATTAAAGTGCAACTTGTAGGCATGCAATATTTACATTTTCTGTAGCAGTAAAATAGTAAAAACTAAACGAGAAACTACTTAAATGGTAGTTAACCAAGTAAAAATACTCTTAAATATTCCAGAACATGTACTTATGTTACAAGAAAAAATTTTAAAAGGTGTGGAAAAAATTTTAATATTTTTGTTGAGATTTGTTTAGACGAGAAAACAAGATGATTTATGTCAGTTAAATGTGGGTTAAAGAAGATGATTGTTGGCAAATGAAGTAATTAAAATTATGGGGAGGAAAATAAAATGATTTTTTTTCTGAGAGGCAAAAACTATTAAATGTGTCAGAAGGAAATTATTAAACCAAGTGAAGTTCTTTAAAGTTAAATAGGATTTAAAAAAACACTGATATGCACTATAGGACAAAATGAACATTTGAAAAAAATTCAAGACCTACAAAACCTATTACGAGGGCTAAAAATTCAGAAAAATAAAGATCTAAGAAATTTTGTTCGCCATTTTGTCTAAAGCCTACAGTGTTAGCTTTAATTTGAGATCTTAGTTAAGAAATTCGATTGAAGTTTATCCGATTTATAGCACTTTTTCTGGAAAAAGGTCAAAATTATTATTAATCATACGTACAGTGGGATATAATTTTAAAGAGTTTGAAATAAATTGATATAAACATAAAAAAGCTCCAAAAATATTTTCGCTATTTGAGAGTTAGGCTTGAAATTACATAGCAATAATTTTAAGTCAATAACTCTATTTTTCGAACCTTTACACGAGCAACATCTAAATTTTTGAACACTAAATAATTTTGTTTTACCTATAACGAACTGCCAATATGTTGCTATAATCAAATATTTGTCTACAATGTAGCTGAAACAATAGTTACTTAGCAACATTGTATAAAGTTTGTATAAAATTTTGCTAAGTAAAATAAAAATTTTATAATATAAAGAGTTTTTTAAATTATTGAATATAAGAAGGCAACTGAAACAAAGTTGCTAAGCGCCTAAACATTTTGCAACATTGTTGCAGAAACATTTTTTTTAATAAAAATGTAAATTAAAGAATTACGGGTATTTCGAAGTTTTAAGAAAATTGTTGAAAAATTATGTTACTAAGAAAATGAAATTAAAATTTTCTTTTAAAAAATTTTTGAATAAAACTTATTTAAGTTTGTTTATAAACATTGTCAATAAATGTTTATTAACACTGTTTATTATGGTTTTAATGGTTATATTGTTTAAATGTTGTTGCTAGGCACTTCAATAGTTATATCACAAGAATTTTTAAAATTTTATTATATGCAGAAAAATTTTTGTTGAAAAATGTTTATAGACATTTTCATTAAAATAAATGTTTAGGAACATTTTTTATACATTTTTTGAAAAATAAAAATAATTTTAAAAGTTATTGGCTAGATACTTAAAAAATGTTGGAAATGTTAGGATATTTATCGAAACTGTTGCTCAAAAATGTTTATAAACAATTTAAAATAAGCAAATATTTAGAAACATTGTTTACACATGTTAAAATGTGATTTCTGAATTTCAAGCTTCAAACTTAAAATTAAAAAAAAAATGTATATTCAGCAAAGTTGTTGCAGTAAAATGTTTATAAACAATGTTTATAAACAATGTTTATAAACAATGTTTATAAACGATGTTTATAAACAATGTTTATAAACAATGTTTATAAACAATGTTTCTAAACAATGTTTATATACAATGTTTATAAACAATTTTTATAAACAACGTTTATAACCAATGTTTATTTTGTTTATAACCAATGTTTATTTTTTTACAATTCTTTTCTCCACAATAATTTTTGCTAACAAATTTAAAAGCAAAGTTTCAAATAAACTTTTGAAAGATAGCAATATGGCCTTATGACTCAAATGTTGCTGCAACATGTTGAACTCTAAACAGGCTTTTTGTACAAATTTCCATAAACTCATACAAATTAAAAAAATACTTTAAAAAGTTTGAATTAAAACACTATGATAATTTTGTGTCTAGAAAAATGTTGCGGCAACATTTTTAAAGCAGTTACATACTAACTAAATTGGTAAATATATTTGTTTTACTTAAAAATAATATTCTTTAATATTGTTTAGTAATTTTATTATTGGTTAAAATTTACACAGCAAAATGTTGCTGCAAAAATTTGAAATCTCTTTTCAAAGGATATTACATAACAGGAGTACATTCTTAGAAACAACTGAAAGAATTTTTGTATCTTAAAGACAAGCAAAATTGTTGCTGAAAAATGTTTATAAACATTGTTTACAAAAAAATTCCCAAATTTTTTCTCCAAAATAATTCACGCTAACACATTTAAAAGTTAAGCTTCAAACAGACCTTTTATAGATGGCAACATGGGCTACTTAAATGTTGCTGCAACATGTTGAGTAATAAAAAGGTTTTTGATACACATTTAAATCATTTTTTTAAACTAAAAAATATTTTAAATATTTTCAATTGAAACACTATGATAATTAATTTTATGTATATAAACAAATGTTGCGGCAATATTGTTGCTGTAAAATATTTTTAAACAATGTTTATAAAAAAATCTCTAAATTTCTTCTCCAAAATCAAAGTTCAGCAAAATGTTGCTGAACTAGTTTATGCCAACTACACATGACATTGTTGATAAAAAATGTTTAATATTTGTATTTATGTCATAACCAGTCAATTAAAATTCGCGTCAATAAACATGGGGATCTAGGTTTAATGGTAATCGGGTGATGCTTCCAGGTCCAGCCAGATTAAAAAACTCGTTATAGTCCATCTTCTCTAGTCTAAATACCCTTTGGATGACAATTTCAGACTTGAAAGCATTCTATCGCTTAACTCTCCTCTTTTTGGTATCCCAAGCATTCATTTTAATATAATCAAGCATTCATTTTAATATAATTCATGTTGGTAACCCCTTCGACTACTAAGCATAACAAATCATATTCAGCATGGGTTCGAGCCCTAGTCTCGGCATAATAAATTTCCTTAATTATAAATCTCTATTCAAATTATTATAACCTCAGTATCCATCGGCAACAAGCCTACAACATTTACACGCCGTCGATGTAAAAGAAACAAAATTGGCTGTAAACAAAAAAAATGTATTAACTTTATTAAAAAATATAGAGTTTAGTTAACTAAACTATGCTTTTAAAGAACGATCTAAAATTTTTAAGAAAATTTTAACTTTTTTTTAATTAATAGAAACCCTAATTAAACTATTTTTTTTTTCTTTTAATTTCAGGTATGTATTGGACTTCAACTACTTAGGGCTAACTCTAAACTTTAATTTTAAAAAGATACTAAGTATTTCGAAAAAGCTATGGGTAAGCTATTAATACCCCATTTATATAAATTTGAACTTATGTTTGTAATGTCTAGATATGTTCATCTGACACCTACATCAGAATACCTTTGGTCCTACGACCGTCTGTGCGTCTAGGCTTGTACTCAAAGTAGAGATTTCAGATTTAAAGATAAATTGATAAATTTTAAAATATTCACAAATTTCTTAACAAGTTTTTTCCTAAAAATATAATCAAAGTAAAGAAAAACATCTTCTTTATTTGAAAATTGTTTCTTATCTGCTATTTTAGTCACGCTTTATAATTAACATGCTTCGGGTGTCCGCCTGACTATCTTTGACTAAATTTTTCATGTAATTTTCCATGATAATTATCAGCTGAAAAAATGCTGGAATGCATGTAAATAAGGAAATCCACTTGCCACATCAATTGATTACAAACTCAAGCCAATTTTCATTTTACAACAAAAATTACTCAACTCCAAATAAATAAGAAAATTTTTACAATTTAACACCTTTTTTCTTTTCACCAACTAAAAGATGATTTAGCCATATACAAATAGAAGGAAAAAAGCTTTAAGCTATTTGGTAAGACTTTACATCCAAAAGAGACACCTGTTAGCAAATTTTTACAAATCATTTAAGAAGTTAAAATATTTAATGGATTTCTGAAACCAACAATTATCACTACTAAGACTAACGAAAAAACTAAAATTAGGTAAAACTAATATTTTAAGTGCTAATTGATTAACTTGGGTCTGGCTTAACTCAGACACTTTAGGTCATTGACTTAAGGTATACAAGTTTTCAAATCAAACTCAAGACTTTTTCATACATTTTTAAAATTGGTTTGGATTTTTGAGAAACTTTTGTATTTTATCTTGAAAGTGAAAGTAAGACTATAATTAAATTATTTAAATAAGAATTATGTATATTTTAAAATTTCGAGTTAATTTCTTAACTAATGAAATCGAATTTCGAATTTACAAAAATTTTAGGAATAAATCTTGAAAATATTTTTAATAAACAAGAAAAATTTTTGAAATTTCTCTGGCTCCGTTCTAGTTCAGTTCCAGTTCAGTTCTAGTTAAGTTCTAGTGCAGTTCTAGTTCAGTTCTAGTTCAGTTCTAGTTCAGTTCTAGTTCAGTTCTAGTTCAGTTCTAGTTCAGTTCTAGTTCAGTTCTAGTTCAGTTCTAGTTCAGTTCTAGTTCAGTTCTAGTTCAGTTCTAGTTCAGTTCTAGTTCAGTTCTAGTTCAGTTCTAGTTCAGTTCTAGTTCAGTTCTAGTTCAGTTCTAGTTCAGTTCTAGTTCAGTTCTAGTTCAGTTCTAGTTCAGTTCTAGTTCAGTTCTAGTTCAGTTCTAGTTCAGTTCTAGTTCAGTTCTAGTTCAGTTCTAGTTCAGTTCTAGTTCAGTTCTAGTTCAGTTCTAGTTCAGTTCTAGTTCAGTTCTAGTTCAGTTCTAGTTCAGTTCTAGTTCAGTTCTAGTTCAGTTCTAGTTCAGTTCTAGTTCAGTTCTAGTTCAGTTCTAGTTCAGTTCTAGTTCAGTTCTAGTTCAGTTCTAGTTCAGTTCTAGTTCAGTTCTAGTTCAGTTCTAGTTCAGTTCTAGTTCAGTTCTAGTTCAGTTCTAGTTCAGTTCTAGTTCAGTTCTAGTTCAGTTCTAGTTCAGTTCTAGTTCAGTTCTAGTTCAGTTCTAGTTCAGTTCTAGTTCAGTTCTAGTTCAGTTCTAGTTCAGTTCTAGTTCAGTTCTAGTTCAGTTCTAGTTCAGTTCTAGTTCAGTTCTAGTTCAGTTCTAGTTCAGTTCTAGTTCAGTTCTAGTTCAGTTCTAGTTCAGTTCTAGTTCAGTTCTAGTTCAGTTCTAGTTCAGTTCTAGTTCAGTTCTAGTTCAGTTCTAGTTCAGTTCTAGTTCAGTTCTAGTTCAGTTCTAGTTCAGTTCTAGTTCAGTTCAGTTCTAGTTCAGTTCTAGTTCAGTTCTAGTTCAGTTCTAGTTCAGTTCTAGTTCAGTTCTAGTTCAGTTCTAGTTCAGTTCTAGTTCAGTTCTAGTTCAGTTCTAGTTCAGTTCTAGTTCAGTTCTAGTTCAGTTCTAGTTCAGTTCTAGTTCAGTTCTAGTTCAGTTCTAGTTCAGTTCTAGTTCAGTTCTAGTTCAGTTCTAGTTCAGTTCTAGTTCAGTTCTAGTTCAGTTCTAGTTCAGTTCTAGTTCAGTTCTAGTTCAGTTCTAGTTCAGTTCTAGTTCAGTTCTAGTTCAGTTCTAGTTCAGTTCTAGTTCAGTTCTAGTTCAGTTCTAGTTCAGTTCTAGTTCAGTTCTAGTTCAGTTCTAGTTCAGTTCTAGTTCAGTTCTAGTTCAGTTCTAGTTCAGTTCTAGTTCAGTTCTAGTTCAGTTCTAGTTCAGTTCTAGTTCAGTTCTAGTTCAGTTCTAGTTCAGTTCTAGTTCAGTTCTAGTTCAGTTCTAGTTCAGTTCTAGTTCAGTTCTAGTTCAGTTCTAGTTCAGTTCTAGTTCAGTTCTAGTTCAGTTCTAGTTCAGTTCTAGTTCAGTTCTAGTTCAGTTCTAGTTCAGTTCTAGTTCAGTTCTAGTTCAGTTCTAGTTCAGTTCTAGTTCAGTTCTAGTTCAGTTCTAGTTCAGTTCTAGTTCAGTTCTAGTTCAGTTCTAGTTCAGTTCTAGTTCAGTTCTAGTTCAGTTCTAGTTCAGTTCTAGTTCAGTTCTAGTTCAGTTCTAGTTCAGTTCTAGTTCAGTTCTAGTTTAATTCTAGTTCAGTTCTAGTTCAGTTCTAGTTCAGTTCTAGTTGAGTTCTAGTTCAATTCTAGTTCAGTTCTAGTTCAGTTCTAGTTCAAAAACCTCATTCTACACGTATTTATTTTATTCCCACATGAGCATCATTTATTAAGTTACTGCGTTATCAATCTCAATACAGAATTCATATATCATTTCAATCGCTTAATAAATTTTATATTTTATTGACATTTGCATCATCACTAGCATCAGACTAATCATAACCATCATCATTTCTTGTCTTACGACAGAAAAATTAACCATAAACTATGGCATCATACCATCATTCGCCAGACTTTGACTCTCTAAGAGGACAGGCCGCCTGAAATTTATCCACAAGTTATACTCGTATGAGTTGTTTTACTTCTAGTCCATACATAACTGTTAAACATGTAATGTTGCAACATCAGCCACAACAACATCATAATCATCGTTAGCAGCATCATCAGCATCATTGTTGCAATTTCTGTTTTATTTCTTTGGCTGATATAAAAACTCAAATGATGTATCGTTTTGATTGAGTTGATGGACTAAAAATTTTATTTGGAGGAGAAAAAAGTTACAAAAGTTGTGTATCGTCGGTCTGTCTGTCTGTGTTGACTGTTTCTGGCACATGGTTATAATAATGATGATTTACTACTATTTTACATAAACTTATAGTTGTGAGGAAAGCAAAGTAGAAGATGAGCTACAGTGGGTATAAGAGGTACGCGGACAAAACATTAAACTGAGAAAGGATCGAAAAATTATTCTTGTGAAGACCAGGCTTTTAGTATAGTCGGGAAATTCAACATTCAGAAAGCCCAAGACTTCAAAAATTACCCTCCAAAATTGCTTGCCTTAGAGATTTTGGTGTCATAGTAAAATATTTGGTCGACTTAATGTCATTAGGAAATGTTTGCATTCGTCTTTTACGGAAAGCAAAAGTTTACATTTACATTTCACTTTAAACTGACTGCTCTAATAAAGTTTACAAATATGTAACAACTTCCTTTTTTTCATATTTCCAATAAAATGTTTTAATATACGAATCATGCATAAAAACTTAATAACATGCGTTTTAATAATGCGTTTTTGTTTGAAAAAAAAACAATGAAATTTATTACCAAAAAAAACCAAAAAATTTGAAATATCATCTCACAAAAAGAAATGACGCATATGAATATATAGACAAGGCGGATGGATGAATTGATGGACTGTTAAATTCGTTTGTATGACTTGAATAATGGACATCAAACCTAAATGGTTGATGGCTGCTGACCAGTTAAGTAAGCACGAAACTATAAAACTTTTTCTACAAAAAAATATTATCTAACAAATAATCACTTTTATTATGTAGAAATAACATTAATTCCCTTTCATGCAACTTAAAAAAGTTCAAAAAGAAGATTTAGTCATTAAATTTGATAGTAAAGATGCTGTTCGTCTTTAACATTAAGTTGCGTGTTTTCGAGATTTTTTGTTTTATCTTTATTATATAATTTTTGTATTCCCTAATTTATAATGACTGTTTTGTATTTGAAATTTGTTAGGAACATTCAAAAGATTTTTTATCCTCAAACTCTTCAAATATTTCACCTTCATACAAGTATCTAAGTTGCAATACTAAATTTGGCTTCAAACATGTTGAATTTCTTTATAGCATTAACAAGAGTAGCAACTAGTAATAGCTAATCGGTAGTTGCTTTATCTGAGTTATCATGTTAGAGTAGGTTAGATTGAACTAGAACTGAACTAGAACTGAACTAGAACTG
This sequence comes from Stomorhina lunata, assembly GCA_933228675.1. Taxonomy (NCBI): domain Eukaryota; kingdom Metazoa; phylum Arthropoda; class Insecta; order Diptera; family Rhiniidae; genus Stomorhina; species Stomorhina lunata. The sequence goes on from OW121741.1 coordinate 7,892,221, forward strand.
AACTAGAACTGAACTAGAACTGAACTAGAACTGAACTAGAACTGAACTAGAACTGAACTAGAACTGAACTAGAACTGAACTAGAACTGAACTAGAACTGAACTAGAACTGAACTAGAACTGAACTAGAACTGAACTAGAACTGAACTAGAACTGAACTAGAACTGAACTAGAACTGAACTAGAACTGAACTAGAACTGAACTAGAACTGAACTAGAACTGAACTAGAACTGAACTAGAACTGAACTAGAACTGAACTAGAACTGAACTAGAACTGAACTAGAACTGAACTAGAACTGAACTAGAACTGAACTAGAACTGAACTAGAACTGAACTAGAACTGAACTAGAACTGAACTAGAACTGAACTAGAACTGAACTAGAACTGAACTAGAACTGAACTAGAACTGAACTAGAACTGAACTAGAACTGAACTAGAACTGAACTAGAACTGAACTAGAACTGAACTAGAACTGAACTAGAACTGAACTAGAACTGAACTAGAACTGAACTAGAACTGAACTAGAACTGAACTAGAACTGAACTAGAACTGAACTAGAACTGAACTAGAACTGAACTAGAACTGAACTAGAACTGAACTAGAACTGAACTAGAACTGAACTAGAACTGAACTAGAACTGAACTAGAACTGAACTAGAACTGAACTAGAACTGAACTAGAACTGAACTAGAACTGAACTAGAACTGAACTAGAACTGAACTAGAACTGAACTAGAACTGAACTAGAACTGAACTAGAACTGAACTAGAACTGAACTAGAACTGAACTAGAACTGAACTAGAACTGAACTAGAACTGAACTAGAACTGAACTAGAACTGAACTAGAACTGAACTAGAACTGAACTAGAACTGAACTAGAACTGAACTAGAACTGAACTAGAACTGAACTAGAACTGAACTAGAACTGAACTAGAACTGAACTAGAACTGAACTAGAACTGAACTAGAACTGAACTAGAACTGAACTAGAACTGAACTAGAACTGAACTAGAACTGAACTAGAACTGAACTAGAACTGAACTAGAACTGAACTAGAACTGAACTAGAACTGAACTAGAACTGAACTAGAACTGAACTAGAACTGAACTAGAACTGAACTAGAACTGAACTAGAACTGAACTAGAACTGAACTAGAACTGAACTAGAACTGAACTAGAACTGAACTAGAACTGAACTAGAACTGAACTAGAACTGAACTAGAACTGAACTAGAACTGAACTAGAACTGAACTAGAACTGAACTAGAACTGAACTAGAACTGAACTAGAACTGAACTAGAACTGAACTAGAACTGAACTAGAACTGAACTAGAACTGAACTAGAACTGAACTAGAACTGAACTAGAACTGAACTAGAACTGAACTAGAACTGAACTAGAACTGAACTAGAACTGAACTAGAACTGAACTAGAACTGAACTAGAACTGAACTAGAACTGAACTAGAACTGAACTAGAACTGAACTAGAACTGAACTAGAACTGAACTAGAACTGAACTAGAACTGAACTAGAACTGAACTAGAACTGAACTAGAACTGAACTAGAACTGAACTAGAACTGAACTAGAACTGAACTAGAACTGAACTAGAACTGAACTAGAACTGAACTAGAACTGAACTAGAACTGAACTAGAACTGAACTAGAACTGAACAAGAACTAATGGAGATGATCCAATAATCTTATATATTTTCAAAAATTAATAATTTTTAAAGATTTGTTTATTTACTTTTATTTTTTCAATATGCAATTGTAGCTCATGCATTTCATGTAAAAATCGTAAAAATTATAAAAACTTAAAATAAAAAATTTGTTAAGCTAACATTTACATAATCATGCAAAGCTCCTAAACTGTACTCGTATAGTAGCAATAAAAAATTAACAAATTTCTTTACATGCTTGCAAATAAAAGAGTTCAACAAATTGTATTTAGACTCATAATTCTGGCATTAAGTGAAAATACAGTAGAGTCTCGATAATTAAAATTTTCAGCAATAACTAGATTTTGAAATATGTAGCCAGGAACTTAAGCTACTTGACTCTAAAAGATATATTTTCTTATAATGGGTGTTTTATTATCGTGGTTCTACTGTAATAGTAGTATAAGTTTAAGTGCTGTAGAGTTGTAAACCATTGATAATTCACTCATTCGTTCATTCATTAACTCACTCACCCATTCCTTAAAACGCATGTTAGTCATTAACACTTTTTATTATTTATTTATTTGTTTGTTTATAAATGCGATTTTTTTTACTAAATCATTAAATGAAGAAACATTTTTTAAAGAAATATAAATTTCACTTTCATTTGTTCGTTTTAGCTCCTCTCCGCGATTAGTCATTAAGTGATTTGGAGGCTTGAAGCATGACCAATCGATTTTATGGGAGACAGTTTTTTTACCCATTTTCTTAAATAGTTATTATACCCAGTAGTTTTGTTTTATAAGAGAAGCTTTAATTATTTAAAAGCTATATTTTATTGAAGAAAGCTAAAACAAATTTAAGATATTATGCAATAAAATTGGAGATAATTAAAAACTTTATCAAGATCAACATTTTTAGAGAATATTGAGATACATTGTTGCTAAGGAAATTTGTTTAGAAACGCTGTTGTTTAAGATATTTGGTTGAAAACATTGTTTCACCACAAATTTTCTGTAAAAAAAAGTTTCATCACAAATTTTCTTTAAGAAAAATGTTGCACAACAATTTTTCTATAGAAAAACTAGAAAAAAGTTTCACAACAATATTTCAAAACATTTTTTCTTTAAAAACAATGTTTCACAAAAATTTCTCTAAAAGAAAAATTCACAACAATTTTTCTATAGAAAAATGTTTCACAACAATTTTTCTATAGAAAAATGTTTCACAACAATTTTTCTACAGAAAAATGTTTCGCAACAATTTTTTTATAGAAAAATATTTCACAACAATTTTTCTACTAAAAAATATTTCACAACAATTTTTCTATAAAAAAATGTTTCACAACAATTTTTCTATAAAAAAATGTTTCACAACAATTTTTCTATAGAAAAATGTTTCACGACAATTTTTCTATAGAAAAATGTTTCACAACAATTTTTCTATAGAAAAATGTTTCACAACAATTTTTCTATAGAAAAATGTTTCACAACAATTTTTCTATAGAAAAATGTTTCACAACAATTTTTCTATAGAAAAATGTTTCACAACAATTTTTCTATAGAAAAATGTTTCACAACAATTTTTCTATAGAAAAATGTTTCACAACAATTTTTCTATAGAAAAATGTTTCACAACAATTTTTCTATAGAAAAATGTTTCACAACAATTTTTCTATAGAAAAATGTTTCACAACAATTTTTCTATAGAAAAATGTTTCACAACAATTTTTCTATAGAAAAATGTTTCACAACAATTTTTCTATAGAAAAATGTTTCACAACAATTTTTCTATAGAAAAATGTTTCACAACAATTTTTCTATAGAAAAATGTTTCACAACAATTTTTCTATAGAAAAATGTTTCACAACAATTTTTCTATAGAAAAATGTTTCACAACAATTTTTCTATAGAAAAATGTTTCACAACAATTTTTCTATAGAAAAATGTTTCACAACAATTTTTCTATAGAAAAATGTTTCACAACAATTTTTCTATAGAAAAATGTTTCACAACAATTTTTCTATAGAAAAATGTTTCACAACAATTTTTCTATAGAAAAATGTTTCACAACAATTTTTCTACAGAAAAATGTTTCACAACAATTTTCCTTTAAGACAAATGTTTCACAACATTTTTTTTAAAGAGAAATGTTATTCAATAATTTTTCTATATAAAAATGTTTCACAACAATTTTTTTTACAGAAAACTGCTTTATGTCAATTTTTATTATTGTGGCTGAAAGAAAATATGTTGATAAGCATTTGTTGTTAAAAAAGCCTTCCCAAACATTTTGAGAAACAATGTTGCTAAAAAAAATGATGAGATACATTGTTGCTTGCATTTGATTTCAAAATTGTGACATTTTTAACCTGACATCATCTGCAAACTAAAAAATTGCTTCGTTATTATTTTCCATGATAGTACAATTTTTTTTCAATATTATATAACATTTTGAGAAAATTTTCGTCATTATCATATTATCTCCCCCCAAAGATCTCGGCATAATATTTTGCTATACATTTTCCAAGCTTTGGCACACTTTTGTCTTAAACTGTATAAAATTATGTTTAAAAAATGAAATTTCCATAACTTAATTCATAATCGTGGGAAAAAAGTGAAAAAATTACATTCAAAAAAATTCCCATCAACACAAAAATCTTCATTTTTAAAATAAAATATTAAAAATACATTTATTTTAATCAGAAAATTTAACATAAAATTTGAAAAATTTATCTGGCAGAAAAAATTTACTATAGCCAATAATTTTTACCTTAACCACTTTAACTGATTATACATATTTTACAAAAATGTCTTGATTGTAAAACTTGAAAAAAAACTTGACCAATTTTATGTTACAAACGTTAGAATGTCTTCTGCAAAAAACCAACCCAAAGAGGTTCATACATGTACGAAAAAGTGAAAGGATTTTGATTCTAAATCGCCACACAAAAGAAATATGACTCTAAAAACTTTAAAAACAATAATTACGAATGTTTTAGACAAAATTTATTAAAACGCACTGACACATGGCCGCAAGACAATTTAAATTGACATAAATTTGAAACGGATAAAAAAGAAGTTTGAAAACCACAGTGGTACGAAAACAACATGTTGGGACACTTTGTTGCTCAGGTGAAATAGTTGTAAAATATTGTCGCTTAAGAAAATTGGAGAAGATACATTGTTGCTTATGAAAATGGTTGTGAAACATTTTTCTTTAGAAAAATTGTTGTGAAACATTTTTCTATGGAAAAATTGTTGTGAAACATTTTTCTATAGAAAAATTGTTGTGAAACATTTTTCTATAGAAAAATTGTTGTGAAACATTTTTCTATAGAAAAATTGTTGTGAAACATTTTTCTATAGAAAAATTGTTGTGAAACATTTTTCTATAGAAAAATTGTTGTGAAACATTTTTCTATGGAAAAATTGTTGTGAAACATTTTTCTATATAAAAATTGTTGTGAAATATTTTTCTATAGAAAAATTGTTGAGAAACATTTTTCTATAGAAAAATTGTTGTGAAACATTTTTCTATAGAAAAATTGTTGTGAAACATTTTTCTATAGAAAAATTGTTGTGAAACATTTTTCTTAAAAAAAATTGTTGTGAAGCATTTTTCTATAGAAAAATTCTTTTGTGAAACATTTTTCTATAGAAAAATTGTAGTAAAACATTTTTCTATAGAAAAAATGTTGTGAAACATTTTTTTTAAGAAAAATTGTTGTGAAACATTTTTCTATAGAGAAATTGTTTTGAAACATTTTTCTATAGAAAAATTGTTGTGAAACATTTTTCTATAGAAAAATTGTTATGAAGCATTTTTCTACAGAAAAATTGCTTGAAACATTTTTCTTAAAGAAAAATTATTGTAAAACATTTTTCTTAAAGAAAAATTTTTGTGAAACATTTTTCTTAAAGAAAAATTGTTGTGAAACATTTTTCTTAAAGAAAAATTGTTGTGAAACATTTTTCTTAAAGCAAAATTGTTGTGAATCATTTTTCTGGAGAAAAATTGTTGTGAAACATTTTTCTATAGAAAAATTGTTGTGAAACATTTTTCTTTAAGAAAAATTGTTGTGAAACATTTTTCTTTAAGAAGAATTGTTGTGAAACATTTTTCTTAAAGAAAAATTGTTGTGAAACATGTTTCTATAGAAAAATTGTTGTAAAAATTTTTTGTAAGAAAAATTCGTGTAAAACATTTTTGAAAGGAATATGTTACAAACTGATTATTTTCAGCAAAAATATTGGTACACATTTTTCTAAACTAAAAATGTTGCAAGCCCAATTTTTTCAAGGAAAAAATGATTGAGACATTTTTTGAAACGTTTAATATAAATTTTGACTTTGTTGTGATCTCTGGACCCACTGTTTGAATCTTGACATGAGATACACTTTAAATTACAATTAAGTTTCTAGAATATTGCTGCTTATGTAAGAAAACCTCAACCTCTGTTGCTTCAAACAATGAACTACTCAAAAATCTGGTATCCTATGATGCTCAGATTTCAAACTCCAAAAGCATAAAGATCTTAACTCTTATAAAATAAATCACCAAAAACGAAGGAAAACATCCAAGTCGACAAAAAAAACTGTAATCTAGACCCAAGTAGCTTGCAGCAACAACCTTGACTGTTGGCCAAATTAACAAAACAACTAAATAACCGAGAGTTGAGACTCAAATAAAGAAACAGATGAAAAACCTTAATAAGATAAAAATGACCAAAAAAACAAAAGCGAAAACAGACAATAACAGTTTTAGACACTAAAAGTGCTGGCAGAGTCTTCAAATAGAGGAACCCGCCAGAATAAAGAAGCAGCCGAAAAATAATCAATAAATCTTCAAAAAGTTACACTTGGATGTTTGTTTTTGGCTACCAACAGCAGTTTCCAATTTAAATGCTTAAACAGCAACATCCACTTAGGAGCAACTAAAATTGTATTCATACCTTCTATAACGTCGTTACAAGTAAAAAATACTGTTAACAGGAAATTGCAGCCCCTTAACAAAAATTGGAAAATTTACAAATTCAAATTTGTTTCTCTTAACCAGCCGTGGTCAAAAACTGCATTAGGCATTTCTTAACGAAAACTAGATATTGCGAATGAGAAAAAAAGATGCTTTGGAATCTAGTACTACCAAAATCTAGACAGCATTTAAGCTGCTTTGAGCATTAACATAGCAATTGCATAATAATTGTTTGCATTAGACTCCGTAAATGCAAAAAACTTCATGGTGATGATGATGATTCCAACACTTTAGACATGAAACTCAGAATTCAACAACAGTTTGAATATGGTTTCATCCAATGGCTTGCTAGTTTGTTTAATACCTTTGTGCATCTGTCTAAATGAAGCTCATTGAAACGTCATTACAATTTACCCATAAACAAAAACAAGTTATATCAAATAGACAAGTGAGAGCAAGCAATGTCGAATATAAAATACTCTACAAAAAATAAGTTCTTTGTAATTTTTTTTTCAATTTTGATAAAAAATGTTTCGCAACAATGTTGCTAAACACAAAAGTTTATCAACAATGTTGCTAAAGAATTGTATACATACATAAACAATTACCCCAAAAAGTAATATGTACAACAATTTTTTTCTAAAGAAATATATAAACAATATTAATAATTTAAATACAAAATGTTGCACAAAAATGTATCTCAACAATGTTGCTAAGAACAAATAATAAGAAATTGTCCAAAAGAGTGATTTTAAAATTGTTTTGAAATATTTTTCTATAGACAAATTGTTGTAAAACATTTTATGTAGAGAAATAGTTGTGAAAAAATTTTTAATAGAAAATTGTTGTGAAACATTTTCAACAGAAAATTTGTTGTGAAACATTTTTAATAGAAAAATTGTTAATTATTTTTCTGTAGAATATTTGTTATGAAAAATTTTTTTATAAAAAAAATTTTTGTGAAAAATGTTTCTATAGAAAAATTGTTGTGAAACATCTTTCTATACAAAAATTGTTGTGAAACATTTTTCTATAGAAAATTTGTTGCAAAACATTTGTCTATAGAAAAATTGTAAAACATTTTTCTTTAGAAAAATTGTTGTGAAAAATATATCTATGGAAAAATTGTTGTGAAACTTTTTCTTTAAAAAATTGTTGTTAAACATCATTTTTGTATAGAAAAATTGTTGTAGAACATTTTTCTATAGAAAAATTGTTGTGAAACATTTTTCTATAGAAAAATTGTTGCGAAACATTTTTCTATAGAAAAATTGTTGCGAAACATTTTTCTATAGAAAAATTGTTGTGAAACATTTTTCTATAGAAAATTGTTGTGAAACATTTTTCTATAGAAAATTGTTGTGAAACCTTTTTTCTATAGAAATATTTTTGTGAAACATTTTTCTATAGAAAAATTGTTGTGAAACATTTTTCTCACTGAAGAATTGTTGTGAAACATTATTCTATAGAAAAATTGTTGTGAAACATTTTTCTATAGAAAAATTGTTGTGAAACATTTTTCTCACTGAAGAATTGTTGTGAAACATTTTTCTATAGAAAAATTGTTGTGAAACATTTTTCTATAGAAAAATTGTTGTGAAACATTTCCCTATAGAAAAATTGTTGTGAAACATTTTTCTATAGAAAAACTGTTGTGAAACATTTTTCTATAGAAAAATTGTTGTGAAACATTTTTCTATAGAAAAATTGTTGTGAAACATTTTGTTGTGAGACATTTTCTTATGGAAAAATTGTTGTGAAATATTTTTCTATAGAAAAATTGTTGTGAAACATTTTTGTATAGAAAAATTGTTGTGAAAGATTTTTCTTAAATAAAATTTGTTGTGAAACATTTTTTTTAAAGACAAATTTTTGTAAAACATTTAACGCAAGGAAAAATTGTTGTGAAACATTTCTTTTAAAGAAAAATTATTGTGAAACATTTTTCTTAAAGAAAAATTGTTGTGAAACATGTTTCTTAAAGAAAAATTGTTATGAAACATTTATCCATAAAAAAAACGTTGTGAAACATTTTTTTATAGAAAAATTGTTGTGAAACATTTTTTCTAAAGAAATTCTTGTGAAACATTTTTCTATAGAAAAATTGATGTGAAACATTTTTTTTATAGAAAAATTGTTGTGAAACATTTTTCCTAAAAAAAACTTGTTGTGAAACATTTTTCCTAAAGAAAACTTGTTGTGAAACATTTTTCCTAAAGAAACATTTTAGCGATGCTTTAAGTGATATTTTAAAACATTTTTTAAAGAATTATAGTGTTCCTCAACAATGTTGCTAAGAAAAAATTGTTATCATCATCATTGTAATTTGTTAAGCGAAAATGTTTACCAACAATGTTGCTTAAGACAAATTTATCTAAACATTTTTTTCAACTGTTTTTTAAATGTTTTTGTCATTTTCGTTTATCCCTACTATAGGGCTCGCTTTTTGCTAATGACAAAGAACTAAACACTATCAATCTAAAGTTTGCAACATGTCTGCAGAATGTTGCTTTAGCCTTAAACATCATACAAATCTACAAAAAATCTTCTATTGGCAAAACCCATATCTGTCAGTTTTTTTTGGTGGCTCTAAAATTTTAAACTGTTTCTAATGCTTTTTTTTCTTTCAATTCCAAAAGATCTGTAACAAGTGTTTTTCTCATTTTGTGGCAACATAAAAAGCATTTGGTGCTTTTTATCGAATTGTTGGTAGCCATTGAAAAGAGGTCAATTAAATTGTTAAAATCATACAAAATCTGAGGATTGCGTAAGAAATTCGTGTAACTAAACAAAGCAAATAAAAAAATTTAGATTATGTTAATCTCTGTTAATAAAATTTAATTAAAAAGGCATTAAATTGTTTGAAGTTGTTAGTTTGAGTTGTTTTGGAAAGTCTGAGAGGTTTGATGGTTTTTCATATGGTTTTTTTGGTGTTATGTAAATGCTAATAAATCATGGCATGATTAGACAAGATAATGGAAATTAAATTAAATGCATATTGATTAATACGATACTATTGAATAAAGTTAACCAGGAAATGAAAATTTGCTGGAAAAAAGGGAGTGGCTTTTTTGTAAAAAAAAAAAATGGAAATAATCATCTTTGTATATTTCAAAAAACTGAAGCAATATTTTCTAATTAATCATATGTTGCTAGAAAATTATTGCTCAACATTTTTTTTTAAAGAAAAATCTCTCTCAACATTTTTGTATGAGAAAAATGTATCTCAACATTGTTATAGAATGTATCTCAACATTGTTTCCAATATTGTTTCTTTAGACAAAAGTATCTCAACATTTATTCTTCTGATATTATGACATCCGTAGAGGAAATATGCTAATATCAGTCGGAGTCATTTTTAGAGCACTCATGGATATACTTAAGAGCGCCTTTCTCATAATGGCAAAATAGGAGGTAGATAATGGACTTGTGTTAAATCCATACAAGTCTAAATTGGTTCTATTCGTCAGATGGTACAAAATTCCATAAGTAGAATCTATCTTCTCGGGGAGACACTGAAATCCTTTTCACTTATCTTGTCAAGTACTCGGGAGTATTGTTGAAAAAGAAGCCAAATTTTAATCACAACATCATAGATAGAAACAAAACTAGGCTACAATTAACCTGTAAATGTGCCTGGGGGCAATTGGGAAGAACTGTTGTATAATTTTTAATTGAATGATTTTTTTTGTTGCTTATAGAAATATAAAAAATTTATCAAGAAAACATGTCTTAAATATTGAAGTTTAATAAAAATGTTGCTTAACATTGTTTAGTAATGAAAAAATGTTGCTAAAGAAAAATTGTTGAGAAACATGACCGCTGCTATTCATGAGATACTAGAGACATTCTGCTACAATTTGAGAAAAACTGTTTAGATACATTGTTGCTCAATAAAAACTTGTTGATATACATTTTTTTCTTTAAGAAACTTATTGATAAGAAAAATTACCGTTTTCTAGCTATAGAGAAACATTCCTGTTAGAAAAAATACTGAGAAGATTGATATTGTGTTACAATTTTGAGAAAATATTTGCTTAAAAAAACTGTTAAGCTACATTGTTGCCAAGGAAAACTTGTTGCGATATATTGTTGCCAAGGAAAATTGTTGATATAGTTTTCTGCTTAAATATAAATTATTAAGACGCAAAAAAGTTTTATTGCAAAATGATTGAGATTTTGTTTATAGAAATATATGAAAATGTTTCTAAACAATGTTTAAAAATTTTAAAAATTTTGTTGAGAAACTTTTTTTCTAAAATAAAAATATTGATGATGATGTTACCATTTTGACATCAAATTTTTCTTATGAAAACTTGTTGAGATACATTTATGATATTAGTTGTTTATAAACATTGTTGGCAAAGAAAATTTATTGAGATACAATAATGTGTCCCAGAAAAGGGTTGCAATAAATTGTCGTTTTTGAAAATATGTAAAAATATAACTAAATATTATATCTAAGCAATGTTTAGATACATATACAAATGTATCTAAACACTTGTTTTGTTTAGAAACAGATACATGAGGCATTCTGATACAATTTTAAGATAAAGTTTTGCTGTAAGAAAATGTTTGGATAAAAAAAATTGTTGTTTTGCCAAATGTTTCACAAAAGCTGGAAATTGTTGAGATATATTTCTGATTTTAATTGTTTATTTAAATTGTTGCCTAAGAAAATTTTATGAGATACAATAATGTGTCCCAGAAAAGGGTTGCAATAAATTGTCGTTTTTGGAAATATGTATACAAAAAATGTGTCTAAACATTGTTTTGATACTTATTTTGTTGAGAAACAGTTGATCAGACATTCTGATACAGTTTTGAAATTTTAGCCGTAAGAAAATTTGCTTATATACATTGTTGCTTACAAAACAATGTTATTTCACAAATGCTGGAAATTGTTGAGATACATTATTGATTTCAATTGTTTATATACATTGTTTCCTAAGAAAATTTATTGTGTCCCAGAAAAAGTTGCAATAAATTGTAATTTTTAGAAATATGTATATGTTTCAAAACATTGTTTAGGCACTTTAATATTGAGAAACAGATACATGAGATATTTAAATACAATTTGAGATAAAACTTTATCTCAATTTGTAAGAAATTTTGTTTAGATACATTGATGCTTAAGAACAATTTTTGTTTGTCAAATGTTTCACAAGTGCTGGAAATTGTTGAGATACATTTTGGATTTTATTTGTTTATATACATTCTGAAAGAGTTTTGAGAAAAAGTTTTACTAAAAGAAAATTTGTTTAGATACATTGTTGTTTAAGAGAACTTGTTTAGATACATTGTTGCTTAAGAAAACTTGTTGAAATACATGTTTGTTTAAGAAAAATTGTTTTTGTGAAATGTTTCACATTGTAATAATTTTTAAAAATTGTTTAGATACATTGTTGCCTAAAAAAATTTGTTGAGATACATGTTTGCTTAAGAAAAATTATTGTTTTTTTAAATGTTTCTTATTAAAATCACTTAAAAAATGTTTAGATACTTTTTTTTTTTAAATATATATAAGAGATATTCTGATAAAATTTTGGGATGAAGTTTTGCTCTAAAAAAATATGTTTAGATACATTGTCGCTTAAGATAACTTATAAAGATACATATTTATATAAGATAACTTGTTGTTTTGTCAAATGTTTCATATAAACATTGTTGCTTAAAAGAACTTTTGGGAGATACATTTTTGCCTAAGGAAAAATTGTGGTTTTGTCAAATTTATTCTTATTAAAATAATGCCTAAAACTTCTCATATTACCTTCTAAAATTTTAAATGAATTTATTACATTTTTGTATGTTATTTCAGAATCACAATTAAGTCATTAGAATTTTAATTTCGTTTTTGCTTGAAACTTCAAATCTTAATTTTCACACATTTTTGTTTTCTTATACATTTTGGTCATAAATATGCACTGGGAAATGTCAGCACAACACGATACTAAATCAGTATCACACAATTGTGTGCTAATTTATGTGCCACCAAAGACTTCATTGCCTCCTTAACAACTCACCTACAAATATTTTCCTCATGTCTTTGGCAAATTAAGAGAAAAAGAAGAAAACGAAAAAAACAAACCTGCAACAACCTGAATTTATTAACCTACAAAATTGAAAATTATACCAAAAGCAATAGCAACAACACATAACCTCATACCAAACGCGAACAAACCTAAAAGTATGTCAATGTACGCAACTTTGACAATCAACACCGGGCAACTTGTGCATCAGCAACATGTTCCAACTGAAGGCGAATGAAATAAAAAAAAAACTGAACTGAAATTCGAGCTACTTTTAGACATATTCGAACTCTTTCAAAAGGATATGTTGACTTGGTCTTAACATGTTAAAAAGAAAACATAATATTCAAACCACAAACATTATTATCATTATCAAGCAAAAAATCCAAGTACTAAAGAAAAATGTTCAGCTTTTTGTGGCCAGAAAGAAATGAATATTGAAAAAACTGGTTCAAGTCGTTAGAGATTATTGAAAGCTTTTACTTTCGTTTACATTAAACATAACCTAGATTTCAATATGTTTTTTTTTTTATATTTTATGCTTCTCTTTAGCTTTTCTAAGTGGCCACACAAATATTTTGATCTTTAGAGCCAGTTTTACTGGAAAATTGTATTCCGGCAATAAAGAAGTCATGATGATGAAAAATTTGTTTTGCAGACATAAAGAATTTGAGTTGAGCTATATGAAAATTTATGATTCAATAAAAGTCAAAACTACATTTTATATTTTAATTGAGTTCCCATCATTATTTAAAATTTTGAATTTAAAGACAACATTCAAAATCTCATAAATATAATCTTCTCTTAAGTGTTGTCATTTAGATTCTAAAGTAGTTTTAAAAATGTACAAATTAATTTGAAAACTTATGATGTTATTTGTGTCATAATATTTATTGATGAAAATTTATAATCTTTCAAAACAAGAAATCACCTTATGAATGATGCAATATACTTTGAACAACATCCGCAACATTACCTGCATAAAATGATAATTATGATGATGTTGCAATGTTTTGTGGTAGCTGGCAGTTGTTGATTTACTTTCGAGCTTTATGAGAGATGACAGGAATATTAGAGATGACAAGGAAGGCATTTAAAGGATTATTACACAAATGTTTAATAAAAAAAAGTAAAAATTTTAGAGACACATGTTGTTTAAGAAAAAATGTTGAGAAACATTGTTGCTGAAAAAACTGTTGATAAGGTGCATAAGACATTGTTTAAGAATTAAATTTTGCTTAAGCAAATTTGTTTTAAAATTTGTAGCTTAAGAAAACTTTTTAAAAAAAATAATTTTTTATGAAAATGTTGCTCAAGGAAGTCATTTTTGTTTGAGCAAAATTTATATTATACATTTTTGCAACAGAAAAATTACATAGATGATAAAGATATGTTACATAATATGAATACATGATTATTGTACAAATTTTATTTGAAAGATATAATTTTTAATAACAAAATTTGTTGAGACACATGTTGCTGAAGAAAAAAAATGTTGAGAAACATTGTTGCTGAAAAAAAAAATATTGAAAAGACATGACAAAAAATGCCAAGGAATAAAGGTTATTATTATTCTACAAATTTTTATTGAAAGACTCTAATTTTAATAAAAACATTTGTTGAGACACATGTTGCTGAAGAAAAAATGTTGAGAAAAATTGTTGCTGAAAAAAAATATTGATAAGACATGAAAAAAAGATTCTGAGGAATAGAGATAAATTATTTTTGTAAAAATGTTTATTGAAAGACACAAATTTTAATAAAAACATTTGTTAAGATATATGTTGCTTAAGAAAAAATGTTGAGAAACATTCTTGCCGAAAAATATAACATTGACAAGATAGGTAAGACATTTTGTTTTAATTTTAATGTAATGCTTTATTTAAGAAAAATTGTTTAGACATATTGTTGCCAAGAAAACTTGTTAAGATACATTTTTGCTTTAACCCTTATCCTGTATTTAATGGGTCAAAATTGCCCAAAGAGTTTAATTTGCTCATTGTTTTTAAAATACACTGACATTTTTAAATTTTGTACAATTATTGTTAGGAATTACGACTGCAATTTAAATTCATATTTTTGTAGACCATTTCACAAAGCGTTTTCAAAAAAAAACTTAAGCAATTGGTACATTTAGTTTACAATATTTAAATATTTTAAATTGGGCAAAATTGACCCACAAATGTCATAAACGTTATTCTTTTTAAAGTATAGGATAAGGGTTAAGAATATTATTGAGAAACATTGAAGTTGAAAAACAATATTGTAGAGATACATAAGACATTTTGTAACAATTTTGAGATAAATTTACACTTAAAAACTGTCTGATACATTGTTGCTTTAGACTTGTGGAGATACATTTAGGTTAAAGAATAGTATTGAGAAACATTACAAGCTAAAGAAAACACTGTTTGGATACACTATTTATAAACAAAACATGATAAAATTCATTTTTGTATCAGGAAAAATGTTTATACACAATGTTGCTAATAAAAAAATGTTTATATACAATGTTGCTTAAGAAAAATTTATGGATATAGTGTTGAGAGACATTACAAGCTTAAGAAAACACAGTCTAGATAAATTTTTTTATAAACAAAACATGATAAAATTCATTTTTGTATCAGGAATGTTTGTTTGCAATGTTGCTTAAGAAAAAATGTTTATATACATTGTTGCTGAAGAAAACATAATAAATATAGTGTTGAGACACATTACAAGCTTAAGAAAACACTGTCTAAATACATCTTTTATAAACAAAACATGTTAAAATTCATTTTTATATTAGGAAAAATGTTTATACACAATGTTGCTTAAGAAAAAATGTTTATATACATTGTTGCTAAAGAAAAATTTATAAAATTAATTATAATGTTTTGCTAAGAAAATCTGATTAGAGACATTGTTGCTTAAGATATGTATTCATTCTTGTATCAGGAAAAATTTATAAAAATAGTGTTGAAAAACATTACATGCTTACATGTTTATAAAAAAACATGTAAAAACTATTTTTTGTATCAGAAAAAATGTATATACAATGTTGCTTAAAAAATGTTTATATATTGTTGCTTAAGAAAAATTTATAAAATTAACTATAACGTTTTGCTAAAGAAAATCTGTTTAGATACATTGTTGCTTAAGATATGTAAATATATTTTTGCTCAAAGAAAATTGTTGCAAGCCATTTTTGCTGTAAAAATATTTTTATGAAACATTCTTTTGCTAACGAAATATGTTAAGATACTTTGTTGTAACACATTATTGGGATTCATTTGGGAAGCTTAGATAAGAGTATCCCCACCTCGTACCTTCTTTAATTTAATATCTAATACATTTTTTCCTTCTTTCTAGCCTCTCCCCTTCAGCAATCAATTCCGCAGACAATTAAACACCCAACAGGCCTTGTACAATGATGCCCAACAACAACACCAGCAACAACAACTACCAAGACCACAACAAGGACTCTTTCTACAACAATCACCCAGCGTAGAAATTCCATTGCTGCAACAGGCAAGACATCAACAGCAGCAACAACAACAACGTTTCCCCAACCAACAGCCACAGACACTGCAACATCAGCAACAACAACAATTTCAAAATAACCAGAACAATCAACAGTTCCAAAGAAATTCGGGCAATCAAATTCCCCACTATCAACCTCAGCCACCACAACATTTCCAACATCCTCAACAACAGCAACAACTTTCCACACAGCAACAACCTCCCGCCCCAGCACCTTTGGATATACATCATCAAAATTTCCTAGCTCTGCGTAATTTTGCCAGTCAACAAGTGGGTCCTCAGCAGTCATTGCCTCAAAGATCTTACAATAATAAGCCTTTCCAAAATGGACCACCCGCCTATTCGACTTTGCCTAGTGAAGTTTACCAACAGCAGCTGCCAAATCAACAGCAAACGTTTAATAGCGGTTCTCAGGTTTTGCCTCAAACTCAACAAAAGCTGCCCCTTCAAGCTCCAGTACCCACATTCCAGACTCATAGTGCACCTCAAAAACCTTTCTCTACCCAACCTCAAATCTTTGGACTACAACCAGAGCACCCTCATTCTACCCAGCAAACTTTCTTGTCTCAAAATCAGCAGAAATTGTCCCAACAACAACAGCAGCAACAACAGCAATTTGTATTGACTCCAAATTTGGGTTTACCCGTACCTCAATTACCTTTCGCTAACAATATTCAATCCACTGCCTTCCCTGCTGTCCAACAGCAGCAACAACATCAGCAACAACATCAGCAACAACAATTTGGTGTTCCACAATTCTCTGTTGCCGGACAACCAGCTCAATCTCCCGATCAGGAGTACAAACAGAAATTGATTCAGAAACATGAGCAATTTGTTCAAAAACAATACGAGAAGTCTCAAAACAAGGTCAAGCAACAGCACGCCGAATTTTTGGCCAAACAGCAGACCATTAAGCAACAGGTGATACCCACCATAGTTGGCAATCCTCAACAGCAACAGATTCAACCTCAAATCTATCAACAGAATACCCAGCAACAACAGCAGCAGTTCAATTATTTACCCAATCGTAGCCGTCCGGTGGGACCCTCTGAATTACCTAACTTTGCCTCGGCAGTGCAGAAATATTATCAGGAACATCCTACCACAACTACCACGACTTCAACAACTACCACCACCACAACTCCTTCCACAACCACCCACAAAATCCACTCCAAACCGGTATACAATGAAATTAAAGCTGATCCCGGCAAGTTCGGTCAAAAAGTCTCTAAGAAACCTGTGAAAACTTTTGGACGTGATGAACTTTTGAAGCAGCTTAAGGCTGCCTTGGCTGAACAACCTCAAAAGGATTTGGGTAACAAGACCTATGAAGAAATGGATTTGGTTTTGCCTAATGGAGAGCGTGTTCAAGTTATTAGAACTAATGATCCCGAATTGGTTAAGGGTCAACAGGCCTATACCCAGGATCAATTGCAAAGTTTGTTTGGAGAACAGGGAATTCAGGCCGTTAACGGTGGATCTTCAGGAAAATTGAGTATTGCTGATGTGGCTCCAGATAGCAAGAAGGATTTGGTTTTACCCGGAGGAGGCAAGGTTCAAATTTTAAGATCTCCCAATAACGAGGAGATAGTAGATCCTCAAAACCTACCGGGTGGTGTAGATCTTTCAAGTTTGGCTTCTCTTTATGGCGGCAGTGTGGAGGGTGTCTCGAATGGTGCCAATAGCATTGCCAGTTCTGCTGTTATACAATCCGATTCTGATGAGCCTCCTTCCCTGGAAGAATTGGCTAAACGTGGCTTGATTCCTGATGGTTATGAAATTGAGGGTTTGAGCTCACAGCCTAAGGCACAACCTCAGCCTGCTCCCACTTTACCACCCAAGAAGAAGGCCACTTATGTTTATCTGGAGGAGCAATCCGATGGTAGTTTCAAGATTCAGGGTGTCAAGGCTAATGGTGAGAAGGAAACCAAACAAACTGGTGCCGAAGTTGAAAGTATACTAGAACGCATACGCAGTGGTGAAATTAAGTTGCCTCCTTCCGTTACCCGGCTCACCTTACCCAATGATGAGGTAGTGGAAATTGAATCAGGCAATATAGTTAAGACTACACAAAGACCCACAACCACCTCAACAACAACCACAACCACTACTACTACCACAGCAGCACCTCCTACCACTAGAGCCTCCACACATAGATATTTCGCCTCCAGAAATACCACTCCCTACTATCAGTCCACTACTCCAACTCCCCAAATTCATCGCTCTTCTACCACCAAACATTATGATCACTCATCTCATCGCTCTACTCCTTCATCACGTTATACCGCCGCACCCACGACCGCACCCGTTTATATTCCCACCACCTATCGTGCTGTAACTGAACATCATACCGAAGCTTCTATCCAGCACTCAGCTCTGCCAGCTCAATACTCCGATGCCGTGGTAGAGGAAAGTGAACATCAAGATAAGGCCTCTGAAGTCAATATACAAGCTTCCATTTCTTCTTCGATATCTTCCTCATCCGTCCCTGCACTCCTTACCGAGTCTGCTGATTCCATGAATCCCAGTGATGATTTAATACAAATCCTCAAGACAAATGGTCTCTTTGCCATGGCCAAATACTTGAAACAATCCGGTTTGGATAGTATTTTGAATGAAACTGGACCCTATACCATCTTTGTTCCCACCGATAAGGCTTTCAAGAACTTGTTGGTGCAATTGGGAGGGCCCGAAAGAGCTGAGGAGAAATTCAAGGCCAATCCTAGATTGTTAAGTGGAGTAAGTTTAATAATTTATAAAATAGGCTAGAAAATCTAATTTTAAACTTTTCCTTAAAGCTTTTATTGCATCATGTCATACCGGGAGCTTTTGAAATTGCCACTTTACAAGATGAGATGACTGGAGTTTCTCTGGCCGGTACCCAATTGAGAGTGAATCAATATAACATGCATGATCAGGAATGGAATGATGTAACTGTAAGTTATCTCTAACCGAGAGATTTTGAATCTTTCATCATACTTTCACTTTTCCTTTTGCCCTAGCTCACTACCATTAACGGCGCCATGGTTGTTTTGAATAAGAAGGATATCAAGATCCCTCAAGGTATTGCTCATGCTGTAGATCGCGTCATGTTCCCTCTACCCGTGGGTGATCTTTTACAAACCTTACAATCCGATAGAGAAAATCGTTTCTCTACTTTCTTGAAGATTTTGTATACCTCTGGCCTCTCCGAAAAATTACAAAGTAAAGGTTCGTTAAGAAATTTCGGGATCTTAAAAGATAAGCTCAATAATTCAAAACATTTCTTTCCGTAGGCATTAAAACTTACACCGTTTTTGCTCCTGTCGACAAAAGCTTTACGGAAATCGAGTCAGATACTTTGGAAAAACTTATGAACAACAAGGAGGTAGCCGAAGAATTTGCCATGAAACATATTGTTCCGGGCACCCTATTCTCTGCCGGCATGAGATTCTATCAGGTTAAGGACTCTTTGTTCACCGGTAAAACTGTTATATTACAAAAGACCTCAGCGGGCAAGATCAAGGTGAATGACACGCAAATGGTAGCCTCCAATATACCAGCCACAAATGGTGTTATTCATGCTTTGGATGGTGTGCTGGCGTGAGCTTGAGAAATGAAAGCTTTCAAAGCTCTTTAGATAGTTCTGTGTAATTATTAAGTGGCGTTTTAATTGTTTAAATAGCAAAACATTGGGTTATTTACCTTTAAAAAAAGGTAAATTTTTATTATGAAAATCTTGCCAGTTTTCTTTGTAATGTGGTCCAAGGTGCTCTTAAAAGCTTTTCAAAAAAAAAAAAATAGCTTTTAGGGTTTTATTCATAAAAATAACAAAATCCTTAGGTGCTTCCCTTGAAAACTTAAACAGAAAGTAGAATTATTTGTTTTTTTATCTTCAAAAAAAAAAGAAAGCTTAGAAGTCATACACATTTTTAAGTTTCGGCTTAAGAAAAAGCTTTTCGAAAACATTACAAACAAAAATTTAAATTTAAAGCGTTTTTTTAATATATAAATATTTTTAGTTTAATTATTTATTTGGCCTTAAAAATTTTTCGATTTTAAAGAAATTCTTTAATATGTAAAAATTTAAAAATAACAACGAAATTTTTAAAATTGTTAATAGTTTTAAGTTAAACATTTAAAATTAATTGTAAATCGATTTATTGTATATTTTATAAAATAAAATTAAATAAAACACGATTTTTGAAAAGATTTTTAATTATGGCAAGAAAGCGGATAGGGTCAATTTTGCTACAAGAGAGACTTTTGGTGGGCCATCTAACGGTTTGAATTCGAACCTCTGGCTATAATTTGGCATTACTTATGTCTTATATCTATAACCTATACCCAGGATCAATTGCAAAGTTTGTTTGAAGAACAGAAAATTCAGGCCGTTACCGGAGGATTTTCAGGAAAATTGAATATTGCTGATGTGGCTCCAAATAGTTAGAAGGATTTGATTTTACTGGAGGGAGCAAGGTTTTTATTTTAAGATCTCCCAATACCGAGGAGATAGTAGATCCTCAAAGATTGCCTGGTGGTGTAAATTTTTCCAGTTTGGCTTCTTTTTAGGTGTCTCCAATGGTCTCCTTTCCTGGAAGAAAATGTTAAAGACAATTGAGCTTTAGAGATGCCATTGCCGAGATAAAACCTCATTTAAATGAAAAATTGTTCGAAAATTCTTCCAATCGCATGGGGTACTGGGCTGTACTACAGCTTCTATTTAATATCATATTTATTGTTATTCCGACAAACCAGAGACAATTCGGTTTTTAAAGGCTAAGATCAGTGATGTCATAAACGATACATGACTGAATACTTTTGTTTGGTCCTATCGAATAGGATACTGTTAGCCAGCTTCGATAGAAATATTATTAAAATAATATGCCATTTTTAATCGGAACAAGTGTACTTTACAACAAAAAAAATAAATTTGGCAAAATTTAACTCATTTTTGTTTTATTCCATTATTAGCTTTAAACTTTTAAATAGTCCACCCGATAAATCTGGGAATTCTTTTAAGCTAAAGCATCTGGCAAGGTTTTTCAATATAGTTTGGGAATAACTCAACTCCTCGCTGCAGTTTGAGAGTCATTAGAAAAATAATATTAAAGACAGAAACCCAGCGGTTGAGGTCTACACTAAGTAAATTTAATTTAATATTTGACTGATAGATGGCGCTCACTACAAGTTTATAATTAAATTATTAATCGTTAAAATGTGCATAAATAGTAAATTTTTGTATAAAATCGATTTTTATATGAAAAACTTTAAATCCACAAAACTTGGATAAAATGCTTCTATATATAAAAATGACGTTGATTTGGAAATTCTAAATGTTTAAAAATAAAATCGAAATTTTTTATATAAAACCATTTTTTTATGAAAATCTTTAAGATCACTTTGTTAAAAGTGCTTTTTAAAAAAGATGAAGTCTTTAAAACTTTTCATCTAGAAGTCGATGCTTTGATGAAAACCGATTTTTTTAGGAAAAACTTTTAACAATTTAATAACTAAATTTTTTTAACAACTATAAAATTTTAGAAAAAATTTTGTAAAATAATCCAAGTCTATTTTTTTAATGAAAAACTTTTAATCCTCATAACTTTAAGCAAATGCCTTTAAATGATAAATAGAGGTCGATTTGGAGTCATTTAAACCTTTTTTTTCATACAAAAATCTATTTATTACAGAAAACTAAAATTTTCAATAGAATATTTTTTTATCAAAAATTTTTCGATAGAAATTTTTTTATCAAAAAATTATCTATAGAAAATTTTTTTATCAAAAATTTTTCTGTAAAAAATTTTTATATCAAACATTTTTCTATAGAAAATTTTTTTATCAAACATTTTCTATAGAAAATTTTAATCAAAAATTTTTGGATCAAAAATTTTTCTATAGATTTTTTTTTATTCAAAATTTTTTTATCAAAAATTTTTCCATAGAAAATTTTTTTTCCCAAAAATTTTGCTATACAAAATTTTTTTCCCAAAAATTTTTCTATACAAAATTTTTTTACCAACAATTTTTCAATGCAAAATTTTTTTTTATCAAAAATGTTTCTATAGAAAGTTACTTTTATCAAAAATGTTTCTATAAAAAATTTTTTTATCAAACATTTTTCTATAGAAAATTTTTTTATGCAAAATTTTTCTATAAAATATTTTTATATCAAAAATTTTTCGATCAAAATTTTTTTTATCAAAAATTTTTTTTTATTAAAAAATTTTCGATAGAAAATTTTTTATCAAAATTTTATCTATAGCAAATTTTTTTATCAAAAAATTTTCTATAGAAAATTTTTTTATCATTTTTCTATAGAAAATTTCTTTATCAAAAATTTTTCGATAGAAAATTTTTTATCAAAAACTTTTTTATGGAAAATTTTGTTATCAAAAATTTTTCTAAAGAAAATTTTTTTATCAAATGTTTTGCTATAGAAAATTTTTTATCAAACAAGTTTCTATAGAAAATTTTTTTCAGCAATTTTTCTCTAGAAAATTTTTTATCAAAAATTTTTCTAAGTTTTGTTATCAAAAATTTTTGTATAAAAACGTTTTTTATTTAACATTTTTCTAAAGCAACTTTTTTTATCAAACATTTTTCTACAGAAAATTTTTTATCAAACATTTTTCTATAGAAAATTTTTTTATCAAAATTTTGCTATAGAAAATTTTTTATCAAAATTTTTCTATAGAAAATTTTTTATCAAACATTTTTCTATTGAAAATTTTCAAAAAATTTCTACATATAATTCTTTTATTAGAAAAATTTTCTATACAAATTTTTTTTATCAAAATTTTTCTTTAGCTAATTTTTCTATAAATTTTTGTATAGAGAATTTTATTGTCAAGAATTTTTCTAAGAAATTTTTTTTATCAAACATTTTTCTATACAAAATTTTTTACCAAACATTTTTCTATCGAAAATTTTTTATCAAACATTTTTCTATAGAAAATTCTTTTATCAAAAATTTTTCTATAGAAAATTTTTTTATAGAACATTTTTGTTTTCGAAAGTTTTTCTAAAGAAAATTTTGTAATCAAACATTCAAAAATATATCTATAGAATATTTTTTTATCAGAAAAATTTTCTACAAAAAATGTTGATAAAAAAATTTTCTTTAGAAAAATGTTTGATAAAAAAATGTTCTATAGAAAAATTTGTGATAAAAAATTAGCTATAAACAAATTTTCTATACAAAAATTTGTGATAAATTTTTTTTTTTTTAGAAAAATTTAGAAAAAATGTTTTATCGAAAATTTTATGATTTTGTTTCTTGTATATTTTGTTTTTGCGTTTTCTTTAACAAAGCGGCATCAATCGACTTTGCTTACTTCCAAATTTCAACTTAATGCTTTTAATACTCATTTTCACGAGTTGTATTAATGTTAGTGATATTTACGAAAATTACAAAAAGTCTTCGGCTTCTGGTGGTATGGGCTGCCTACAACTGCTTATAGCGTTCTAAAAAAATACATTTAGAATTTAGACTTTAGATAGAAGAACGTTGATTTGGAATTACAAAAGTTTTTCATATAAAATCTATTTTTTTTTTCTATAAAATCGATTTATTTAATTGAAAACTTTAAAAACCCATAACTTCGTTAAAATATGTCTAATTCCAAAAAAAGTTATGGATTTGAAATCACTAAAGTTTTTTACATTAAATCGATATTTTTGGTGAAAACTTTAAAAACTCATAACTATTTACGTTTAAGTGCCTTTAAATGAAAAAAATATGATTTATAAAACCTTCTAAAGAAAATTTTAAAATATTCTCCAAAAACCCTGTTTCCCCCTTGAAATAAAACTCTTTATTTATACATTTAATTCATAAATTCATTATTTTTTTATTAAATCGACTTTCATTATTTTTCTTTAATAATTTTTTTTTATTTAATACTAATTAATATTTGACAAATATCGAGTTTTTGTTTGTGTTGTTGTTTTGTCGTGTGTATGTATTGTTGTTTATTTTTTTAAAGCTGTTCGAACAGCAAATTTTTTGTTTCAGTTTCTTTATGTTTTCAAGGATTTTACAATTAAAATTTTTTTTATAAGATTTTTTTTTTGCTTTGAGACAAATTTTGTTTTTTTTATAAATATCTAAATTTAGGAATTTAAAAATACAATAAATAACTTGTGTGTGTTAGTGTCCGTATGTAAGTGTCGGTGTGTGTTTGTGGCATATTTTCAATATTATTTTGATTATTTCATAAATATTTATGGATTTTTTGTAATTTTTTTTTAGTTTAATTATTTTAGGACTATTTTAAAAATTAAGTAAATTCTAAAAAGTTTTTTGTGTTTTATTTTATTATATTTTTTTGGTTTTAATATTAATTAGAGAACATTTTTTCGTATTATTTATTAATGCTAATAATTTTTAGTTTTTTTTTTTAATGGAAAAAAGAGGTTTCAGAAATTAGTAAGAATTTTTATAAAATGAAATTTTTAACAAAAAATTTTGTTGTTAATTGAATTAAATAATTTTTAAATAAAAAAATGTTTATAATATTATCTCAAATTTTGAGATATATTAAAAGAATATTTCATATCAACATTTTCTATTGAACGGCCATTTTTCTATTGAAAATTCTATTATAGAAACTTTTCTTTTATATATTTTTTTATAAAGAAAATATTCTTAATCAAATTTTGGGCCGAAAAGCATGAGGCCTTACCCTGTATTTATGCTGAAGAATATTTTCTATACAAAAAACTGTTATTTAGAATTTTCTTCAGTTGAATCTTTTTTTTTTATTGAAAATGTTTAGCCTATTTTTAAATTAATTTAAAATAAAAATTTTTATAAAAAAAATTTTTTTAATTTTTGAAACCGAAATAAAGAATTTCATTTTTCTCAAATTTTGTAATTTTTTCCATAAATATTAGTTTCTCATATTTTTTTGTTTGTTTTAAATTTTTTTTATATCACCCTGTGTTGTAGTATTTTTTTAAAAATTTTTTTTTTTTTGGTTAATTTTTTTTTTGTAATTTTTTTGAATTTTTTTTTTTATTAAAAATTATTAATAAATTATTTTTGTCACGCTTAAACATTTACAACAGTTTTAGTTTTGTAATAAAAAGGACTTAACACTTAATTTAAGGTAAAAATTTAAAAAATAAAATTTAAGAAAAATTTTTTAAAAAATAGAAAAAAAAATTCTTAACAAAAAAAATTAAAAAAAAGTTTTCAACTTTTATTAAAAAAAAGAATCATTTTTAATTATTTTTAGGTTTTTTTCTGCTGTCTATCTGTATGGATTAATGCTTGATTATTAACACTATTGTTTTTGGTAATTGGATTTTTTTCTGCTGGTTTTATTGTTGGTTTTTTGTTTTGTTTTTATACTGATTGATAAATATGTAAGAATAAAATTGTAGTGGATTATTTAAATATTTTTTTCTTGTTTTCTGTTAGAATTCTATTTAAATATTTTTTTGTTAGGTTTTTTTTTAGCTATTTCTTATGGTTTGGTTTTTTCGGTTTCTGTTATGGTTGTACGAGTGAAAAAATTAAATTAACTTCATTAAATTAATAAAAATAATAAACAAGAGCATTTTATAGTCGGCTATGCCGAATTTTATATACCCACCATCAAATTCTGTTAAATTTAAAAATATCCCCAAAAGATCGTTAAAGGAAAATTTGAATACATTTTAGAAATAAAACAAGCTTTAAATATCCTTTTCACCACCGCTCACCACTCTACAATCCCCTTTTCAAAGCAAGTAACCCAATTTTTCTATAGACAATTTTTTTATCAAATATTTTTCTGAAGAAAATTTTCTTATTAAAAATTCTTCTTTAGAAAATGTTTTATCAAAAATTTTTCTATAGAATATTTTTTTATCAAAAAATTGTCTATAAAGTAAAATTTTTGATAAAAAATTTTACTACAGATAATTTTTTACCAAAAAATTTTCTATAGAACATTTTTTACAACAATTTTTCTATAAAAAACTTTCTATACAGAAAAATTTTTGATAAAAAATTTTTCTATTTTTTTTATCAAAAATTTTTCTATAGAATTTTTTCTGTAGAAAATTTTTTATCGAAAATGTTTCTATAGAAAATTTATTATCAAAAAATTTTCAATAGAAAATTTTTTTATCAAAAATTTTTTCATAGAAAATTTTTTTATCAAAAATTTTTTCATAAAAAATTTTTTTACCAAAAATTTTTCTATAGAATATTTTTTTTATCAAAAATTTTTCTATAGAAAATTTTTTATATCAAAAGTTTTTTTATGGAAAATTTTTTATCAAAAATTTTTCTATAGCAAATTTTTTTATAAAAATTTTCTATAAAATATTTTTGTTCAAAAACTTTTTTATCAAAAAAAAAAAACTATAAAGTAAAATTTTTGATAAAAAATTTTTCTATAGAAAATTTTTTTATCAAAAATTTTTCTTTAGAAAATTTTTTTATCAAAAATATTTCTATAGAAAATGTTTTTTGTCAAAAATTTTTCTATAGTATTTTTTTTTTTATCAAACATTTCTAGATAAAACATTTTTTTATAGAAAATTTTTTTGTCAAAAATTTTTCTATAGAAGATTTTATACAAAAAATTTTTCTATAGATTTTTTTTTCAAAAATTTTTCTATAAAATTTTTTTTTATTAAAAATTCTTTCTATAGAATATTTTTGTATCAAACAAATTTCTACAGACAATTTTTTATCACTTTTCTATAAAAAATTTTTTCTATAGAATATTTTTTCATCAAACATTTTTCTATAGAAAAATTTTTTTATCACAGATTTAAAAAAAAAAAAATTTATCAAAAATTTAGTTATAGAAAAATTTTTAATCAGAAATTTTTTCAATAGAAAATTTGATTATCAAAAATTTTTCTACAGAAAATTGTTTTATCAAAAATTTATCTTTAAAAAATTTTTCTATAGAAAATTTTTTTATCAAAAATTTTTTTATTAAAAGTTTTTTTTATAAAAATTCTATAAAGTAAAATTTTTATTATAAAAAATTTTTTTATAGGAAATAAAAAAATTTTCCTATAGAAAAAAATTTTTTCTATAGGAAATATTTTTATTAAAAATTTTTATATAGAAAATTTTTTTATCAAAAATTTTGCTATAGAAAATTTTTTTATAAAAAATTTTTTTACAGAAAAATTTTTTATCAAAAATTTTTTTACACAAAGTTTTTATCAAATTTTTTTTTGATAGAAAATTTTTTTATCGGAAATTTTTTCGATAGAAAATTTTTTTATCAAAAATTTGTCTATAAAAAATTTTTTATCAAAAACTTTTGATAAAAAATGTTTCTATAAAAAGTTTTTTGATCAAAAATTTTTCTATAGAAAATTTTTTTATCAAAAATTATTCTTAGAAAATTTTTTTATCAAAAATTTTTTATAGAAAATTTTTTTATTTAAAATTTTTTTATAAAAATTTTTTTTATTAAAATGTTTTTATAGGAAATTTTATTTTATCAACAATTTTTATAGAAAATTTTTTTTTTTAAAATGTTGTTATAGGAAATTTTTTTATCAAAAATTTTTTAGTGGAAAATTTTCTATAGAAAATTTTTTATCAAAAATTTTTTTATAGAATATTTTTTTATCAAAAATTTTTATATAGAATATTTTTTATCAAAAATTTTCTATAGCAAATTTTTTTACGAAAAAATTTACTATAGAATATTTTTGATCAAAAATTTTTTATAGAATGTTTTTAATGAACAATTTTCTTATAGAAATTGTTTTGATAAAAATTTTTTTGTAGAAAATTTTTTATCTAAAATTTTTCTATAGAATATTTTTTTATCAAAAAGTTTTCTGTAAAAAATTTTTTATCAAACATTTTTCTATAGAATTTTTTTTATCAAAATTGTATTGTAGAAATTATTTTATCAGAAAATATTTCTATAGACAATTTTTTTTATCAAAAATTTTTCTATAAAAAATTCTTTATAGAGTAAAATTTTTGATAAAAAACTTTTTTATAGAACATTTTTTTATCAAAAATTTGTTTATCGGCATTGGATCAACAAACCCTTAAACACCGAACTGAAAAATTTTGTGTGTTTTATTCTATTTAGACTATAATCTTCGCTTTAATTATTTGCTTAATTTTCAAAACATAGTACCTTTAGAAAAGGAAACAATCAATGTGAGAATGTTATACTAACCTATAGCGCCATTTAATGGGAAGTTAAGAAAAAACCATCGATTTTGGGCAAGAAAAACTTTATTTTTCCCCTGGAAAGTGCAAGGTATACAGAAATTGGAGAAGGTATACAGAAATTGGTGAAAAGTTGGACTAAGTGTAGAGGGATTAAATAAGAATATATTCAAAAATAAATTAAGTTTTTGGATAAAAAACAGTTATTAACTCAGAAAGACATAAACTAATTGATCTGTCCATATTCCCCAGATTTAGAACAGATTGACAATTTCTTAATCTCAAACTTCAAGAAATGGCTCGTCGGAAAGAGATTTGACTCTAATTAACCTCTCATGCCTTATTCCCCAGACTTTAAATCAAGAGACTATTTCTTGTTCTCAAATTTTAAGAAATGGCTCGGCAAAGAAAGTTTTTACTCTAACGACGAATCATTTTACATACATGCCGATGACCTTGACGAAAGATATTTTTTCGGGAGGTATAAACATACAAGAAACTGCGTTTAGCAGTTTCTTTACCTTCATTGAAATATGTATCCATATGGTTACAGTTCAAAATATGGATACAGTTCAAAATACATTTTTTTTTAATCTACTATTTTTGTAAGGACCTATTATATAGTAAACATTTTTTAAAATTAGATTTTTCTAGCATTCCAACAAAACTTCTAGCGATATTAGAAGCTAACTTTAGTACTTTTTAGGTTATTTTAGCGATTTTCGGGGATGGAATTCGGGAGTTACTATTAAATGTGGATATAAATGTGGATATATTATTTAAAGTAAAAAGGGTTATTTTTGCCAAATTGGTCTTAGCATCTTTGTCCGGGAGGTTATCAACAGTCAGGCTGAAGGATGGACAGACAGCCGGACAAACAATCGTCTAGAAAAATTCCATCGTCTAGGAAATTCATAAGGATCCATAATAACCCTTTTTGAGTTTTAACCCAAAATTTTTGTAAATTACAAAAAGAATGACAATCTCTATATACCCATTATATTTGATGGTGGGTTTAAGGAAAAAATTATTTACTTTTTATTAAAATTAAAAAAAAAAAAATCAAAAATTTACTTGTTCTTCTTAACAAAAATTAAAATATTGACTACAATTTTTTAACTCGTATTTGACTATTTCTTTTCTTGTTTATTTTTTTGGTTAAAACGTTTTAATTATTTTATTTCTTTGCTTCTTTGTTTTATAGAATAATAGGAACCACCCTAATTTTTATAAAAACCTTAGGGTTCTCGTTTAGTTTTTTTTGTCTATATTAAACTAATTTTAAGTTCAACAAAATTTGTTCATAACGAAATTATCAATTTAAAAAATCAAAACAAAACTCAAAATTCTAGTTTAAAAATCATTTTGCCTGTGCAAGAGCCAAACTTCCTCCATCCACTTGGATAAAACCCACACTTACTGCTGCTGCACCAGCAGCTGCTCCACTTGGTCTGCAGTGCGCAGCAGAAAAGCGGCACTCTCCCGATAGGCCGAGATCACCTGGCGCGCAGCCGTTATCTCATTGGGACTCAATTTGTGTGGCAGCAATGGAGGCGCTCTCACCGCATTCACATCCATATTGTTATTACTTAGATTTCCCAAAATCGGTTGTTGTTGTTGCTGCTGCTGTTGTTGGTTTTGTTGCTGTTGTTGTAGCTGCGCCTGTTGCTGGGCTTGTTGTTGCTGCTGTTGTTGTTGGGCCTGTTGCAGTTGTTGCAGCTGTTGAGTGGCTGTGGCCAGGACATTTGTATTATTCACGTTGCCATTGTTTAAATTTGTATTGACGTTTAATTGATTCAGTGTTGCCAGGGTGTTGAGATTGTTGCCATTGTTGTTGTTGTTCGTATTCAAGGAATTAACGGTGGTTGAGGTGATGGGTGTGCTGATGGTGGAGGAGGAAGGCTTCATGGAAAGGTCGGTAGGTGTAACTGAAATGAAAAAACGATAAAAAGTTAATGAAACATTAGATTAAAAAAATATAGCAGTTTCCATTTATGAATTTATAACAGATTTTTCTATAAAATAATTTGTGTATAACAGATTTTTCTTTAGATATTTCTTTAGAAAAATTACAGTATAAAAGATTTTTCTATAAGAAAATTTGTGTATAATAGATTTTTCTGTAGAAAAACATGTGTATAACACATTTTTCTATAGAAAAATTTGTGTATAACAGATTTTTCTATAGAAAAATTTGTGTATTACAGATTTTTCTATAGAAAAATTTGTGTATAACAGATTTTTCTATAGAAAAATTTGTGTATTACAGATTTTTCTATAGAAAAATTTGTGTATAACAGATTTTTCTATAGAAAAATTTGTGTATAACAGATTTTTCTATAAAAAAAATTGTGTATAACAGGTTTTTCTATAGAAAAATTTGTGTATAACAGATTTTTCTATAGAAAAATTTGTGTATAACAGATTTTTCTATAGAAAAATTTGTGTATAACAGATTTTTCTATAGAAAAATTTGTGTGTAACAGAGTTTTCTATAGAAAAATTTATGTACATATAACAGAGTTTTCTACAGAAAAACTCGTGTATAAAAGTTTAATCTATAGAAAAACTTGTATATAACAGATTTTTCTATAGAAAAATTTGTGTATAACAGATTTTTCTATAGAAAAATTTGTGTATAACAGATTTTTCTATAGAAAAATTTGTGTATAACTGATTTTTCTATAAAAAAAATTTATGTATAACAGATTTTTCTATAGAAAAATTTGTGTATAACAGTTTTTTCTATACAAAAATTTGTGTATAACAGATTTTTCTATAGAAAAATTTGTGTATAACAGATTTTTCTATAGAAAAATTAGTGTATAACAGATTTTTCTATAGAAAAATTAGTGTATAACAAATTTTTCTTTGGTAAAAAATTTTAGTATAACAGTTTTTTCTATAGAAAAATTTGTGTATAACACTTTATTTTACAAAACATTTGTATAACATATTTTTCTATAGAAAAATTTAGGTATAATACATTTTTCTAAAGAAAACAATGTGTATAATAGTTTTCTCTACAAAAAAATTTTGTATAACATATATTTTTATGGAAGAATTTGTGTATAACAGATTTTTCTATAAAAAAATTGCATATAACAGATTTTTCCATAGATAAATTTGTGTGTAACCGATTTTTCTATAGAAACAGAGTTTTCTACAGAAAAACTTGTGTATAACAGTTCAATCTATACAAAAATTTGTGTATAACAGTTTCTGCTATGGAAAAATTTATGTATAACAGATTTTTTTATAGAAAAAATGTGTATAACAAATTTGTCTATTAAAACATTTATGTTTAACAGATTTTTCTAAAGAAAAATTTGTGTATAACAGATCTTTCTATAGCAAAATTTGTGTATAACTGATTTTTCTTTACAAAAATTTGTGTGTGACAGATTTTAGTATGGAAAAATTTGTGTATAACATTTTTCTTAAAAAAAGTTTGCGTATACAAGATTTTTTTGTCAAAAAAATTTGTGTATAACACATTTTTCTTTAGAAAAATTTTGGTATAACACTTTTCAATAAAAAATTTTACTCACCATTTCCTAAAGTGCCAACACCCGGAAAATAGGCTGGATATGTTGGCGTACGACCCGCTACAGCGGCCGCCGCCGCAGCCACAAATGGTGAAGCTGCACTGGGCGATGTAAAATCGGTTGGTCTATATAGAGGACTAGTGGCGGGCATACCAGTTAAACCTACAGCCGTGCCATTAGCACCCGAATTGCCATTAGCCAAGGCAGAGGCCAACGGTTTAATCTCCATACCCGAAGCACTGGCATTTGAACTTAAAGCTAAAGGAGAACTACGATTCGAATTAATGCCACCGCTACCGACACTCGAGGAGGCAGCCACCGCAGCGGCGGCAGCAGCAGCTGCTACTGCAGCGGCCGGTGTTAAAGACAAGGGCTCAGCAGTCTCTGAATTGGGGGTGGAACGTGCGAAACCGGTGCCAGTGGCAAAAGGTAAAGCAGCAGAAGTGGCGGCATTTGAGCCATCATTGGCAGAGGCTGAAGTGACGGTGGACGAAGTGCTTGCACCTCCCACAGAGGCTGCGGAACTAGTAGTGGCGGCTACAGCAGCCGCGGCTGCTGCTGCAGCGGCGGCAGCAGCTGCCACAGCAGAACCGGGAGCGGGTATGGCATGCGTAATGGGTTCTAGACCAATGCGCATGCGTTTGGCATTAAGGGATTCGTTCTCACAGGCAATAGCTAGTATTTGTTCGGCCTGTACGGAAGTGAGATGGGCTGGTGTGGGGCGGGTCTGTTAGAAGTAAACAAAAAGTATTAATCAAATATTCTTTAAAAATAAGAAAAGCAAAACCCCTACCGTATTTTCCCAACCATCTCGAGTTTTCTTATTGCGCCTGCAAGACTTTAAATATGTGCGTATACGTTTGCGTGAACGATCACTAAATTCGGGAAATTGACGGGCACATGAATCAATAATGGCTTGAATTTTTTCTTTAGGCTGCTTGGAAATGGGTACTATGCGATCGAGATTTTCATCCACAAATAAACGCACAAACATCTAAAAATATTTAAATACAATTTTGTAAGAATTCAATTTTAAGAAATAATTTTTGAAACCTACATTAAAAGCCTTTAGTCTTTCGGGATCGTGAGTTTGAGCCAACTTCTCATCGATCTTATCATCTGAATCATCCTCCGAACCCTCATCTTCTTCTTTTTGCCCCGATGAATTTGTCTCATCTTGAGCCTCCATGGGAGAAGGATTCCCCTCTCTTGGTACTGGTGAGAGGGAGACATCCATCTTATTTCCCGAGGCTGCTGCACTTTGAGCCAAAGCATTTTGATATTGAGCCCATAGACCTCCAACAACACCCAAGTCGGGACCCTCTGTGCCATTGCGTACAGCATTGGAATTTTGATAATTCCAAGCTAAGAGCATAAGCTTTAATTTGTCGGCATCTTTCATGAGCCCGGCATAGGGATCCGTTTCCGTGTTGGTATCGGAAGAGTTGGTCGTTTCGCTGGGCGCTGGGGCTGGTGGTATGGTTTCCTGGAAAGAGAAAGAAGGAGATAAAAGTATTATTGAAATGTCGTATTTAAGAATTTAAATTATTTTTTCTATAGAATAACATTTTCTATAGAAAAGTTTTAGTCAAAAATTTTCTATAGAAAAATTTTAGTCAAAAATTTTCTATAAAAAAATTTTAGTTAAAAATTTTCTATAGAAAAATGTTAGTCAAAAATTTTCTATAGAAAAATTTTAGTCAAAAATTTTCTGTGGAAAAATTTTAGTCAAAAATTTTAGTCAACATTTTTTTTAGAAAAATTTGAGTCAACAATTTTCCTTAGAAAAAGTTGAGTCAAAAATTTTCTATACAAACATTTTTGTCAAAAATTTTATATAGAATAATTTTCTATAGAAAAATTTGAGTCAAAGGTTTTCTTTAGAAAAAGTTTAGTCAAAAATTTTCTATAGAAAAATTTTAGTCAAAAATTTTCTTTAGAAACATTTAAGTCCAAAATTGCTTTTAGTTATTGTTGGTACTTTCAGGCTTTACCAAAATAGTTTTTAAATATTACTGTTGTCTACTTTCAGGCATTTAAATATATATGTAGAAAAATTTGATGCCTCGAGATAAACGAAATTTTTAAATTACTATTGCCTACTTTTAGGCATTCAAATTAATACAAATTAATACTACTACACAGTATTGTAGTAGTCTACTTTTAGGCTTGATTTCAAAAAAACACTTTGACTATATTTTATAATTTCCAATTTCAATTACATTTAATTTTCAAACTACTTCTTAACCTTCTAGTTTAAATACCTCATAATTTCATGTAGACTTCTTCCTAAAATATTCATCCTTTTTTTCTAAATTATCAAATTAAAAACTCCTAAAACTATTACTCAACATTTTCTTACAATTTCTTGGCTTGAAAAAAAAAGTAGAAAATATTAGAAAGAGAAACCTCAAATGCTTTTGTACGCATCCAGACACTTTTCTTTACACACACACATATGATCAAATCCTGATAAGTTTTCTTAAAAACAAGATTTCAGAAATAGTTTCCTTTGCCAAAGGAGAGATATCCCCTCTTAACGAAGAATCATTTGCACACATTTTGTATAAATTTGCGAAAAGGATCTTATTTAGGCATTTTAATTTTCTTTTACAAAAACCCCCTTTGCTAACCTATAAATAAGAGAAGTTAGACAAACATGCTTTAAACTCATACTTCTAGACTCAATGTAAGTAATAGAATTTGTAAGGCATACATTTAGGCTGTGGGGTAAAAAGGAGACAAATTTAAAATTTGAATTTTGAATATTTTCTTGTGCAGGCAGCACAAGTCTATAAATAATTATAAGCAACAGTTGTGAGTATGTGAGTAAATAGTCTTTAGACATTATGAATTTACTCTCGTACTTAAGGTCTTACTCCTGGTTACAGTAAAAATAACAACAACAACAACATCAATTATTACTACAACAATAAAAAGAAAACTTTCTTTCTAGACTTTAACCACCTCAACTAAACTCATAGTACTTGAATTTCAAGTATTCTAAAGTGGGTAAAACGGCCCCAAAAACTTTAGATTTATATACTTACATGTTTTTTTGCCCAAAGTCGTCTTGAAAATGAAGGATAAGAGTGAGAGGAAGGATGATAAAAGGAAGGACGAAGTGAAAACGCAAGGGCATAAAATGTCAACGCTAAGTTATAAGAAATTCTCACACATGCATGTTTTGTAGTAATTTGAAAAAGTAAAGCATATCTTAGGGTGTTTAATAAAACCAAAGTAAATTTTAAAGCATTTATATAGTTGGCTATGCCCGATTACAAGATACACTACACAATTTTGAGAAATTTAAATTGAAATAAAAATTTTTTTATAGAAATATTAGGGCAAAAAATTAGCCATTAAAAATGTTTGTCAAAAATAATTATAATTGATAAAAATTTTAGGTAAAACTTTTGTATAGAAAAATTTTGTTAAAAATTTTTGTCAAAAATTTTCCAATAGAAAAATTTTTGTCAAAATTTTTTTATAAAAAAATTTTTGTCAAAATTTTTTTATAGAAAAATTTTTGTCAAAATTTTTTTATAGAAAAATTTTTGTCAAAATTTTTTTATAGAAAAATTTTTGTCAAAATTTTTTTAATAGAAAAATTTTGGTCAAAATTTGTTTATAGAAAAATTTTGGTCAAAAATTTTTTATAGAAAATTTTGGTCATAATTTTTTTATAGAAAAATTTTGGTCAAAAATTTTTTATAGAAAAATTTTGGTCAAAAATTTTTTATAGAAAAATTTTGGTCAAAAATTTTTTATAGAAAAATTTTGGTCAAAATTTTTTCATAGAAAAATTTTAGTCAAAATTTTTATATAGAAAAATTTTGTCAAAATTTTTTTATAGAAAAATTTTGGTCAAAATTTTTTTATAGAAAAATTTTTGTCAAAATTTTTTTATAGAAAAATTTTGGTCAAAATTTTTTTATAGAAAAATTTTGGTCAAAATTTTTTTATAGAAAAATTTTGGTCAAAATTTTTTTATAGAAAAATTTTGGTCAAAATTTTTTTATAGAAAAATTTTGGTCAAAATTTTTTTTTGATATAGAAAAATTTTTGTCAAAAATTTTATATAAAAAAATTTAGCTTAAAAAATGTTTATAAAAAAATTTTAATCAAAATTTTATTATAAAAAAATGTTGGTCAAAATTTTTTATAGAAAAATTTTGGTCAAAAATTTTATATAGAAAACAATTTTTTTAAAGAATTTTTATAAAGAAAAATTTTTGTCTAAAATTTTATATAGAAAAAATTTTAAATTTTTTTAATTTTATATAGAAAAATTTTTGTCAAAAATTTTATATAGAAAAATTTTTGTCAAAAATTTTATATAGAAAAATTTTTGTCAAAAATTTTATATAGAAAAATTTTTGTCAAAAATTTTATATAGAAAAATTTTTGTCAAAAATTTTATATAGAAAAATTTTTGTCAAAAATTTTATATAGAAAAATTTTTGTCAAAAATTTTATATAGAAAAATTTTTGTCAAAAATTTTATATAGAAAAATTTTTGTCAAAAATTTTATATAGAAAAATTTTTGTCAAAAATTTTATATAGAAAAATTTTTGTCAAAGATTTTATATAGAAAAATTTTTGTCAAAAATTTTATATAGAAAAATTTTTGTCAAAAATTTTATATAGAAAAATTTTTGTCAAAAATTTTACACAGAAAAATTTTTGCTAAAAATTTTATATAGAAAAATTTTTGTAAAAAATTTTATATAGAAAAATGTTTGTGAAAAATTTTAAAATTAATTTTCTATAGAGAAATTTTTGTCAAAAATTTTATATAAAAAAATTTTTGTCAAAAATTTTATAAAGAAAAATTTTTGTCAAAAATTTTATATAGAAAAATTTTTGCTAAAAATATTATGTAGAAAAATTTTTGCTAAAAATTTTATATAGACAAATTTTTGCTAAAAATTTTATATAGAACAAATTTTTGTCAAAAATTTTATATAGACAAATTTTTGTCAAAAATTTTCTATAGAAAAATTTTTATCAAATTTTTGTCAAAAAAAATTTCCAAAGAAAAATTTTTATCAAAAAAATTCTATTCAAAAATTTTAGTTAAAATTTTTCCACAAAAAATTTTAGTCGAAAATTTTTGATAAAAATACCTATGATGGTGTAGGGTATAAAAAACTAGGCTGGGTGTTAGAGGTTGTAAAAGGTTGTTGTAAACTAAAATAGTGCAATTTCCAAACCTTATAAATAAAGGAACTAAAATCCTAATAAGTAAATTTATTTAATAAAATCAAGTATAGCATACTTTTGGGAGTGAATTTTACATAAAAATTTATAGCATATATTAAGACAAAATGTATAGCATATATTCGGGGGAGAATAAATAAATAAAACAATAACTTTAGCATACATTTAAGTAAAACCCTTAAACAAAATGTAATGCATATTTTTGGGAGTCATACTCTTTTTCTTTAACATTTAAGAAATAAAAAGGGTTTATTACCATAAAATCTATTACCAAGCATCTCAGAAAATATTTTTTTTCTATTTTACCAACAATTTCTAAAAATCAAAGACATCAAAGGCAAGAACTTTTGTTAAAACTCTTTCCCTTTTAGACTGAAACTAAAGAAACTTTTCAAATAAATAGTATTTTTTTCTTTATAAGAAAGAGGTCTGGTTTTTGTTTTTCTAAGCACGATTTGTTGGTTAGATCTAGCGTCTTAAAACTAATGTTTCCCTTCCTTTGTATAAAACAAAAAATCTCTAAAATTTTTAATCAAATCAATTTTTTTTCTTAGCGAAATCATTGAATAATCCATTCCTCTATCCGAGTAAAATGTTTAGAAAAGTTTTGTTTTGTGGCTTTTTTTCCAAAATTTTTTTGTTTCATTTTCTGCGCTAAGCTTTTAGTCTAAATGACATTTTGGCTGAAAAGAAAGGGCTTTTGTTTCTTGCACAAATCTAGCAAATGTCATTGAAAAACTCATCTTGTATTTAAAACTTGTAAAAAACTGGTGGTCATTGGTTTGTCGTTTCATTGGCAAATACTTTCAATTATAAATTTAATTTTGTCTATTTGTTTTTACTTAAGATACATGTGGTCAGACAAAAGGCCAAGTTAAGTAATGGCAAAAAGGGACATAAGAATATTTGCATACAAAATTTTTGATAAAAGTTTTTTCTATACAAAATTTTTGAAAAAAAATTTTTTATACAAAATTTTTCACATAAATGTTTCTATACAAAATTTTTGATAAAAAATTTTTTATATAAAATTTTTGACAAAAATTTTTCTATATAATCTTTTTGACAAAAATGTTTGTATACAAAATTTTTGACAAAAATTTTCTATACAAAATTTTTGACAAAAAATTTTTCTATACAAAATTTTTGGCAAAAAATTTTTATATATAAAATTTCTGACAAAAATTTTTCTATATAAAATTTTTGACAAAAATTTTTTTATATAAAATTTTTGACAAAAATTTTTCTATATAAAATTTTTGACAACAATTTTTCTATATAAAATTTTTGACAACAATTTTTCTATATAAAATTTTTGACAAAAATTTTTCTATATAAAATTTTTGACAAAAATTTTTCTATATAAAATTTTTGACAAAAATTTTTCTATATAAAATTTTTGACAAAAATTTTTCTATATAAAATTTTTGACAAAAATTTTTCTATATAAAATTTTTGACAAAAATTTTTCTATATAAAATTTTTGACAAAAATTTTTCTATATAAAGTTTTTGACAAAAATTTTTCTATATAAAATTTTTGACAACAATTTTTCTATATGAAATTTTTGACAAAAACTTTTCTATATAAAATTTTTGACAAAAATTTTTCTATATAAAATTTTTGAGAAAAATGTTTCTATATAAAATTTTTGAGAAAAATTTTTCTATATAAAATTTTTGAGAAAAATTTTTCTATATAAAATTTTTGAGAAAAATTTTTCTATATAAAATTTTTGAGAAAAATGTTTCTATATAAAATTTTTGAGAAAAATGTTTCTATATAAAATTTTTGAGAAAAATTTTTCTTTATAAAATTTTTGACAAAAAATTTTCTTTTTAAAATTTTTGACAAAAATTTTTCTATATAAAATTTTTGACAAAAATTTTTCTATATAAAGTTTTTGACAAAAATTTTTCTATATAAAATTTTTGACAAAAATTTTTCTATATAAAATTTTTGACAAAAATTTTTCTATATAAAGTTTTTGACAAAAATTTTTCTATATAAAATTTTTGACAAAAATTTTTCTATATAAAATTTTTGACAAAAATTTTTCTATATAAAATTTTTGACAAAAATTTTTCTATATAAAATTTTTGACAAAAATTTTTCTATATAAAGTTTTTGACAAAAATTTTTCTATATAAAATTTTTGACAAAAATTTTTCTATATAAAATTTTTGAGAAAAATGTTTCTATATAAAATTTTTGAGAAAAATGTTTCTATATAAAATTTTTGAGAAAAATTTTTCTTTATAAAATTTTTGACAAAAATTTTTCTAGATAAAATTTTTGACAAAAACTTTTCTATACAAAATTTTTGACAAAAATGTTTCTATATAAAATTTTTGACAAAAATGTTTCTATATAAAATTTTTGAAAAAATTTTTCTATATAAAATTTTTGACAAAAATTTTTCTATGCAAAATTTTTGATATAAATATTTCTATAGAAAACTATTGGTTAAAATGTTTTTAGAGTTATTGGCAAAAAAAAATTTTGACAAAAATTTTTCTATTCAATTTATTTATTTTTTTCTATTCTATTTATAAAAATTTTTCTTTACAAAATTTTTGACTAAAATTTGCCTGTACAAAATTTTGGACAAAAATTTATTTATACAAAATTTTTGACAAAAATTTGTCTATACAAAATTTTTGACAAAAGTTTTCTATACAAAATTTTTGACAAAAATTTTTCGATACTAAATTTTTGACTAAAATTTTTGTCAAAAATTTGTCAATATATAATTTTTATCTACAATTTTTGGATATAGAATTTTAAGCAAAAGTTTTTCTACATAAAATTTTAGACAGAAATTGTTCTATACAAAGTTTGTGACAAAAATAATTCTATAGAAATTTTTATGACAAAAATTTTTCAATACAAAATTTTTTCAAAAATTTTTCAATACAAAATTTTTATAAAAAAGTTTTCTATCTAAAATTTTTGACAAAAGTTCTTCCATACTAAATTTTTGACAAAATTTTTCTATATAAAATTTTTGTCAAAAATTTTTCTATATAAAATTTTTGGCAAAAATTTTTCTATCAAAAATTTTTGACACAAGTTTTTCCATTTAATATTTTTGACAAAATTTTTGGTAAAAGTTTTTCTTACAAAATGTTTCTTTCTATACAAAATCTTTGACAAACATTTTTCTATACCAAATTTTTATCAAAAATTTTTTTATACAAAATTTTTGTTAAACATTTTTCTGTACAAAATTTTTGTTAAAAATTTTTCTGTACAAAATTTTTCTATGACAAAACTAATAATAAAATCATTTTGTCGATGTTAGATCTAGGGCCAAATCGACGCATTCGATATCGATCAAAAACTTAGACTTTTAAGAAAATATTGTTTAACATACTTTAGGGATTTTCAAAGTAATTTATTTTGCAAGGAGTTTATAAAAAATTTGATATCTATATATCCCTTTGTTTGTCAAAACGTTTAGTGTAAATGAAATATTTTTACTTTCATAAAAATTTTTGACAAATAAGTTACAAAGTGGTAAACCTTATAAGTTATATATTTTTAAGATTTTCCTAAAAGTATGCACCTAAAATATCTATAAAATATCTTACATTTCGATCGATATCGAAAGCGGCGATTTGTCCCCTATTCTTTTTTCCTATATTAGCCCATCTCCATCTAACACCTCTATTCAAAAATGCTGTTCATTTATTGGTAATTTTAGTTTTAGCATATTTTTTTGGCCGCATGTATTCTATTAAAATCACAACAAAAATCATAGCATACCTTAAGGCCAAACACAGCCATGAGTTAATGTTTTCACAAAAAGTATGAGTTAAACTAACATTTTGCCGAAAAAAATGACACGTTAGAGGACAAAAGCAAAAAATCATATAGAACGTAACGCCTTTTTAGAGGAATGAGAAATTTTTATGAAACAAAAAATTTATTTTTTAGTTTTTGAATATTTATATAAATTTTTTTCAAAATAATTTAACAACAGCTACCGTTATGGGGTTTTAAGAGCACAGCTAAAATTACTATATGCTATAGTTTAGCCCAGTATACTTTTAGGGTTTATTAGTATGTATGTACATTTGTGTGGGTGTTTGATGGTTTTTAGAGTTTGATATTTTATATAAAATAAAATTTTATTTTATTTAAAAACAGTCAAAACGTTGGCAAAAACAAACATGATTGCAAAAAAAAAAAAAATTGGGAGTTTGGAATAGCATAAAAACCTAACATTTTTAGCAACACATACATTTGGGTTGATGGGCTTTTGCTTAAAAAGATAAAAATTTATTAGTATGTAAAATTGGTGTGTGTGTGTGTGTGTGTGTGGGTGCCTTTTGCAAAAACTAACTGACAATAACCATCACCATTATTTAGACCATCAATATTGTGATGTGTTGCTCTGTTGCTGCTGCTGTTTTTGCTAAAGTTGTAAATTTTTAACTATCTAACGCCTAAACTTAGGCTTTTATATTTTGTTTTACCGTTACCCAGAAACACCCTTATGCATTAGCGCCCTCTTTGCCAGCTCTACGCAATTTTTATATTGTAATATCTTTCCATTTTGGTGGATAATGAAAAACAAAAAAAAAATTGGTTTCGTTTTTTTTAGCAAAATTTTTAGCAAGGGTCATTTTGTTATTGTATATTGTTTAAAATTTTGTGGTACATCATTTATATAAAGACTCTAGGCTAAACACCAACTGAAAATAGAGGCTCTTTCAGACCAAAAACAACTAACGCTTTAACAAACTCTTTCATACATTTTATACCTTTAAAACTAATACTAAAAACAGCCATAAAGTGGGAAAAATTTGGAGCTGAAACGAGTTGTAAGGCACAGGCGGCTTTGAGATACCCTACGAACACATTTTTAGGTTATGTTTATATGAAAGTTAAGCTTAAATGTAAAATGATGCTTACAAATCTTAGTAGCATATTCTTATCAAGCTTTCCTGTACTAAATTTAATATGTTTCTTGTCAGTTTTGAGCATTTAAATGATTTCCGGGAGTGCCATGGTCAAATATGGACCGATTTCCACGAAACTTTGCAAATTGGTTAATGCTTACTTTAAACTTCTTTGCACTGAATTTAGTCTTTACAAGTCTTTTAAATCGACTTTTATGAGCATTAAAGTGATTTCCCAAAGTGGGACATGCATGGGAGCTCTAGTCAAATATGAACCGATTTTCACAAAACTTTATAAAATGGTTGATGTTCATTGAATACTTATTTGTACAGAATTTGATAATCATGTGTCGTATATTTTGATATTTAGAAGCATTTAATTGATTTTCGGGAGTGGGTATTATATGGGAGCTATAGCTAAACATAGACCGATTGTCAAAAAACTTAGTAGAATGCTTGATAATCATTAAGAACTTATCCGTAGAGAAGTTTAAAGTCATATGTCTTATATTTTAATATTTAGAATCATTTAAGTGATTCCCGGATGTGGGTATTATATGGGAGCTATGGTAAAATATGAACCGATTTTCACAAAACTTCATTAAGTCGTTTATGTTCATTGAGAAGTAATTTGTACAAAATTTGATAATCATTTGTCTTATATTTTGATATTAAGAAGCATTTAAGTGATTCCCGGAAGAGGGTATTATATGGGAACTATGGTCAAATATGAACCGATTTTCACAAAACTTGATTAAGTCATTGACGTTCATTAAAAACTTATTTGTGCTGAATTAGATAATCATATGCCTTATATTTTGATATTTAGTAGCACTTAAGTGAATCCCGGATGTGGGTATTATATAGGAACTAAGGTCAAGTATGAACCGATTTTCACAAAACTTCATTAAGTCATTGACGTTCGGTAAAAAGTCATTTCTACAAAATTTGATAATCATATGTCTTGTATTTTGATATTTAGTAGCATTAAGTGATTCCCGGATATGGGTTTTATATGGGAACTAGGGTCAAATATGAACCGATTTTTACCAAACTTGATGTATTCCTTGATGTTCATTAAAAAGATATTTCTACAGAATTTGATAATCAGATGTCTTATATTTTGATATTAAGTAGCATTTAAGTGATTCCCGGAAGAGGGTATTATATGGGAACTATGGTCAAATATGAACCGATTTTCATAAAACTTCATTAAGTCATTGACGTTCATTGAGAAGTTATTTGTACTGAATTTGATAATTATATGTCTTATATCTTGATATTTAGTAGCATTTAAGTGACTCCCGGATGTGGGTGTTGTATGGGAACTATGGTCAAATATGAACCGATTTTTACAAAACTTTATTAAGTCGTTGATGTTCATTAGCAAGTAATTTGTACAAAATTTGATAATCATTTGTGTTATATTTTCATATCTAGAAGCATTTAAATGATTCCCGGATGTGGGTAATAAACGGAACTATGTCATTGACAATCACATGTCTTACATGGATGTGCAGAAAAAAACGGGCATCGTTAGATCGACTTTAAAAAAATTATTCAGAGTCGATCGCTCTACTTCAAAGGTGATGTCAGTCCAACATTTGGGCGTTACAAAAATAAGCACAAACTTAATATACGAACCCTAACCACCTTAGTCGATGTAGGGTCTAAAAATCGAGCTAAAACATATTTACGTACATAGCCAAAAGTGTATTGGGCAAATATTGCATACTTTTAGGCAGCCCTCAATCATAGAATGCAACGCCAAAAAAAAAAGAACTGCATAAAAATAATATGAATTTTTCTATATGTATGTAAGTGTGCACGGACACACATATAAATGTGAAATGAAACAGCAACAACAACAACAACTAAAATAACCAGGAAAAAACACAAAACAAAATCTAGAGAAACAAAAAAAAAAACATAAAGCATACCATCAGGCGAACTCTCACAAACAAACCTACACACACAGTTAACACGTTAACTAATGTGGTATGAAATTTTCAAAATTTTTGTTGTTTTTGTTATACAGAATCGCCCCCTCTATCCACGACCCCCCAAACTAGCCCTTAACAAAAACACTAATTTACTGGTTAACTTACAAATATGGGTACCTACTTCACGATGAAACACATTTTATTTTGTGCACGTCATATTAGCCCCTAAAAGCATGCCCAGCCTTTACTCTCGTCCAAAAAAGTTAGAAAATTTTATGCTGCACATATATTTTTCTATCTATCATTTCTAGTTTTTTTTATGATTATTTGTCATGTCAACGCTTTATTGTGGGTCTCTTTGTTGTAAGTTTGAGTAAATGAGTGTGTGTGTGTCTGTTTGTGTGTGTAGGGGTTTTTTCTACTGTGTGTTTAAATTAATACCAAATACTAACTACAGCATACTTTGTGGCGCTCAATTTATTTAAAAACTGGGGTTTGCCAGTAAATACTATATAGAGACAAACGTTTTGGAATAGGCAACAAAACAAAAGCAAAATAAAAAAGAAATCATGTTTGCGTGCCCCATAGCACAGCATTACTCACATGTACACCAACAGTGAAATATAAAATATTCTAATTTGAGTAGAAGATCTATACATACGCCTAAAAGTGAGCCATAGTTTAA
The DNA here is from genome assembly GCA_933228675.1 of Stomorhina lunata. Taxonomy (NCBI): domain Eukaryota; kingdom Metazoa; phylum Arthropoda; class Insecta; order Diptera; family Rhiniidae; genus Stomorhina; species Stomorhina lunata. Next base: position 7,936,839 of record OW121741.1, read on the forward strand.
ATTTAAAAAGTGTGTATATGACAAAACATCGAATATTTATTTAAATAAAATTTTCCAAAATTTTGGGAAATTTGATTTAAATTTTAAGTTTTTACCCTAGTTTTTTTTAACAAATTTTATATTTGGCCAAAAACAAAAAATTTAAAAATCTCATCCTTTATCATTTGTTAATAACACCATTAGAGGTCTAAATATTATAAATGACCAATAAATACATATTTATATAAACTTATATACATGCTTATGTATAAAACAATGTAAATTTGAATCCTAAAAATTATTTTAATTGTAACTGTGTGTCAATCAATTGAGAGTTTTTAATTTTAAAAGGAAATTACCAATTAAACTTTTTGGCAAAAAAAAAAAAATAGCAGATTGGTTTTCGATATTTTTTAAAATTACAGAATTTGTTTAATTTAAATTTGCACATCTTTAAAAAAATTTAATATTTTCAGTTTAATATATATATTTTTGGAATATCAAATCATTTAAATTTAAAAATATTAATCCAATAGGAAATGCAATATTATTTGTCTAAAAGTATGTAACATTAAAAATTTTTGATAATGTTTATTCCAGTTAGTTATGCATTGAAAAGTATGCAACACCTTTTAATTTAGATACATACAGTTTCAAAGCTCGGACTACGAAATTGGAGAATATGTGCACAAGACCGAAGTGCATGGAATTCTTAAATATGTTTGGCCTTTGACCTTAACAGGCCATTTAAGTAAGTACATATGATTTCAATTAATTACTCTAGATGCACTTTAAGTTATGCTACAATTTTTCTTTTACAAAATTTATTATTTTCAAAGAGCAAAGCTTCAGCAAAAGTCACATGCTTGCGGATATTGTTTTGCCATGACGAACACAAGTAAGGATTTTACACTTTAAATCGGGTCTTGATACTGGCAAAAATCTGTGAGAACTTTCCTATCAGCGACATGAGCAAATTTTAATATTTAGTTCAGGTAAATACCAATATATCTTAATTAGAAATTCGCAATAGTATTTGCCTAAAAGTATGCACATATTTCTTAATGTGCAGAGTTTCGGACTAAAAACCAATTTAGGGATCCGGTGGTCATTATGCGATATTAAGCTGTAGGGTTATGGAGTAGACCCTGGAATCGAGAGCCATCGTATAAAATTACTTCAATAGGAGTTTCGCGTAATTACCCAAAACGGAGTTATTAGTCAATGGTGACTGGTGTGTCTAATAGGATGATAGAGATTAGACTGTGACAGTAAATATTGTTCGACCATTGCTTCTGTAATCTAATCGTACTAGTTTGTATTCTTATAATTATTTAAAATAAATTGTCCGGGTTGAAATCCTACCAAGAATAGGGTCGAAATTGCAGCATTTAAAAAGTCAGACCCACTCAAGAGTAGGCAACTCATACCACCAGAAGCCGATGAATTTTATGTAATTTTCATAAATACCACGATCATTAAGAAAACTCGTGAAAATGAGTATTAAAATCATTTAGTTGGAATTTGAATGTTAACAGAGTTGGTTGTTGGTTTGTTAAAGAAAAGACAAAAACAAAATAGACAAAAAACAAATCAAAATCCAATTTATAGCAACAAAAAACATGGTTTGAGAGAACTAAGAAATTTAATCTCGATCATTGTTGCCACTACACTATTATTTTTGTAATCATTGGGAATATTTTTTAAATCAGAAATAAATTCTAATATTAAACAATTTTAGATTTTTATATTTTTAAGATACATATTTTCGATTCAAAAAATTTGTTATAGAAAAATTTTTATTAAAAATAACATTCTTTGGAAAATTTTTCGATAAAAATCTTTTCATAAAAATTTTCCATAAAAATATTTTTATATTCAAAAATTTTCAAATCTTCTATAGAAAAAGTTTTTTATAGACAAATTTTTTTAAAAAAATTTTCTATAGAAAAATTTTTGAAAAAGAAATTTTCTATAACAAAATTTTTGATAAAAAATTTTCTATAGAAAACATTTTTATAAAAAATTTTCTATAGAAAAAGTTTTGGTGAAAAAATTATCTATGGAAAAATTTTTGATAAAAATATATTTATATAAAATAATTTTTGATCAAAAATTTTTCTATGGAAAAATGTTTGATTAAAAATTTTCTATAGAAAAAATTTTTATAGAAAAATTTTTGATAAAAAAAATATATATAGAAAAATTTTTGATAAAAAAATTTTCTATAGAAAAACTTTTGATATAAAAATTTTCTATAGACAAATTTTGGATAAAGAAATTTTCTATAGAAAATTTTTTCATAAAAAAAAATATCTATAGAAAAATTTCTGATAAAGAAATTTTCTATAGAAAAATTTTTGAATTAAAAATTTTCTATAGAAACATTTTTGAATTAAAAATTTTCTATAGAAAAATTTTTGATAAAAAAATTTTCTATAGAAAAATTTTTGATAAAGAAATATTTTTGATAAAGAAATTTTCTATAGAAAAATTTTTGATAAAAAAATTTCTATAGAAAAATTTTTGATAAAGAAATTTTCTATAGAAAAATTTTTGATAAAAAAATTTTCTATAGGAAAAAATTTTTATAAAAAAAATTTCTATAGAAAAATTTTTGATAAAGAAATTTTCCATAGAAAAATTTTTGATAACAATATTTTTATATCAAAAAATTTTTGATTCAAAAATTTTCTATAGAAAAATGTTTGATTAAAAATTTTCTATAGAATAATTTTAGATAAAAAAATTTTTCTTGAAAAATTTTCTATAGAAAAATTTTTGATAAAAAAAAAATTTCTATAGAAAAATTTTTGATAAAAAAATTTTCTATAGTAAAAAATTTTTATAAAAAAATTTTCTATAGAAAAATTTGTGATAAAATAATTTTCTATAGAAAAAATTTTGATAAAGAAATTTTCCATAGAAAAATTTTTGATAACAATATTTTTATATCAAAAAATTTTAGATTAAAAAATTCTCTATAGAAAAATGTTTGATTAAAAATGTTCTATAGAAATATTATTGATAAAAAAATTTGTGTTGAAAAGTTTTCTATAGAAAAATTTTTGATAAAGAAATCTTCTATAGAAAAATTTTTAATAAAAAAAATTCTAAAGAAAAATTTTTGAAAAAATAATTTCTATAGAAAAATTTTTGATTAAAAATTTTCTATAAAAAATTGTTCATAAAAAAATTTTCTATAGAAAAATTTTTGATAAAAAAATTTTCTATAGACAAATTTTTGTTGAAAAAGTTTTTTATAGAAAAATTTTTGCTAAAAAAAAATTTTTAAAAAAATATATTCAATAGAAAAATTTTTGATAAAATATTTTCTATAGAAAAATTTTTGATAAAAAAATTTTCCATAGAAAAATTTTTGATAAAGAAATTTTCTATAAAAAAATTTTTGATAAACAAATTTTATAAAGAAAAATTTTTGATAAAAATGTTAAACAAAAATGAAGTAGAAAACTTTTTTGTTTTAAGACATTAGAACTACACGTTGAAAAAATACCTTTTTCGGTTAAATGGTAACTCTGCCGACTATTTTTTTAGTTCTATTCACTTTGAGCCGACCCGTGCTTATAAGAAACACCTAAATGTCAATTTTGTACAAAAGATAGGATTTATTTTATTGAAAAATAATTGAAAAATAACATAAATAAGAAAAAATTAAAAAAATGTACCTGGGATTCGAACCCGGGTATTTAATTCAATGCAAATAATGGATACAATCAATTACAATAAAATATTTTTCACAAAACCTACAAGCAAAGACAATCAATGAACATAGAAGGAGGCTCTGTGGAAAAGTCTCTAATGTCTATAGTAGGATGATGAGTTCAAGCCCCGGTCTAGGATTAAGAATGAAAAGGTAATGCAGCCAAGAAGCAACCATGGACATAAAAGGGCTCGAAAGAAGTCAAACCTATATTAAAATTCATTTAATTATAGGCTTTCAGACTTAATTAGTACTAGTTTTAACATGAAAGCATTGAAAATAGAGTAACATTTAATGGTTTGTGTACAAAAAGTCTAGGTAACTTTTACTCAAACTTTTTCAGTGTGTGCTAGTACTTAATAAGCTCAAATATAAGATATTATTAGATTTTAGGTGTTATCTAATTTTAATATTAAATGTCATATCTATGTGAATTAATTTCTAATTATAGACATATTTAGTTTCCATAAAAAACTGTAATTTCTATACTTTTCAAAAAGTGAAGCATACTTTGAGGCTGTTGTTTAATTTTGTTTTTAGTTAAAGGTTTTTGTATGTTGGCTTAATTTTAACAAATTTAATATTTTATTTTTGCATTTTAGTCTGTTAAGGTTTCTTTAATGTTACGCACACACACGCATTTTTTCAGCTGTTCTGTTCTGGTGTTAATGGCTGCTTTGTAGACTTTTTCACATCAAGAGGGAAATTCGGGGGATTGTAGGCATTTGTTAATGATTGCAATACTTTGGTATTGCATTTTAATGTTTTGCGGCTATTTAAATGGTTCTTTTTTTAATTTCAAATAAATACATACTTATGTATAAGTATAAGTATGTATTGTATGGGTTATAGGGTTATAGGAAGAGGATAAAAGTTGTTTTTAATTTATATGGCAAGAGTTGGCAAAAAATGAATATATTTACGCACTTTTTAATAATGTTTTTTAAAGGGCTTTAAAAAATGCTGGGTTATGAAAAGTTGAGAGGTAGAAGGGGTTTTAGAGGAATTTGTGGAAAAATATAGAGGAGTTTTGGTGTAAAGCTAAATGAGCTACTGGAGAGTGTGTGCGTTAAATTTAAACAAAACTGTGTTTTAATTGTGTGAGTAAAAAAGTTTGAATGTAAATGTATAATTTTATATATAAAAAAAGAATTTTTTACATTAAGCCAGGAGTGAGAACGTCTAGTTTGTTATCTCGTATTATTAAGTATGAGTTAAATTAAATCTTTATATGTATAGCATATAGTAGGGAGCTTTTAAATACAAAAAATGATTGCCTACCCTAACTTTCGGTAAATTAATAATATTTATACATGATTTTAAACTTTCATGGAATATTATGTTGAAAATTAAAGCTAATAATAATGATAACCCATTTTATTTTTTGTTACGAAAATATAAAACTGATGTTTCACCAATAATGCCGCAGCCCTACAGATGCTTAAAATTACTCATTTATAATGGCGCCAATTGTTAATATTGTACTATTTGATGCAGCAGCAGGAATATTATAACAGAACGATGATGTTTTTTTGTATATAATATAAAATAAAAAAATACAAAGAAGGCAAAAAAAAAAACTGAAAATTGCAAAAATATATGCGTAGACCGAAAAAAAGATCAAAAAAGCTCCGCCTTTTAATATACAAATAATGTGAGGCAACAACAAGTGCAGCAGCACAAAAATCCTTATGCTACATGTGTTAAGGTTTTGTTGCAAAGTTAGGGAGGGAGTGGGGTAAATATTTTATTTTTGTCCTTTTTTTCTTTAATTCAACTGTCCGTAGTTGTTTTTTGCTCTGGCAACAAACAAAATAGTGCGTAAACGATTGAGACAAATATGTATGTAACTGCACCTACACATACTAGTCATATGTAAATCAACTCTTTCATAAGTATGTGTCTATAAATGTAAAAGTGCTGCAGTTATCCTCTGCAAAAGTAAAAAAACCGTCAAAGTCGTTTGGTCGTTGTTTTTTCCTTCCTTATGAAAATCATCATCATCATCATCAGCCCAACATTCTCTATAGACCAGAATGTTGTCATTAATGTTCCTTTGCTGTTTGTTGTTGATGTTGTCGTTGTTCTTGTTGCTTATGTTCTTTACGTCCTTGTTTTTGTTGTTGTTGTTGATGACTGCCTTTTGGAAAAGGGTGTCATTTCGTTTTTTTGTAATGTATATAAATTTTATTCCTTTTTCTATATACTATAACTTTTTTTCTGCTGCTCAGATCAAAAGGAGAAACAAAACTTTATATACTTTTTATTTTTTTTTGCATAACTTAATACTTATTGAAAATGTTGGAAAAAAGAACAAAAAGACCAAGCCTTCTTTTTTTTGTCCGCTGTTTTGGTCTGTGTAAGGAAAATAAGTTGCATATGGGTAAAGAGTGTTTCCTCATTACCGCTGTAATGTGTGCGTGCGTGTTTTTGTGTGTGTAAGGATAAGTGTGTAGGTGCTTGTCAGCAAACAAACAAAGTGACAAGCAGATAGACAGACATACAGTCAAACAGATCTACACATAGACAAACCAACATTTATTTTATAAGTATTAAACTCATTTTACTTTTGTAGGCGTCAATGTTCTCTTAAGGGACATGGTAACAACAACATTTTGTTTTTCTTAACCAAAAACCTTTCCCCAATATTTAGTGACTCCCTTAAGATTCCCACAAATTTTTATAAAAATAAAGCTTAAGCAAAATTTTTGTTAATTTAAAACACATTGAAATTAAGCAGCTAATTTTGTTCAAAAAAACTCATATATAAATAATTTATCCTTTTTTAGAACTAAAAAATTGATAATTATCACCCCTTTAAGCTTCAAATCCCTTTTCCATTAACACATTCATGACTAAACCTTTAGTAGTTCAGAAATTATAATATGAGGCCAAATAGCTGCATTCGATATTGATCAAAATGTGAGATATTTTTTAGAAACATTTGTGTAACATACTTTTAGGATGATGTTAATAATATATAACATATAAGCTTCTTCACTACATTATAACTTATTTGTCAAAAATTTCCTGATAGTAAAAAAATTTCATTTAAACTTTATTTTAACAAACAAACGGTTATGTTAAGATATTGTTACGTTTTTCCTTTAAAAACGTGGAAGGAATTCTTTTTGCAAACAACCGTTATCAAATTAAAATACTTGTAGTATGTAGTTTTACAAAGCAATACTTTTATTAACTTTAGAGTTAATCACTTAAAACACACTTTCACAAATACTGTAAACAAACTTCACAAAACTGCTTTACAAATACTCTTAGTCACACTGTTCTCTTTATACGCGTCTTAATTCAAACTGTTTCCACAATACTCGTCCATCGGCCTTATATAGTAGAGAAGAGAGTTTCTAGCAATTTCTGCAGATGTAAACAAAGAGCTGCTGTAGTTGATTACACTAATAATGTGGCTTACGAAAGTTCATGTGTGTTCCACTACATTCTCACATGATCAAAAACACACTCACACATACGTTGTACAAGCAGATTATCTGAAGTTAACAGTAACAGAGAGAGAGAGAATGTAGATAAAAGAGAAACATGTTGCTATACTCTTTACTGTACATAAGAGAAACATGTTGCTCTGCTTATTGACATAAACAGAATAACAATAACACCAACAGAAACATCTAGAAAGCGAGGGAAAGAATTATAAGCAGTGAACTTTGCACAATGGGACGGATAAGTTTAAAATTCGTCACAATATCAAGTTTTATTAAACTTTTTGCAAAATAAATTTTTTTGAAAATCCTTAAGGTATATTATAATAATTTGCCAAAAAGTCTGAGTTTTAAAAACAATATCGAATTCGGGGATTTGGCTCCTAAAAAGTTTCATATATTTCTTTTAATATTTGATTTGCTATCAAAAGTAATATTAGAAAACATATACAAATTCCAGCCAAAAATACACATAGTCAACCAATTTCGAAAATTAATTAAAATATCGAAATAAGAGAATGATATAATCGGTCAGGCCCGACCATATGATACACTTCACCACTGATAATAAATGCATACCAATGTACAAGAGTTTGCTAATGCTTAATTGTCGGATTTGAGCAACATTTTCTAAAGATGTAAGTAAATTTATGACATTATCGATAACAGGTGTGATATGAACTAAATGGACCCACTTTTAGGAATTATCGCATATCGAGTTATGTTAACACAATACATGTTTTTTAAGATTTTCCGATTGTTGAATGGAAGTAACGATAAATATAAACAAATTTCAACATATAGATGGCGCTACTAGTATTTGATGTATAAATTTGACAGCTGTCGGGCCATTAGTTTGTGAGATGTTGCACATTTTAAGTAAGTAAGTAATAAATCAAATTCTTGGCTTGAAAATAACTTAAAATTACCAAAGAAAGATTTAAATGTGGATTGAATGTCACAAAGTAACGCATGTCGTTTTATATATACACAAAACATATCTCTAAAATTATTTTCAGATTTATAAGCAATTTTTAGGATTTTAAAATTATTTGAGTGGCTTTTAAGAGTTGATCTAGAGGTACGGAAAAATATACTCCAAAAAAATTTTAAAACGAAAAATTTTCTATAAAAAATAAATTTCTATAGAAAAATTTAAAACGAAAAATTTTCTATAGAAAAATTTAAAATGAAAAATTTTTTGTAGAAAAATTTAAAACGAAAAATTTTTTATAGAAAAATTGTTAAAATGAAAAAATTTGTATATAGAAAAAAATTTCTAAAGAAAAAATTTAAGAATGAAAAATATTTTATAGAAAAATTTTATAAAACGAAAAATGTCTTTTAGAAATTTTCCTGTAGAAAAAGTTTTTATAGAAAAACTTTTAACACAACAAATTTTCTAAAGAAAATTTTATAGAATGATAAATTTTCTAAAGAAAAATATTTAAAAAATATTCGAACAAAAAATTTTCTATAGAAAAATTTTATTACCAAAAATTTTCTATAGAAATTTTAACGATAAATTTTCTATAGATATTTTTTGAAAAATTTTAAAACAAAAAGTTTTAAAACATGTTAAAAAAGTTTTAAAACGAAAAATTTTCTATAGAAATATTTTAAAACGAAAAATTTTCTTTACAAAAATTTTGAAACAAAAAAATTATGCAAAAATTTTATTTCCTATAGAAAAGTTTTTTATAACAAAAAATTCTTTACAAAAAAATTTTCTAAAAAAAAAAAATTAAAAACCTAAATATGTTAAAAGGAAAAATCTTCTGAAGAAAAATTTTATGAAACAAAAATTTTCTAATGAAAAAGATTTAAAAACGAAAATTTTTTTATAGAAAAGTTTTTTAAACGAAAAATTTTCTATACAAAAATTTTTTAAAATAAAAAATTATCTTTAAAAAAAATTTTAAAGACGAAAATTTTTCAATAGAAACATTTTTTAAGACGAAAATTTTTGTATAAAAAAAAAAACTTTTAAAACGAAAAATTTTCTATACAAAAATATTAAAACTGAAAATGTTCTTTAGAAAAATTTTAAAACGAAAAACTATAGAAAAATTTTAAATTATTAAAATGATCTTTAAATGAAAAATTTTTAAACAAAGAACAATTTTCTAAAACGAAAAGTTTTCTAAAGAAAAAGAAAAATTTTCTATAGAAAAATTTAATAAATCGAAAAAATTTCTATTGAAAATTTTGAAGACAAAAATTGTTAAAACAAAAAATTTTCTATAGAAAATTTTTAAAACGAAAAATTTTCAGTACAAAATTTTTAAAACCAAAAGTTCTAAAGAAAAAAATTTAAAAACCAAAATTTAGAAAAAATGAAAATTTTAAAATGAAAACTTTCTATAGAAATTTTTTTGCTAATTTTATAAAAATTTAAAAACAAAAATTTTCTGCAGAAAAATTGTAAAACGAAAACTTTTTGTAAAAATTTGTAAAACGAAAAATTTTCTATTAAAAAATTTTAAAATTAGAAAATTTTTTAAAGGAAAAATTTTCTATACAAAATTTTTTAAAACAAAAACATTTTCTATAGAAAATTTTTAAAACGAAAAATTTTCAGTAGAAAATTTTTAAAACCAAAAATTTCTAAGGAAAAAAAATTAAAAACAAAAATTTAAAAAATATAAAAATTTTAAAATGAAAACTTTCTATAGAAATTTTTTTGCTAATTTTAAAAAAATTTTAAAACAAAAATTTTCTGCAGAAAAATTGTAAAACGAAAATTTTTTATGAAAAATTTTAAAACGAAAAATTTTCTATTAAAAAATTTTAAAATTAGAAAATTTTTTAAAGGAAAAATTTTCTATAGAAAATTTTTTTAAACGAAAAATTTTCTATAGAAAAATTTTTAAAATGAAAAATTTTTAGTAGAAAATATTTAAAACCAACAATTTCCAAGGAAAAAAATTTAAAAATTTTTTTGCTTATTTTATAAAAATTTTAAAACAAAAATTTTCTGCAGAAAAATTGTAAAACTCAAATTTTTTATAAAAAATTTTTAAACGAAAAATTTTCTATTAAAAAATATAAATATAAAAATTTTTTAAACGAAAAATTATTGAAACAAAAATGTTGGTACTTTTTGAACTTGTTTAGTCAAAAAGGGTAATAAAGGGAAAAATCGGCAAAATATTGCCGATTTTTCCCTTTATTACCCTTTTATAACAATTAAAATAATATTTAGAACAAACAATTTTCTGTAGAAACTTTAAGTGTTATGTTGTTATCGATTTTTCCCTTTATTACCCTTTTTGACAAAAAAATTCAAAAAGTACCAAACACGTATTCGATGTTTTTTTTTAGGTTAAACGATCACATTTTAATTTTCTTTTAACTTTTGTGTTAGGATTTGAAGATTTTAAAATATCGATTTTCTGCTCCATAAGTTCAAAAAGTAACAAAAAAGGATTAAATGTTTTTTATTATTTTATTTGAGCAATCGACGAGCAACTTTTGTAAAGTAAAGCTTTGAAGATGTTATGTTAACGATATTTTGCCCCATTTGTTCAAGAAGTACCAAACACTTATTTGATGTATTTTTATAGTTAATAGTTCGACATGTAAATTTAGCTTCTGAGTCTATTGGTTAAAAAAAAAAAAATAAATACAAATTAAAAAAGGGTAAAAATGATTTTCTGGTTTTAAAAAGTACCAATTGTTTTAAAAAGTACCAAACACGTTTCTTTTAATTTTGATAGCAGAAATAATTCAATTAATTCTTCATTTATGTAAAATTAACATAAAACTTTTGTTTTCGATTTTATTTGTTCAAAATGTGCATATTAAAAGTACCAAAAAATATTTATCCCTTTATGTCAAAAAGTACCAAACACATGTTTTTTTATTATTTTCATGACAGATATAAAAGCAATTTTTCCCTTTGAAAAATCAAAAATCCCGAATAATTCGTAGAGGATTTACACAACGAAAATATATACTGTCCAAATATTTTATCTTTACCGGTTCGACTAGGCTATGATGAATATGTAAGTCAGTTTTAAGCGTTAAAATTTTACATATATACAAAAATAACTTTAAAACTTTACAAGTTTTTAATATTTTAAATTAAAAAATTATATAATATTTTTTTCACAGCATATTTTTAGGGACCTTTTAAATGACAAACTAAATCATCATCAATAATGTTCTCTTTTATATTTTTTCGCAAAATTCCATTACATGAAAAACAAAAAGTACCCATTTTAAACCACCCAAACTAGAATAAAAACCAGTTTGTGTATTAAATATTAGTTTTGTTCTGTTGCCTTTACAAACGCCTAAAAGTTGGCCAAAAATTGAGAAATAAAATTGACCTGACACAAACTAAAAAAACTAAAAAAATTCAAATATTTTTATATAAATATGGGTATAGAAAATAGGGTTTTGGTAGTCGAAGGTGCCTCTGCAAATGCATAACAAAAATTGCCGTCATTGGCGCATAATACATAAGCCAAAGGCAATGCAGTCACACCAAACTGTCAGCCTAAAACACATACAAACACACACATACAATTATATTCTAGAATTTGGACAAGCGAAAACGGTTAGTACTTTCATATAAAGAGAGCATATTTTTAGGTGTTTGAAAAAAACTAAAACCATTATAAAAAAGTAAATAATAAAGGAAAGGGGATAGCAGGATTAAAATGAAAATAGTTTGAAATAAAATAATAAAAAAAAACGGAAATGGAGGTGTAATTTTTATGTATGCCCGAACCAGGAATATTGGCTGTAAATTTGGGAAAGGGAGATTTTAGTTTTTTTTTTGGGAAAAATAATGGCTCTACATAAAAAAACTGAGATACAATTTATTTTATATAAATTTTTAGCTACTATTCTATGACTAAAATAAAAGCAAATGAAATTGATTAAAAAATAATGAAATTTATAAACGAGGGTTGATTTTAACATATTACTAAGTAAAACTCGGGGTGCTACATACACATACAATGACAATCCGATATTGAACTTATTTTGTTCAAATAATCATTAATGTAAAAAATATATATTGACCTGAAGTATTTATTAGAAGACCTAGTTTTCCCTGATTACACCACTTACAGAGTCTAAAAATTCTGAACTCCAAAGTTCGCAATTTACGATCGGAGCTGAAAATTCTTAAAGTCGTTTAAGAATTTTCAGCTCCGATCGGGCTTTCTTTTTAACAATCGACTTAGATACTGAGGCGGCTGTTAGACAAAAATAGAAAAAATAGGAGCATTAGAAGTTTTATCCCACAAAAGTCTTGTATATCTTTAAGACAAACTTAGAAGGGATCAGAGCAGGGGAAATTATATCCCACATATAAATATTTCTTATATCTTTATATAAAAATATAGCTTCCATGATTTCTTTAATATAGCTTTAGATCGATGGTAGTAGTTAGAAAAAAAATCCGCTAGGATCAGTGAAAGGGGAACTTTTTTCCCCATACACATTAAATTGGTATTCTTCAAAATCTTAAGATTTTTTTAAGAAACAGACATTATTTGTTAATTTTTTTCTGCTCCGATCTTAAAAATAGCCTTTCTTTCGGCTCTTATAGAAAGGATCGGATCAGAGTAGGTTTTGCCCCATATACAAAGATTTTTATATTAATGTATAGCTTCCAAACTTTTTTAAAGGAATTTTTATTAAATGGTAATATTTTTTGTCAAAATGTGGTAGGATCGGAGACGGGGAAAATTTCTCCCCCACTAAACAAATAAAATATATATCCATGAAAACCTATCAAGAAATTTACAATGTTAGGATTTCTTTGTTAAGCTATTTTTGCCCCGATCTAGACTCCTTTTTAACAACAGCAATACATAAAAACAAAAATAAAAGGATAGGAGCAGTGGAAGTTTCATATCTTTATATCAAGGTAAAGCTTACAAACTTTTTACAACCAATTTTCTGTTAATTGATTTTGTTTTGGACAAAATGTTGTAGGATCGGAGCAGGGGGAACTTTCTGCCCCAAACCAAAATAAATTAAAAACATATCCTCGTGCATATTTAGAACTTTTTTTTGAGGTAAATTCGTTCTTTAAAAAATATTTTAGGAGTCGATTGGTCAAAAATAAACTGGATAGGAGCAGGGGGAGTTCCATTTCCGATACCGAAAAAGTTTATATAAAAGAGAGTTTTTTATATAAGTACAGAGATTTTTATATTAATACATTTAACATTTTTGTGTCCTTTATGTGGAGTTTGATAACAAAAAAACAGGATCGGAGCAGGGGGTATTTTAAGTCCCATAGAAAAAAATCGATTTTATTGCATCTCTTTAAAGGAATTTGAGGTAAAGCTATTATACTTAGTACACAGACATTGTCATAAGTCGGTTGGTGAAAGCTAAACAAAATAGGAGCAGGGGGAGTTCCATTTCCAAAAGAAAAAAATATTGTAGAAATTCGTCAGATGATTTACAGACAGAGTTTTGAGGTGTTTTAACTTCAAATTTGTTTACCTTTTTTATAAATTTTGGTGACAAAAACAGGATCGGAACAGGTGGAGTTTCACGTTCTATATATATACATTAAAATTTTATTATTTTATATCTTCAGAAGAATTAGAGGCAGAGCTATTGAACTTAGTACACCACTTGCTATTAGTCGGTAAGTAAAAAATAATCAGGATAGGAGCAGGGGGATTTCCGACCCCAATAGAAAAACTTAATGTAAAATATCGTTAGAAGCATTACAAATAATCTTTTTTAACTTAATAATTTTCACATTTTTTGTCATTCTTATCTAGCTTCGTCAGAAAAATAACAGGATAGGAGCAGGGGGAGTTTAAGTCCACATAGGAAAAAAATCTTTTTATGGCATATCTTCAGAAGAAGATATGCCATTGTAGTTATTCTTATAGAGCTTGGTTTGAGAAAAAACAACTGGATCGGAGCAAAGGGAGTTACGTCCCCCATAAAAAATCTAATATAAAATATCGTCAAAGGATGTAAAGGCAGAGTTTTTTAACTTAGTATATCTTACTCTTTCCTGTCGTTCTTAATGGCTTTAATAGAAAAAAACAGGATAGGAGCAGGGGGAATTCCACCCCACATAGAAGAGAACTAAAAATGTTGTATCTTCAGCAGACTTAGGGGTAGAGTTATTGAACTTAGCACAATTGAATATTTTTATCATTCCTAAACAAATTGTTTAAACAAAACAGGATCGAAGCAGGAGTCCTTCGGTCCCCCATAAAATAAGAGGCTAATTTTTGTGTAAATTAAAATTATAAAGTAAAAGCCTTCAAACTCTAACATCATTATTATCGTTTTTAACGATTTTTGCTAAGCAAAAACTAGATAGGAGCAGGGAGAGTTCTACCCCCATAGAAAAAAAAAACTAATTAGAGCATATTTTCAGCAGAGTTAGTAATTTTATATAGTCATACCGATATTTTATATTTGTTTTTTATTTGGCTAAAGAAAATTAGGATCAGAGCAGCGGAAGTTCAATCCCCTCTCCCAAAAAGACTTATTTTAATGTAATATTAAATTATAAGGTAGTAACCTTCAAGTTTTAATGGTCTTTCTTATTTGTCGATGAGTTTAGTTGGGTTTGAACAAAATTAAATGGGATTCGAAAAAATCAGGATCGGAGCAGAAAGCATTCCGTCCCAATAAAGATAAAGGCTAATTCTTCTATAAATTTAAATTCAAAAGCCTTCAAACTCTTGCATGATTATTAATATTCTTATCGAATTTTTTTAAACAAAAACCGGATAGGAGCAAGGGGGAGTTCTACCCCTATTGAAAAAAAAAGACTTATTAGAGCATATCTTCAGCAGAGTAAGTAATTTTTTATGTAGTCTAACCGATATTTTTTAGAATTTCTTTTTCATTTGGCTAAAGAAAATTAGGATCAGAACAGGGGGAGTTCAATTCCCCTTTCCAAAAAAAATTATCATTCTAAAGTAAATTTGTATTATAAAGTATTAAACTTTAAATTATAAACAATTTTTTTATTTGACGATGAGTTAAGCTGGGTTTTTAGCAAAACTAAATAGGATAGGAGCAGGGGCAACTTTGTTTTCAATATTCAAATATGATATGAAAGTTAATGAAAGTGTTCTCAAAACTATTGAAAACTATTATCAGTATATAATAGAGGATTTTTTTTGCATCTGAATCTTATATAAAATTCTGAATCGCTAGCATATATGGGCAACGCTGGGCTTTAACATGTGGTTAACAAGTAAATTTATTGACTCTGGTATAAGTTTTGGAATTTTCTAAAAGCCCTCGTATTTTAAAGACCATGTATTAATATTTTTTTAACTATAGACTAAAGTTTTTGTAGTTTATAATTTTTTTTCAAAAACAACTCTAGATTCAAATGGATATTTTATTTATTAGAGTTGCAGAAAAAAATGGAGCTGTTTTGTTGAAAAAAAAACTAGTATTTTTAAATATTATAAATCAAATAAATTTGATTAAAATAAACATTAATTAATAAAATATGAGTATAAATGGAATTTTTAAAATCATCCTTATCATAAGAATATCATAAAATTAAAGGAGTTTGGGTGAGTTATCCCAGTTTTGTAAAGGAAAGGAAAAAGTTAAAGATATATGCATAAAAATACCCCAACATAATGAAAATATCAAGAGACGTATGATTGATAATAATTAAAAATTCAAGAATTCATCAAAGCGTATAATTGATATTAATTTTTATAACGGTTGTAGGCGTATGACTAATATTTAGTAACAAATCTATTGAAACTTCATTAGTTTTCATTTTCAGCACCTAAATCTTTCCAAATGTTTGCTCTGTAAATACTAACCCAGCCTAATAAAATTTACTGACTGTCTCTAACAACTTGTAGTTAGCCTATAAGTATGCCCCATTAATGCAATTGGAATTATTGCAACTGGTTACTTAAACTACCAGAGAACATCAGCAACAACAATTGGATCATGGCAAGATGATGATGACACTGTAAATGTGAAATGACACTGGCATCAAACACGCACAGACACACGCTCACACACATAATACGCAATTTTTTAGATTTAGTTTTCACACATTCTCATAACCGAAACCCCCAAATGTATTGAGGCGTCCTAAATTTGCTCAAAACTGTTTGAATGAATTTTGATACCTTGTTCTTGCTTAATGGCTAGATAAAGTTTTCTAGTTTCATAGACTCAGTCAACACTTCTATAGTAGTTATCTTCTTCTTGGTCATATATTTGAGTGTGCAGGAGCATGTTTTTTGTCTACCCATATCTTCATATCAAAACCAATTCAATATCCAGTCATTCGCTAAAGTTCTAAGTGATTTTCGTCATGACGAATGTGAGAAACAAAATTTTGTAACGAATGTTTGTCTGTCTGTCTGTCGGTCTATCTGTCTTTCCAGGCCACACAATCGTTATCCTTTGCTAAAGTGTTTATGTTGTTTGTGGAGGGCGATTGTGGAAAAAAAAGAAATAATCAAAAGGGAACCAGATCATAGACCCATCAACACAAATTTTTTAAGGTTTTTTTCCTATTCTTGTGTACTGGGGTAAAGATTCAATACGGCATAACAATTTTGAACAATGGGTCAAAAATGAACAAAATTAAGAAAAATTTTAAAAATTAATTTATTTTTTAAAAGAAAAAAATTTGTCTAGAAATTTTTTATTAAAAAAAAAATTGACTCGAAGAATTTTCTATAGAAAACAAATTTTTCACGAAATTTTTTCTATGAAAAAAATTTGTCTCAAAATTTTTCTATACAAAAAGATTTGTCTCAAAATTTTTCTATACAAAAGATTTGTTTTGAAATTTCTTTTATAGAAAACATTTTTAGACAATTTTTTTATAAAGAAAAAATTTTTAGACAAATTTTTTTCTATAGAAAAAATTTTCAGACAAATTTTTTTCTATAGAAAAAATTTTCAGACAAATTTTTTTCTATAGAAAAAATTTTCAGACAAATTTTTTTCTATAAAAAAAATTTTCAGACAATTTTTTTTCTATAGAAAAAATTTTCAGACAAATTTTTTTCTATAGAAAAAATTTTTAGACAAATTGTTTTCTATAGAAAAATTTTTTAGACTAATTTTTTTCTATAGGAAAAATTTACAGACAAATTTTTTTCTATAGAAAAAATTTTCAGACAAATTTTTTTCTATAGAAAAAATTTTCAGACAAATTTTTTTCTATAGAAAAAAATTTGAGACAATTTTTTTTCTATAGAGAAAATTTGAGACAATTTTTTTTCCATAGAAAAAATTTTTTTCTATAAAAAAAAATTTCAGACAAATTTTTTTCTATAGAAAAAATTTTCAGACAAAGTTTTTTCTATAGAAAAAAATTTCAGACAAATTTTTTTCTATAGAAATAATTTTCAGACAAATTTTTTTCTATAGAAAAAATTTTCATACAAATTTTTATCTATAGAAAAAATTTTGAGACAATTTTTTTTCTATAGAGAAAATTTGAGACAATTTTTTTTCCATAGAAAAAATTTGAGACAAATTTGTGTCTATAGAAAAAATTTTCAGACAAATTTTTTTCTATAGAAAAAATTTTCAGACAAATTTTTTCTATAGAAAATATTTTCAGACAAATTTTTTCTATAGAAAATATTTTCAGACAAATTTTTTTCAGACAAATTTTTTTCTAAAGAAAAAATTTTCAGACAAATTTTATTCTATAGAAAAAATTTTCAGACAAACTTTTTCCTATAGAAAAAATTTTCAGACAAATTTTTTTCTATAGAAAAAATTTTCAGACAAATTTTTTCTATAGAAAAAATTTTCAGACAAATTTTTTTCTATAGAAAAAATTTTCAGACAAATTTTTTTCTATAGAAAAAATTTTGAGACAATTTTTCTATAGAAAAATGTTGATACAAATTTTTTCTATAGAAAAAATTTGAGACAAATTTTTTTCTATAAAAAAATTAGAGGCAATTTTTTTTTCTATAGAAAAAATTTCAAGACAAATTTTTTCCTATAAAAAAAAAAAATTCAAAGCAATTAAAACAATTATTTTTCTGTAGAAAAAATTTTGTTTTGAAATTTTTTCTTTAGGAAAACAATTTCTTGAATTCTTTTTCTATGGAAAACATTTTTCTTAAGTTTTGTATGTAGAAAAAAATTTTTCTTGAATTTCTTTCTATATAAACAAATTTTTCTTGAATTTCTTTCAATAGAAAACAAATTTTTTGAATTTTTTTCTATAGAAAAAAAAAAATTCTTGAATTTTTTTCTATAAAAAAAATTTTTCTTTAATTTTTTTCTATAGAAAAAAAAATTTCTTGAATTTTTTTTCTAGAGAAATGAAATTTTCTTGAATTTTTTTCTTTAGAAAAAAATTTTTATTGAATTTTTTTCAATAGAAAAAAAATTTTCTTTAATTTTTTTCTATAGAAAAAAATTTTTCTTGAATTTTTTTCTATAAAAAAAAATTTTTCTTGAATTTTTTTCTATAAAAAAAATTTTTTGTGAATATTTTTTATAGAAACAATTTTTTTTGTGAATATTTTTCTATAGAAAATAAAATTTCTTAAATTTTTTTATAGAAAATTTGTTTTGAATTTTTTTCTCTTGAAAAAAATTTATCTTGAAATTTTTTCCATAGAAAAAATTGTTATCCTGAATTTTTTCTATAGAAAAAAATTGTATTTACTATTTGTTCATTTTTGCCCCACGGTTATTGGTGTCTATTTTGATTTCTGTCTAGTCTTGATTTCTGCGTGAATATTTTTATGTTATTATTAATATTTTTTTATGTTTTTCAATTTCAAAACAATTTTTTTTGTATTTCTAATTTTTTGTTTTTTGTAGTTGTTGTTGTTGTTTTTGTGGAAGCTTTTGTTTTGGCGTGTGCCCCATTTTACACTTATTAACATAATGCGTGGCCATAATGTGGATGAGTCTTAAATTGTATACATGTACCCAAACAAACAGACACACGCACATACACAAAAACACACATTCATACTTTACAATTATGCGTGTTATCATGCAAATGTATAGCATACATTTGGGTGTATGCATTTAGTTGCATTAGTATAGCATACTAATAGGGATGTAGTTGCTTATGTATGAATGTGTATGTGTCTAAAACTAACGTTACTCAGTTTTGTTGAATCAGGTTCTAATTCAATGTGTTTAGATGTTGTTGAGTTGCTGTTGATGTTGTGTTGCTGCAGCTTGTTGCAGTTTTTGTTGATTTGCCTGTCTAAACCATGGCCACATAAGTAAGTGCATATCGGTTTTGTTGTTGTTGTTGCTGTTGTCGTTCCATACAAGTATGTAAGCAATGCATTATGCCACTTCACTTGGATGCACTACCAACATAACACATGCATACATACATACACTCATACATATACCAATAACATTTCCAGTAAAAGTAAAGTACTTATCCGTCCTTGCTGGTAGTATGTATGTATGTCTGTCTGTCTGTCTTTATGTCCGTCCGTCGAGTCTGTCTGAATGCGTGTGAATATTTAGAAGCAAAATATTTATGTCCGTCTGTCTGTGTGTGTGTCTGTCTGTATATCCGTCTGCCTGTGTGATTGTTAGTATGACTAAGTGTTTGCCTATGAATATTGTTTTAACAGTCAAAGTGTTTTGCTTTTTCACTGACATTGTTGCTGTTGTTGTTGTTGTTGCTGTATATATCGGCGTGTTATTGTGGTTTTGATTAATATTCAAACAATGAATTTCGAAAAAAAATCTAAAACTTAACAATAACACACGCACACGCTCACACACACAAACATTTAATGTAAATATGACAGATAATAAAAGAAGAAATAAATCTAAATAATCACAAATAAATAAGGACGTTTTTCAATCAAAGATCATCACTGTTCGAATGGATATAAATCCTATAGAAATCTTTTATTTAAACGCTATTCAGAAATGATGGATGAGTGATTAATAGTGAAAATACAATAATTTTAGTAATTAGAAACTATAATAAAACAATACCATAATTAACATTAATTATTTTGCTTATATGTCTTCATAATTTATGATGCCTATTTATTGTTAAAAATTAGATTTTTTTACTAAAATTTCTGCATAAAAACTTTTTGCCAAAAAGAAATTCCATTCCAAAATGTAACACTTCCTTTCATTGATTTGCCATTGATGGTCCATTTGAAAAGTCCCATAAAAAAGTATACCGCTTTTGCTCTTATTCGGAAACAACTAATGGATAATATTATTGAATCAGTGAAAGCTGGGGCACACACAAGTGCTCATGAAATGTATGTTTCTTTATGTGTTTATGTGTTTTTCATTGTTCTTTATCCACTTTAATTTAACTTTTGGCAGAAAAAAATGTATGGAGTGCAATATCTTCATATTATAAAGTCTTTAGTCAAAGTCTTGTCTTTGTATTTGTATTTAATTAAAACCTTTTTTAAATTTGGCTTATATTTATTTTAATTAGTGTATTAGTTATGAACTACCGACTTTTACCCTTTTTAATCCGTAACAACTATACGTTCGTTATATTTTTATGTTAATACCTCTATAAATATTGTTTCTAGGATCATTGTTTCAAAAGGTAAACAAAAAGTACCAAATTCTGCCAATTTTTAACCTAGTTCTACCCTTTTTTACCCCATGACTTTTAAAAAGTATGATAGTTTTGTCTTTGTATTTTTCTTAGATCAAATCTGGTCCTAAATTCTATTTGTACAAGGGATATAAAGTTCACGACTTTTCTCATTTTTACAAAATAACTCAAAAAAGTACCAAATATAACTCTGTTATTATTTTTATGTTCAATGGATAAGAGTATAAATGTTGTTTCAAGTTAATTGCTTGAACAAATATACATGCACTCCAAAAATTAATAAATTAAAATCTTGTTAATATTTCCGTTCAGTGCTTGAAAAGATACATATAAGTTTAACCACAGTTTTACCCTTTTTTACCCCATAAGTTGAAAAGGTACCATAAACGTGTTGGATGGTTTCTTTGTAATCTTAATCGATATATATTCATTGGTAAAAAGCTACATATAAGTTAAAAAAATATATATTCTTATAATAGGTTTCACTTGGTACCTACAAAATTTCCCGTTTTTACCCTTTTTTTCTATACGGGTAAAACCTAACAAAAACCATCCAGGCCTGCTTGGACATACTTTTGTGGTCTATGACAGTTTTATTTTTTAACAAAAGAGAACTTTTGTAACCGAAAGTACATTTATAAACCAAAAGTACCTTTTTTTAAAATTTGTCTAGGTTAATTTTGTTACCTTTTGAATATAGTACATTTAGAATTTACATAAAAATAGACAAAAAAAGTCTAATTTTAAAACAAAAACCGACTTTTGAAAGTCTGTTTGTAAGAACAAAGTTATTTTGGTACTTTTTTGTTTAAAGCTAACTTTTTCTTTTAGAAATAAGTATCTTTGAAAGAAAGTAGAATTTTTTGAAGACTTTTTGTAAGAAAAAGTTATTTTAGAATTTTTTTGTTCAAAGCAAACTTTTTCTTTCTTAGAAAAAAGTACCTTTTGAAGAAAGTAGTACATTTAGAAATTGCAAAGATTTTAAGCACACAACAACTAACTTTTGAAAGTTTGTTGTAAGAAAAAAGTAATTTTGTTACTTTTTTGTTCAAAGTCATTTTGTTACTTTTTAAAAAAAAGTACTTTTTCTATTTTTAGAAAAAAATACCTTTTGAAGAAAGTAGAATATTTAGAAATTACAAAGATTTTAATTGGTCCCTTAGAACCTTTAATAAAGTCTCTTTTGAAACAAAAACTAACTTTTGCCAGACTTTTTGAAACAAAGAAGTTATTTTGGTACTTTTTTGTTCAAATGAAATCTAAAACGAAAAACTTATCTTTTGATTAAAAGACAGTTTATCGAGTTGCTTTAACTTTTATCGCTCTCTGGAAATCTTAAGAAAAAATACAGTTTTTAAAAAAATGTTCCTTTTTTCAAAAGCTAAAAATTTTTGTTTAGTACAAAAAGTACCTTTAAAAAAAGAAGAACATTTAGAACTAAAACGTTAATTTAGAACCAAAAATTACTTTAAATAAAGACAGTACATGCTTTACATCGACTTTGGTCACTCCCTGAGTACTTTTTATTCAAAAGGTAATATTTTCAGATGGGTTTTTTTTTAATTATAGGATATCAAAAATGTGATTAAAAAGTTTCAGATAAGTGTAGTGCACTAAAATTCCAATTTATTACACTTTTTTGATAAAACCAAAAAAAAAAATGGTAGGGAGAATCTTCGCACGACCCTTATCATCAGGAGGAGTATCAGTGATTCAAGAAAGATTGATAATGTCTTTGGGCTTGTCAGTTTTTCAATCAGCCATTCCTTATATTTCTCAAAGTTTAAAAGATTTCTTTTAAAAATTAATACCAAATTTAACTTTTCCCAACGCAAATGATTCAAATCCTTTTATTTCTGTTTAATACACAAAAACTTTTTATATTATTTTATTTAACTTTAGCGATGATCATCATGGGATGATGCTACTTTCTCTAAAAGTTCTTTTTTTTTTGAAGTAGCTGATAGCTTTTTTCAATGACTTTGTTTTTGTAATTATGCAAAATCCTCTTTTTTCCCCGTTGTTATTGTTGGCTTATTTTGTATGCAAGTATGTATTATTATAAGCTAATAAGATATACATATATACACTTTTATTTACAAGATTGAAAGATACGAATAAACAGGGATGTATTACCACTACATACAACAATACAAACTAATATGCAGTGGCAGCACAATTACCCAGCGGTTTGCGTCTAGGCTAGAAAAATTTTCTATAGAAATTTTTTCATATTAAAAAATTTTATATAGAAATTTTTTTATATTAAAAAATTTTCTACAAATTTGTTATAGAAATTTTTCATATTGAAACATTTTCTACAGAAATTTTTTATATTGAAACATTTTCTATAGAAATTTCTTCATGTTGAAAAATTTTATATAGAAATTTTCTCATATTGAAAAATTTTCTATAGAAATTTTTTCATATTGAAAAATTTTCTATAGAAATTTTTTTATATTGAAAAATTTTCTATAGAAATTTTTTCATTTTGAAAAATTTTTTTTAGAAATTTTTTTATTCTAAAAAATTTTTCATAAAAATATGTTCATATATTGAAAAATTTTCTATGGAAATTTTTTCATATTGAAAAATTTTCTATAGAAATTTTTTCATATTGAAAAATTTTCCATAGAAATTTTTTCATATTGAAAAATTTTCTATAGAAATTTTTTCATATTGAAAAATTTTCTATAGAAATTTTTTCATATTGAAAAATTTTCTATAGAAATTTTTTCATATTGAAAAATTTTCTATAGAAATTTTTTCATATTGAAAAATTTTCTATAGAAATTTTTTCATATTGAAAAATTTTCTATAGAAATTTTTTCATATTGAAAAATTTTCTATAGAAATTTTTTCATATTGAAAAATTTTCTATAGAAATTTTTTCATATTGAAAAATTTTCTATAGAAATTTTTTCATATTGAAAAATTTTCTATAGAAATTTTTTCATATTGAAAAATTTTTTATATAAAAATTTTTTCATATTGAAAAATTTTCTACAGAAATTTTTTCATATTGAAAAATTTTCTACAGAAATTTTTTCATATTGAAAAATTTTCTATAGAAATTTTTTCATATTGAAAAATTTTCTATAGAAATTTTTTCATATTGAAAAATTTTCTATAGAAATTTTTTCATATTGAAAAATTTTCTATAGAAATTTTTTCATATTAAAAAATTTTCTATAGAAATTTTTTCATATTGAAAAATTTTCTATAGAAATTTTTTCATATTGAAAAATTTTCTATAGAAATTTTTTCATATTGAAAAATTTTCTATAGAAATTTTTTCATATTGAAAAATTTTCTATAGAAATTTTTTCATATTGAAAAATTTTCTATAGAAATTTTTTCATATTGAAAAATTTTCTATAGAAATTTTTTCATATTGAAAAATTTTCTATAGAAATTTTTTCATATTGAAAAATTTTCTATAGAAATTTTTTCATATTGAAAAATTTTCTATTGAAATTTTTTCATATTGAAAAATTTTCTATAGAAATTTTTTCATATTGAAAAATTTTCTATAGAAATTTTTTTATTGAAAAAATTTATCAATAAAAAAATAAAAAAAAAAATTTTGCTTAAAAATGGGGAATGGTTAAGTTATAAAATATTGCCCTTAGAACATATCTGCCTTTGTTTATTTATTTTGTATATCTTAGCTTTATTTAACTATTTTCGAAAACTTTTCTCAACTTTTTGAACTGTCGGGTGTGTGATGGTAACAAATACTTATGAGTACCTACGTACACTTAAAATTACCATCTACTTTATGGTAATTAATATATGCCACTAAGAGCTCTATAAACATAGAAAGCCAAACACTTTCTATGATGCCAGAAGTTGAAATAAAACAAAAAAATTAGTAATATATATAGAGAAAAATATTATTCCTATCTCGTGGTATAAATGCATACAAACTTACATGCATATATATATGTTTCTAGTAGAATAGCTATAATGTTATTGTATGATTTCTACTACTATTACAAATACTTGATACAACTCAACTGCATAAATACACACACTCATACATGCAAGCATCTAAAGCGAGAGTTAAAAAAAGAAGAAAAACGTATAATAGAAAAAAAGAATAAATAGTAGAATATTTCTGCTACTGCCACTAATTGCAAACATCCGCCACTAGGAAATTGCACCTGTTTTACAGGTTAAGGTAGTAAATGAACAAATAAAAAAATATGAAGAGCAGAAAAAAGCTCTAAAGGAAGCACCAATACAAATGCAAAGCAGCAAAAATCCAAACATGATTTTAATCCTGTAAAAATAATGTTAAATTGTTTTAGTAAACTAAAAATTAGTTCTAAAATTTGTTAAACCTCAAAGAAGGAAAAAAAGGATGTTCAGGATATGCTTTTGTTTTGCTTACAAATAACAAACTTCAAACTTATACACAAACCGGATACTATTTAATTTTAAAAAATTAAATTATAATTTAAAGTCCAAAATAGGAAACAGGTCTTAAATATTTAAAATCCACCTTTACTTTCATTTTAAACATAAATTTTTATATATCTTGCTCATAGTTTTCTCTTTTTCTTTACATCCTACAGCCACTTAATTTCCACATCCCTTAATCCTTAATAAGCGTTATAATTTTTGTGTTTATTCTTAGTTTTTTTTTGTATATGCCCCAGACTTGGTTGGAAAGTTTTCTTGCAACTCCTTAAAAATTTTAACAGAATAATGTTAACTTTCAAGAGCTGCAAAAAGTCCTAAAGCTGGCAAGAGTTTGTCAATGCAAAAAAGAAGAGACTTTTGAAAAAAAAAAAAATTTAAAAGCTTCTTGCTTCATATGACAATAAAAGAAGGATATCACATTAAATATGCAGTAAAAATAAAAATTAAATGGACTAAGACATAGACTAAGACACAGACTAAGACATAGACTAAGACATAGACTAAGACATGGAACAAGACATAGACTAAGACATACACTAAGACATAGACTAAGACATAGACTAAGATATAGACTAGGACATAGACTAAAATATAGACTAAGACATAGATTAAGACATAGACTAAGACATAGACCAAGGCATAGGCTAAGACATAGACTAAGACATAGACTAAGACATAGACCAAAACATAGACTAAGACATGGACTAAGACATAGACAAAGACATAGACTAAGACATAGACTATGACATAGACTAAGACATAGACTAAGACATAGACTAAGACATAGACTAAGACATAATAGACTAACACATGATAGACTAAGACATAATAGACTTAGACATAGACTAAGACATAGAATAAGACATGATAGACTAAGACATAATAGACTTAGATATAGACTAAGACATAGACTAAGACATAGACCAAGGCATAGACTAAGACATAGACTAAGACATAGATTAAGACATAGACTAAGACATAACAGACTAAGACATGATAGACTAAGACATAATAGACTTAGACATAGACTAAGACATAGACTAAGACATGATAGACTAAGACATAATAGACTTAGACAAAATAGACTTAGACATAGACTAAGACATAGACTAAGACATAGACCAAAGCATAGACTGAGACATAGACTAAGACATAGACTAAGACATAGACTAAGACATATACTAAGACATAGACTAAGACATAGACTAAGACATAGACTAAGACATAGACTAAGACATAGACTAAGACATAGACTAAGACATAGACTAATACATAGACGAAAACATAGACTAAGACATAGACTTAAGTCATAGACCAAGAGCTAGACCAAGACATAAACTCAGATATAAAAGACTAAGAAGAAAAGATTTATTTTTTTGAAAAATAATAAATTTTTCTGTAATTTAAAAGAATATTTAAACTTTGCCTTTAAGACTATTACAATTCATTTTAGGAAATGGAACAATCACTAACAAAATAGACATAGTCTAAGACATAGACTAAGACATAGACTAAGACATAGACTAAGACATAGACTAAGACATAGACTAAGACATAGACTAAGACATAGACTAAGACATAGACTAAGACATAGACTAAGACATAGACTAAGACATAGACTAAGACATAGACTAAGACATAGACTAAGACATAGACTAAGACATAGACTAAGACATCGACTAAGACATAGACAAAAACATAGACTAAGACATCGACTAAGACATAGACTAAGACATAGACTAAGACATAGACTAAGACATAGACTAAGACATAGACTAAGACATAGACTAAGACATAATAGACTAACACATGATAGACTAAGACATAATAGACTTAGACATAGACTAAGACATAGAATAAGACATGATAGACTAAGACATAATAGACTTAGATATATACTAAGACATAGACTAAGACATAGACCAAGGCATAGACTAAGACATAGACTAAGACATAGATTAAGACATAGACTAAGACATAATAGACTAAGACATGATAGACTAAGACATAATAGACTTAGACATAGACTAAGACATAGACTAAGACATGATAGACTAAGACATAATAGACTTAGACAAAATAGACTTAGACATAGACTAAGACATAGACTAAGACATAGACCAAAGCATAGACTGAGACATAGACTAAGACATAGACTAAGACATAGACTAAGACATATACTAAGACATAGACTAAGACATAGACTAAGACATAGACTAAGACATAGACTAAGACATAGACTAAGACATAGACTAATACATAGACGAAAACATAGACTAAGACATAGACTTAAGTCATAGACCAAGAGTTAGACCAAGACATAGACTCAGATATAAAAGACTAAGAAGAAAAGATTTATTTTTTTGAAAAATAATAAATTTTTCTGTAATTTAAAAGAATATTTAAACTTTGCCTTTAAGACTATTACAATTCATTTTAGGAAATGGAACAATCACTAACAAAATAGACATAGTCTAAGACATAGACTAAGACATAGACTAAGACATAGACTAAGACATAGACTAAGACATAGACTAAGACATAGACTAAGACATAGACTAAGACATAGACTAAGACATAGACTAAGACATAGACTAAGACATAGACTAAGACATAGACTAAGACATAGACTAAGACATAGACTAAGACATAGACTAAGACATAGACTAAGACATAGACTAAGACATAGACTAAGACATAGACTAAGACATAGACTAAGACATAGACTAAGACATAGACTAAGACATAGACTAAGACATAGACTAAGATATAGACTAAGACATAGACTAAGACATAGACTAAGACATAGACTAAGACATAGACTAAGACATAATAGACTAAGACATGATAGACTAAGACATAATAGACTTAGACATAGACTAAGACATAGACTAAGACATGATACACTAAGACATAATAGACTTAGATATAGACTAAGACATAGACTAAGACATAGACCAAGGCATAGACTAAGACATAGACTAAGACATAGATTAAGACATAGACTAAGACATAGACTAAGACATAATAGACTAAGACATGATAGACTAAGACATAATAGACTTAGACATAGACTAAGACATAGACTTAGACATGATATACTAAGACATAATAGACTTTGACATAATAGACTTAGACATAGACTATGACATAGACTAAGACATAGACCAAAGCATAGACTGAGACATAGACTAAGACATAGACTAAGACATAGACTAAGACATAGACTAAGACATAGACTAAGACATAGACTAAGACATAGACTAATACATGGACTAATACATAGACGAAAACATAGACTAAGACATAGACTTAAGTCATAGACCAAGAGTTAGAACAAGACATAGACTCAGATATAAAAGACTAAGAAGAAAAGATTTATTTTTTTGAAAAATAATAAATTTTTCTGTAATTTAAAAGAATATTTATACTTTGCCTTTAAGACTATTACAACTCATTTTAGGAAATGGAACAATCACTAACAAAATAGACATAGTCTAAGACATAGACTAAGACATAGACTAAGACATAGACTAAGACATAGACTAAGACATAGACTAAGACATAGACTAAGACATAGACTAAGACATAGGCTAAGACATAGACTAAGACATAGACTAAGACATGATAGACTAAGACATAATAGACTTATTTATAGACTAAGACATAGACTAAGACATAGACCAAGGCATAGACTAAGACATAGACTAAGACATAGATTAAGACATAGACTAAGACATAGACTAAGACATAATAGACTAAGACATGATAGACTAAGACATAATAGACTTAGACATAGACTAAGACATAGACTAAGACATGATATACTAAGACATAATAGACTTTGACATAATAGACTTAGACATAGACTATGACATAGACTAAGACATAGACCAAAGCATAGACTGAGACATAGACTAAGACATAGACTAAGACATAGACTAAGACATAGACTAAGACATAGACTAAGACATAGACTAATACATGGACTAATACATAGACGAAAACATAGACTAAGACATAGACTTAAGTCATAGACCAAGAGTTAGACCAAGACATAGACATAGACAGATATAAAAGACTAAGAAGAAAAGATTTATTTTTTTGAAAAATAATAAATTTTTCTGTAATTTAAAAGAATATTTATACTTTGCCTTTAAGACTATTACAACTCATTTTAGGAAATGGAACAATCACTAACAAAATAGACATAGTCTAAGACATAGACTAAGACATAGACTAAGACATAGACTAAGACATAGACTAAGACATAGACTAAGACATAGACTAAGACATAGACTAAGACATAGGCTAAGACATAGACTAAGACATAGACTAAGACATAGACTAAGACATAGACTAAGACATAGACTAAGACATAGACTAAGACATAGACTAAGACATAGACTAAGACATAGACTAAGACATAGACTAAGACATAGACTAAGACATAGACTAAGACATAGGCTAAGACATAGACTAAGACATAGACTAAGACATAGACTAAGACATAGACTAAGACATAGACTAAGACATAGACTAAGACATAGACTAAGACATAGACTAAGACATAGACTAAGACATAGACTAAGACATAGACTAAGACATAGACTAAGACATAGACTAAGACATAGACTAAGACATAGACTAAGACATAGACTAAGACATAGACTAAGACATAGACTAAGACATAGACTAAGACATAGACTAAGACATAGACTAAGACATAGACTAAGACATAGACTAAGACATAGACTAAGACATAGACTAAGACATAGACTAAGACATAGACTAAGACATAGACTAAGACATAGACTAAGACATAGACTAAGACATAGACTAAGACATAGACTAAGACATAGACTAAGACATAGACTAAGACATAGACTAAGACATAGACTAAGACATAGACTAAGACATAGACTAAGACATAGACTAAGACATAGACTAAGACATAGACTAAGACATAGACTAAGACATAGACTAAGACATAGACTAAGACATAGACTAAGACATAGACTAAGACATAGACTAAGACATAGACTAAGACATAGACTAAGACATAGACTAAGACATAGACTAAGACATAGACTAAGACATAGACTAAGACATAGACTAAGACATAGACTAAGACATAGACTAAGACATAGACTAAGACAAAGACTAAGACATAGACTAAGACATAGACTAAGACATAGACTAAGACATAGACTAAGACATAGACTAAGACATAGACTAAGACATAGACTAAGACATAGACTAAGACATAGACTAAGACATAGACTAAGACATAGACTAAGACATAGACTAAGACATAGACTAAGACATAGACTACGATATAGACTAAGACATAAACTAAGATATAGACCAAGGCATAGACTAAGACATAGACTAAGATATAGACCAAGGCATAGACTAAGACATCGACATATAGTAAGACATTAGCTAAGATTTATATTAAGGAACATTTGCTTTTCTGTTAAAAAGTACTTTTTTGTTTAAAAAATACTATTTCGCTTAAAATGAAAATTTTTGTTGTAAAACATTTTTTTTATATTTTTATTTATACGAAAATACTTCCCATTTTTAGTTGAAAACTCGGAGTTTGACTTAAAACCATCATTTACTCACATGAGAATTTCAGAGAATCCCCTTTTAAAATATAAAACAATCTAACATTTACAAAATCATCCATATATTTACTTATGTTACATATGGACATTGCCTCCCTAAAATCACACTTTAATTTTTCATGAATCTACTTGCAAAATCATCCATATTACCAAAACACATAGACCATGTAACATATTTGGCAAACAGCTAAGACATTAGACTTTAGAAAAGACAAGATACAAAACCCAAAAAAAAAAACAAAAAAAGAATATTTGACTTGAACAAAAAACCCACAATGAACTCAAGTACCCCTGTCTTGGCAAGCAAAAATGATTTTAAACTTTTTTTTCGATTTAAAAAGGAACAAGAAATTTACAATTCATATAAACCAAGTTAAAATGTAGATTTTGTATTAGTATTGGTGGAGGGAGAGGAAAACTGTGTATGAGCATGTATGTTAGTATGAGTGTGTCTATGGCTACATGTATGCTTAAAGTAAGATAAACTCTTCCAAGGTTTTTTATATTTGAACATACTCAACTTCTTCGTCGTTGCCTGTGGTATGGTACAGTGTAGGTGGTAATGGTCCTATTGTCAGAAAAAGGACGAACTTTGTACACATACATTTATATGTATATTCTCTGTATTAAAGTTGAGGTATAATTAAGCACGAAAAAAGCAGCCAAAAATTTAAAAAATAAAAACCGTCCCGAGACCTTAGATTCAAACAAAAGGAATAAAAATGCTTGGTTAAGCAAAAATTCCTAAAAATTTTAGCAGCTATAAGCATCGTAAAAGCAGAGCATAGTTTCAAACGAAAGAAAAATGTATGTGACAGTTGATATAACGTCTATTTTGTTAGTGATTGTTCCATTTCCTAAAATAAGTGTTAATAGTCTTAAAGGCAAAGTTTACATATTCTTTCAAATTACAGAAAAAGGTATTATTTTTCAAACAAAAAAAAAAAAAATAAATCTTTTCTTCTTAATCTTTTATATCTGAGTCTATGTCTTGGTCTTAGTCTTGATCTATGACTTAAGTCTATGTCTTAGTCTATGTCTTAGTCTATGTCTTAGTCTATGTCTTAGTCTATGTCTTAGTCTATGTCTTAGTCTATGTCTTAGTCTATGTCTTAGTCTATGTCTTAGTCTATGTCTTAGTCTATGTCTTAGTCTATGTCTTAGTCTATGTCTTAGTCTATGTCTTAATCTATGGGTTAGTCTATGTCTTAGTCTATGTCTTAATCTATGTCTTAGTCTATGTCTTAGTCTATGTCTTAGTCTATGTCTTAGTCTATGTCTTAGTCTATGTCTTAGTCTATGTCTTAGTCTATGTCTTAGTCTATGTCTTACTCTATGTCTTAGTCTATGTCTTAGTCTATGTCTTAGTCTATGTCTTAGTCTATGTCTTAGTCTATGTCTTACTCTGTGTCTTAGTCTATATCTTAGTCTATGTCTTAGTCTATGACTTAGTCTATGTCTTAGTCTATGTCTTAGTCTATGTCTTAGTCTATGTCTTAGTCTATGTCTTAGTCTATGTCTTAGTCTATGTCTTAGTCTATGTCTTAGTCTATGTCTTAGTCTATGTCTTAGTCTATGTCTTAGTCTATGTCTTAGTCTATGTCTTA
Organism: Stomorhina lunata; assembly: GCA_933228675.1. Taxonomy (NCBI): domain Eukaryota; kingdom Metazoa; phylum Arthropoda; class Insecta; order Diptera; family Rhiniidae; genus Stomorhina; species Stomorhina lunata. Next base: position 7,969,211 of record OW121741.1, read on the forward strand.
GTCTATGTCTTAGTCTATGTCTTAGTCTATGTCTTAGTCTATGTCTTAGTCTATGTCTTAGTCTATGTCTTAGTCTATATCTTAGTCTATGTCTTAGTCTATGTCTTAGTCTATGTCTTAGTCTATGTCTTAGTCTATGTCTTAGTCTATGTCTTAGTCTATATCTTAGTCTATGTCTTAGTCTATGTCTTAGTCTATGTCTTAGTCTATGTCTTACTCTGTGTCTTAGTCTATGTCTTAGTCTATGTCTTAGTCTATGTCTTAGTCTATGTCTTAGTCAATGTCTTAGTCTATGTCTTAGTCTATGTCTTAGTCTATGTCTTAGTCTATGTCTTAGTCTATGTCTTAGTCTATGTCTATGTCTTAGTCTATGTCTTAGTCTATGCCTTAGTCTATGTCTTACTCTGTGTCTTAGTCTATGTCTTAGTCTATGTCTTAGTCTATGTCTTAGTCTATGTCTTAGTCTATGTCTTAGTCTATGTCTTAGTCTATGTCTTAGTCTATGTCTTAGTCTATGTCTTAGTCTATGTCTTAGTCTATGTCTTAGTCTATGTCTTAGTCTATGTCTTAGTCTATGTCTTAGTCTATGTCTTAGTCTATGTCTTAGTCTATGTCTTAGTCTATGTCTTAGTCTATGTCTTAGTCTATGTCTTAGTCTATGTCTTAGTCTATGTCTTAGTCTATGTCTTAGTCTATGTCTTAGTCTATGTCTTAGTCTATGTCTTAGTCTATGTCTTAGTCTATGTCTTAGTCTATGTCTTAGTCTATATCTTAGTCTATGTCTTAGTCTATGTCTTAGTCTATGTCTTAGTCTATGTCTTAGTCTATGTCTTAGTCTATGTCTTAGTCTATGTCTTAGTCTATGTCTTAGTCTATGTCTTAGTCTATGTCTTAGTCTATGTCTTAGTCTATGTCTTAGTCTATGTCTTAGTCTATGTCTTAGTCTATGTCTTAGTCTTCGTCTTAGTCTATGTCTCTATAGAAAAATTTGTATATTATAAAATTTTCTATAGAAAATTTTTTTAATGAAAATTTCTCTATAGAAAAAAATTTTATAATAAGATTTTTTCCATAGAAAAAGTTTTACAATGAAAATTTTTTTGTAGAAAAAATTTTATAATGAAATTTTTTTGTAGAAAAAATGTTATAATAATTTTTTTGTATAAAAAAATTTTTAATGAAAAATTTTTAATAGAAAACCTTTTTTAATGAAGATTTTTTTTAGAGAAAAAAAAATCGTGAAAATAATTTTTTCTGTCACCTTTATATGCATGTTATGTTGTTAAAAAAGTTTTTATTTTACAAAAAGTAATTTTTGTTGCACAAAAAGTATTTGTTATTGTACAAAAAGTACCTTTCATTGTGCAAAAAGTACCTTTTATTGTGCAAAAAGTACCTTTTACTGTTCAAAAAGTTCCTTTTGCTGCACAAAAAGTGGATTTTAATTAAGAAAAAAACTTCTTATTAAAAATGTACCTTCAAGTGATAGAAAGATTATTTTCGTATTACAAAATGGCCTTTTATTAACAAAAAAGTACTTTTTGGGAACAAAATAAGGGTACAAGTTTTTTCGTTGTAAAATTTTGTTCGGTTATTCTAAAAAGTTTTAATTTTTATTTCAAAATTTTACGAAAATTTCAAAATCAAAGTATAATTTTAAATATAAAATAATTCAAAGTACTTTTTTGTCTGTTTTTTTTCTGCCATAAAATAAAAGTTTGTCTTGCGTTTTGTGTTAATGTTGGGGGGTTTAAGTTAAAGGAGTAACAACAGCGTCTGGTAACGCTTTTCAATTTAAGAACCCAGTGATTCCTTTAAAGGGCAGTCATTTATAGAAGTGAGTTTGTAAATATAACATTTCGGTCCTTAAATGGTAAAATGACATAAGTGTTTTTTTTTTGCTCATTTCAAAAAACCATTTTAGTTTGTCAAAAAGTTTGAGATTAGTAGAGTTACAAACTTAGTTTAAGATTCGAGATCTGAAGTCATATGTTCTAAATTTGTTGTAGACCATTTTGCTTCTAAACGATATTCTTAAATGTCACATACTCCATATCTTAGTTTATGGCTTATGTTAAAAAAGTTAAGTTATATTCTAAATGAAGAATATATTACTATCAGTTATATTACAGCTTTGCCTTATACTTGGTATATTTTTTCAAGCAAATGCTGATGAGTATGGCGATGTTAGTGATGTTGGAAAAATGGCGCTACTGATTTTCCGAGTCGTTTTTAGTATCCCAAATGGGAACCTACAAGTATCTTTATGTTACAATATACGACATCCTAGAGTTTTTGTAATGGGTTAGAGTCTTATTTAAACTCGCACATTTCTCTGTTGAAATAGTAAAACTATGAGTATAATAAAAAAAAAAAAGTAAAACATCTAAAGCAAACATTCATTTAAAAAGGGAGCCTTAGATGGCTCATGTCTTTGGCGCCTCCACCCAGAGATGATGGGTGCCAACATTAGTTTTTCTTTTCCTCATTTGTTTTTTTTGTTTCAAATTTTCTACACAAAAAAAAAACTTTTTATTTCTCTGTTCGGTTGATGTTTTTCCAGGGTTATTCTATAGCCATCAGAGCTCAGGGTAGAGGAGCAAGAAGTACAAAATGCGGTTGAAACAACAGAGAATTTGAAGAGGAACAAAATTAAAGCAAAAGGATAAAAAAATGAATAAAAAAAGCAAAAGAACTCGTATAATGCCAACATCTAGGAATCATCATCAACAACATTGTGATAATAACTGTTATTTCAACTATCCATTTTGGTGGTTTGCTGCCTTGGAAGAAAGGGTGTATTGGAAAACTATGCGTTTTAAGAAGTCCAACAATTGTAATTTCTTATTTACTTTTCAGTTTTCAGTCGGGAACCCTAATTATTGTCCAATCGTTAAATAAAGATCCTAATTAACATTTAATCCTCAATCGTGGGTCTTCATTTTTGTCAAATTTTCAAGCTTTGGTTTTAATTATAGTCAAATATTGAATAGTTGTTCTTAATTGATTTTAATCTTAAATTATGAGCCTTAATTATTGACCAATCCTTAATCGTGGGTCTTAATTATTGTCTAATTTTCAAACTATTGTCTCTATTAAAGTCCAATATTAAAAAGTAGTTCATAATTATTGTTTAATCTTAAATCGGGAGACTTAATTATTGCCTAATTTTCAATCGAAGATCTTAATTGAAAACCAATCTTCAATCGCGAGTCTTAATTATTGTCTAATTTTGAATCTATTGTCTTTATTATAGTCCAATATTACAAAGAAAATTATAACTATTGTTCAATCTTAAATCGTTAGTTTTAATTGTTGCATAATTTTCAATCCAAGATCTTAATTAGAATCCAATCCTCAATCATGGGTCTTGATTATTGTCCAATTTTAAATCTATTGTCTTTATTATAGTCCAATCTTAAAAAGTAGTTCATAATTATTGTTCAATCTTAAATCGGGAGACTTATTTATTGCCTATTTTTCAATCGAATATCTTAATTAGAATCCAATCCTCAATCGTGGGTCTTAATTATTGTCTAATTTTGAATCGACTGTCTTTATTATAGTCCAATATTAAAAAGTATTTCATAATTACTGTTCAATCTTTAATTGGGAGACTTAATTATTACCTAAATATGAATCAAAGATCTTAATTAGAATTCAATCCTCAATCGTAGGTCTTAATTATTGTCAAATTTTGAATCTATTGCCTTTATTAAAGTCCAATATTAAACATTAGTTCAAAATAATTGTTCAATCTGAAATCGGGAGACTTAATTATTGCCTAATTTTCAATCCTCAATCATAGGTCTTAATTATTGTCCAATTTTGAATCTATTGTCTTTATTATAGTCCAGTATTAAAAAATAGTTCTTAATTACTGTTCAACCTTAAATCATGAGCCTCAATTATTGCTTAATTTTCAGTTAAAGATCTTAATTAGCATCCAATCCTTAATCGTGGGTCTTAATTATTTTCAAATTTTTAATCTATTGCCTTTATTAAAGTCCAATATTAAAAAGTAGTTCATAATTATTGTTCAATCTTAAATCGGGAGACTTAAATATTGCCCAGTTTTCAATCGAATATCTTAATTACAATCCAATACTCAATCTTGGGTCTTAATTATTGTCTAATTTTGAATCGATTGTCTTCATTATAGTCCAATATTATAAAGTATTTCATAATTATTGATCAATCTTAGAGCGTGAGCCTCAGTTATTGCTTAATTTTCAATTGAAGACCTTAATTATCATCCAATCCTCAATCGTGGGTCTTAATTTTTTGTCCAATTTTGAATCTATTGTCTATATTATAGACCAATATTAAAAAGTAGTTCATAATTATTGTTCAATCTTTAATCGGGAGACTTAGTTATAGCGTAATTTTCAATCGAAGATTTTAATTGGAAACCAATCCTCAATCGTGGGTCTTAATTATTGTCCAATTTTTAATCTTTTGTCTTTATTATAGTACAATATTAAAAAGTAGTTCATAATTTGTGTTAAATCTTTAAACGGAAGACTTAATTATTGCCCAATTTTCAATCGAAGATCTTAATTAGAATCCAATCCTCAATCGTTGGTCTTAGTTATTGTCCAATTTTTAATCTATTGTCTTTAATAAATTCCAATATTATAAAGCAGTTCATAATTATTGTTCAATCTTAAATCGGGAGACTTAATTATGGCCTAATTTTCAATCCAAGATCTTAATTGGAAATCAATCTACAATCGTAGGTCTTAATTATTGTCAAATTTTGAATCTATTGTCTTTTTTAAAGTCCAATATTAAAAAGTACTTCCTAATTATTGTTTAATCTTAAATCGGGAGACTTAATTATTGCCTAATTTTCAATTGAAGATCTTAATAAGAATCCAATCCTCAATCGTGGGTCTTAATTATTGTCCAATTTTGAATCTATTGTCTTTTTTAAAGTCCAATATTAAAAAGTAGTTCCTAACTATTGTTCAATCTTTAAACGGGAGACTTAATTACTCCTAATTTTCAATCGATGATCTAAATTATAACCCAATCCTCAATCGTTTGCCTTAATTATTTTCCAATTTTGAATCTATTGTCTTTATTATAGTCTAATATTATTATTTTATCATTATTGTTTAAACAAAACATTTTCCTTCATCACACCCTTTCTTATAACTGCATTTAAAGTTTTTCCTTCACTCTTTATGTTATCCTTTTTTTGTGGCTGTAAGGATTTTAAACAAAAAAAAAAAAAAAATAAAAACAAAATGATTTTAGATGAAACAAGAAAACTCTGCTGTTTGTTAAAAATTTTTTGAATTCATAAAGCTGTAGCTTCCTCAAACCCCAGAGTTATTCAAGGCCCAACCACCCCCTCTAAAATTCCCTTCTTTAAAAAAAGACTCTGACCAGGATATCTTATGCTATTCACAAAAACTTTTATTACGTTCAAATATATTTTTCTATTTAAACAATTTTTTTTTTCGGACAAAAAAAAACCAAGAGTAAGAGTTCCTCTTAGCCAGCTTAAGCTAACCTTTTTTGTTCCCCCAAACAAAAAAAAAAGGATAAATATTAATAGAAAAAAGTTATGTGTTTAGCTACTCTTTTTTATCTCGCCGTTTGTTTAGCTTCTTTGAAGTGACCGTCTGCTCCCACCCCCTTCAAGTAAAAAAGCACACGGTTGTCGAGGTTGTCAGCAACATCGTTTGTGTTATCAGCAACTATTGCATTTGTGAGTTGCCATCAACACTGGCTCATCCATTTGTCTGCATGAGTACCTTTTTTTCGTCCTGCTTAAAACATTCGTACTTTTGGCATTCTTTGCTCTTATGTCTGTCCCGCTGTCATTTGGTACTTTTTTTATTTTTTTTTTATCTAAATGGTTGCTAGTATTGGAAGATGCTGTTCTTGTAGTTATCGCTTGAAGTCTTCTTTGTTTTTTCAACTCATTTCAATTTTTTATCCTTTTTGGTTTTTTTTGTTGCTTCGGTGTCATGTGTATGAGTTTATTTTCTAGTCTAAACATACGAATTATATTTGTCTAGTTGGCACAAATCTTGTCTCGTCCTCTTTGGCGATTTTCATTTAAAGGTTTTCATTTCATGCTTCAAAGTACAAGTTTGGGTTTGTTTCTTCTTAGGCAAATACTAAAAATCGTTAATTTTTCTTAAATATTTGATTTATAAAATGAGTTAGGGTTGAAGAAGGATAATTAGGCGATAACTTAGATGTTTCCGAAGAGTAGATAGACAGCAAATAAAAATTTCATTCATGTTTTTATAAAAAACTGAATAAAAATCAAATCAAGGCTCACTGAAGTAGACTTTGAACTAAAAATGTCACCAGAATAGGAAGCAAAACCTGATCTGCAACCTAAACTATAATCCCCAATACAACTTAAACTACAACCTAAAATACAAAGAAAAGTACAACCTGAACTACAACCAGGCGTAGGCAGCCCATACCACCAGGAGGCGAAGAATTTTTGAAATTTTTGAAAATGAAACTTATGAAAATGAGTATTAAAAGCATTTAGTAGAAAATTTCAATAGAAAAATTTTGATAAAAAAAGTTTCTATACAAAAATTTTGATAAAAAAAAAAAATTTTCTCTAGAAAAATTTTTGATAAAAAAATTTTTGAAAAAAAAAATTTTTTGATTTTTTTTTTATAAAAAAATTTTTCTATAGAAAAATTTTAATAAAAAATTTTCTATAGAAAAATTTTGATAAAAAAATTTTCTATAGAAAAATTTTGATAAAAAAATTTCTATAGAAAAATTTTGATAAAAAAATTTCTATAGAAAAATTTTGATAAAAAATTTTTTATAGAAAAACTTTGGATAAAAAAATTGTTTATAGAACATTTTTGATAAAAAAAAATTGTTTATAGAAACATTTTTGATTAAAAAAATGCCTATAACAAAAATTTTCTATAGAAAATATTTTTAAAAAATATTACATAAAATAATTTTCTATAAAAAATTTTTGATAAAAAGATTTTTCCGTAGAAAAATTTTCGATAAATAAATTTTTCTATAGAAAAATTTTTGATAAATAAATTTTTCTATAGAAAAATTTTCGATAAATAAATTTTTCTATAGAAAATTTTTCGATAAATAAATGTTTCTATAGAAAAATTTTCGATAAATAAATTTTTCTATAGACAAATTTTTGATAAATAAATTTTTCTATAGAAAAATTTTCGATAAATAAATTTTTCTACAGAAAAATTTTCGATAAATAAATGTTTCTATAGAAAAATTTTCGATAAATAAATTTTTCTATAGAAAAATTTTCGATAAATAGAAAAATATAGAAAAATTTTCGATAAAAATTTTTCTATAGAAAAATTATCGATAAAAAAGTTTTTTATAGAAAAATTTCTGATAAAAAAATTTTTCTATAGAAAACTTTTTGATAAAAAAATTTTCTTGAGAAAACTTTTTGATAAAAAAAATTTCTGTATAAAATCTATTAAAATATTTTTCCATAGAAAAATTTTAGATTAAACATTTTTCTATAGAAAAATTTTCGATAGATATATTTTTAGAAAAATTTTCAATAAAAATTTTTAGAAAAATTTTCAATAAAAATTTTTAGAAAAATTTTCAATAAAAATTTTTAGAAAAATTTTCAATAAAAATTTTTCTAATAATTTTTTGATAAAAAAATTATTCTATAGAAAAATGTTTGATAAAAAATTTTCTATTGAAAATTTTTTTATCGAAAAATTATCGAAGCATAATATTTGATAAAAAAATTTTTTATTAAAAAATTTTTGATAAAAAAATATTCTATAGAAAACTTTTTAATACAAAAGTTTCCCATAGACACATTTTTAATAAAAAAGAAATTTTCTATAGAAACATTTTTGATAAAAAATTTTATATAAAAAACCTTTTTTATAAAAAAAAATGTTTGTCAAAACTTATGAAAAATTTCATAGAAAAATTTTTGATAAAAGAAAAATTTTCTTGAAAAAATTTTAATGAAAAGATTTTCTAAAGAAAAAATTTTTGATAGAAAAATTTTCCATAAAAAAAATTGTTTCCATTAAAAACATATTTTCTATAGAAATATTTTTAATAAAATTTTTTCTATTAAAAAAGTTTTATATAGAACAATTTTTTATAAAAAAAAATGTCTAAGGAAAAACTTTTGATAAAAATTTTCTATAAAAAAATTTTTGATAAAAAATTTCTATAGAAAAATTTTTGATAAAAATTTTCTATAGAAAAATTTTTGATAAAAATTTTCCATAGAAAATTTTTTGATAAAAATTTTCATGAAAAATTTTTGATAAAAATTTTCTATGGAAACATTTTTAATAAAAATTTTCTATGGAAACATTTTTTTAATAAAAAAAATTTTATTTAGAAAAATTTTTGATAAAAATTTTATATAGAAAATTTTTGATAAAAAAACTTCTATTGGAAATTTTTCATAAAAGAAATTTCTAAAGAAAAATTTTTGATACAAATTTTATGCCGAAAATTTTTTGATAAAAAATTTTTCATAGATAAATTTTTGATAAAAATTTTCTATAGAAACATTTTTGATAAAAAAATTTTCTTTAGAAAAATTTTGAATAAAAAAATTTTATTTTGAAAAATTTTTGATACAAAAATTTTCTATTGAAAAAAAATATTGGTATAAAAATTTTTTATAAAAATATTAAAAAAAAAAATGTAGAAGAAAACTTGTTTTTTCAAAAACATCAGAACTACCCCTATTTTAGTTAATATGAAAAACGGCAACTCTGCCTGCAATTTTTTTGGTTTCGTTGTGGCGACCTCTGTGTATAGCATCTGTGTGAGCAACATGTGAGAGGGTGTAAAAAAGCGCCCGCGGTCGTTAGTTTGAAGAACTCTGATCTAAAGTAAGAACTTGAACTAAGTAGAAACTTACCAAGAACGTGTGATAAAATCATATGCCTTTGTAATCTTTCATATATATTTTTATATGAAAAACAAGAAGGTTGCTTAGACGATTTCTTTATTTTTATTCATTTCTATAGAATCAAAATTACTTTTTTGTATAATGTGCTAAAATTTATAGAAAGAAACTTCTTTAACAAGAGGATATGTTGCATTTACTTTTGTCCTTATGTTATTTTAAAGATTATTTTTGGGGGTATATTTGTTTTACCAAAGTTTAGTGAAGAAAGGTGTTTCAACTTTTGTAGGTAAACTTGTGGCTATTAGGTCTTTAAGGCAACTATTTGTGAGCTATTGTTTAAGCAAAAGAGTTTTGACTTTTCTAAGGAAAACTTAGCAATCCCGTTGCAAAAAAGATACAAATTAAGGTTCGGTATTAAAGTCGCCTCATCTTAAGTTGTCTTGATTTGGGATAGACAACTTAAAAGAAGTAGCCTCCATGCTCTTGTAACAACTGCCAATACATACCCACTACTACCAACACCCATTTTCCTGTATAAACAGTAACTCCCCATTTTCTGACAAACTTCCTTCCTTTGCAACTTAAGCTTTAGTCCCATCATTTCAAGAAATGTTCGTTAGAAATAAAAACTAATTTTAGCTGGAATAAAATTATTATATGTATGGGAGTGTATTTGTAAATATGTCTAAGTATTTGTTTGTCTAGATCCTGTACTTCATATCCTCTGTATAAGTATTTGTAGCAAAGCATTGGTTTTCTTTTCATTTAGAAACATTTTTTTTCTGTTCATTCTGCTGCTTTTTCATCTATTTTTTTTTTTTTCAATGAAAACTCATTTTCATCTCTGACCATTTGCTACTATAGTCGTAGCAGTGAATTGTGAATAACTCTAACTCTGATGCTGTTCATCAATTCCAAGTGATTCTCATCTCTGGTTCTTCATTTTTATATTTCATTCATTCATTTTTGTTTTTTTTTCTTCTTCATTCTATTTTCGTTTTTCATTATTATTACAGAATTTCTTGTTTTTTTTGTGTTCATCTTACATTTGAGCCATCCTGGCTGGCTGGCTAAAATGATTACAAAGAAGTAGAAAAATAAGAAGAAAACCAAGTTACAAGAAAAAAAAAAGAAACGAGAAGAAAAGAAAGTGGAAGAAAAAGGATATTTTTAGCAAAAAACATGGTAAGAGTTTAGCAAGGATATTTATTATGTATGTGTAAGTATGTATTGGTAAGTGTGTTTCTTTAAATGGAAAGGAATGGATATTTGCTTGTTTGTTTGTATTGTTGTTGTTTTCATGAAATAGAAGGGGGATTATTACAAATGCCATGACGATGGTTTTCTTATATTCATTTAAACGTCAAAGCGTTTTACTTTTGTTGTTGTTTGTGTGAGTGCTTTTTTTGACATGATAGAAGGTACCCACCGTTTTTGTTTGGCACGAGTTTCTTTTAGACATATTGCGTTTTTAAAATCCCTATTCAAGATTTGGGCCTACACGAATATTAAAAGCTCTTCTTAACTGTAAAAAGACTCTATTAGTTTAGATTCAAGATCACTAATGTAGTTTCTATAGAAAATTTTTTGTCTAAGAAATTTTTCTATAGAAAATTTTTTGTCTAAAAAATGTTTCTATAGAAAATTTTTTGTCTAAAAATTTTTCTATAGAAAATTTTTAGTTCTACAAAAATTTTTCTATAGAAAATTGTTTGTTCTACAAAAATTTTTCTATAGAAAATTGTTTGTTCTACAAAAATTTTTGTATTACAAAAATTTTTCTACAGAAAATTTTTTGTATTACAAAAATTTTTCTATAGAAAATTTTTTGTATTACAAAAATTTTTCTATAGAAAATTTTTTGTATTACAAAAATTTTTCTATAGAAAATTTTTTGTATTACAAAAATTTTTCTATAGAAAATTTTTTGTATTACAAAAATTTTTCTATAGAAAATTTTTTGTATTACAAAAATTTTTCTATAGAAAATTTTTTGTATTACAAAAATTTTTCTATAGAAAATTTTTTGTATTACAAAAATTTTTCTATAGAAAATTTTTTGTATTACAAAAATTTTTCTATAGAAAATTTTTTGTATTACAAAAATTTTTCTATAGAAAATTTTTTGTATTACAAAAATTTTTCTATAGAAAATTTTTTGTATTACAAAAATTTTTCTATTGAAAATTTTTTGTATTACAAAAATTTTTCTATAGAAAATTATTTGTTCTACAAAAATTCTTCTATAGAAAATTTTTTGTATAGCAAAAATTTTTTGTATTACAAAAATTTTTCTATAGAAAATTTTTTGTATTACAAAAACAAAAAATTTTTTGTTCTACAAAAATTTGTTTTTTGTTCTACAAAAATTTTTTTATAGAAAATTTTTTGTATTACACAAAAATTTTTCTATAAAAAATTTTTGGTATTACAAAAATTTTTCTATAGAAAATTTTTTGTCTTACAAAAATTTTTCTATAGAAAATTTTTTGTATTACAAAAATTTTTCTATAAAAAATTTTTTGTTTTATAAAAATTCTATATTACAAAATTTTTCTGTATTACAAAAATTTTTCTATAGAAAATTTTTTGTTCTACAAAAATTTTTCTATAGAAAATTTGTTGTTCTTCAAAAATGTTTCTATAGAAAATTTTTTGTTCTACAAAAATTTTTCTATAGAAAGTAGAAAAAGATATTGCACTCATACATTTTTTTTGTAAAAAGTGAAATAAAAATAGAAAAGGAAGAATGAAAAACACATAAACGCACAAACAAATATAAATTTCATGTGCACGTGTGTATGCCTTAGCTCTACTATCGTCTTTATTATTTGTTTCTGAATTATTATTCATGGGACTTTTCAAAACGACCATACCGCAAATCAATGTATGTAAGTGCATTATCTATATATTGTAGAGTATTTCCTTCAAGTTATGTTTAAATTGAAATCAGCAAAAGTTCGTTTTATATTCTAAGTCCCAGATTTTATTCTAGTTAGATTCTGGTTCTATCTTCCCATCATCATTTTTCTAAAAATGCATCTCCTTGGGATCATCCTTTAACAAGAAAGTCTTTTAAAATTTTTAAATTTTTTTATTACTGCTCCAAAAATTTCCAGCAAATTAATGTTTCTTTCTATAATTTATGGCTCCCTTCGAAACGATCAAACATTTGCCATACCTTTTCTTGATTTTGGGCACATTTCTTTAAGGGCCAAAGAAAATGTTTAAGGGTTTTAGAAATAAAGCAAAATGAAAGACGTTCTAATAGAAGGAATAGAAAAAAAACAACAAAAATAAGTCTTACGAAAAAAAAAACAGTAACAAGTTGTTGATGTTGATGAGTTTGAACAGCAGTTTGTGCCAGCAAGGATATAGACTAACACAAACAGACACACACACACACACACGTTTAGTGAGCCAGGGTCTAAGAACGCAAAAACCTTAAGAAGTCTAAGAGTGAGTGTTACCCTGTTGGATGTATAAGTATGTGGGAAGGTTTGTACTCGTAGGTGGGTGTTAGAAGGTTGACTTAGCAAAATTGTTACATGATTTGATTTTTTTGTTGTTGTTGAATTTTATTCCTTCGTCTTAAACAATTCAGTAGACAGAAAAATTTGCCAAGATTTTTAGGAGAAGGGACTGGAGAGGAACGAAGGTAGCTAGAAAGTAACTGAAATAGAAGAAGGTTATATTAGATGCTACACATCAAGCTGCCAATTCAAATGCTATAAGAAATATACTTTTTTTTTTATTTTTGTGAAAATTTTTGTTGAACATGTTTGCTAGTTTGTTTCTAAGAAATCGTTAGGATTTGGCTATCTAAGAAATAGGGTTTTTGCAAGATATGAAAGTAGAATGGAAGGAAAAGAATAATTTTTCATTACCCTAAGATGTTGCTACGGAGAGTCTACTAAAAGCAGCCAGATAGACTGAAAGACAGACAGACATTAAAAGCATTTGCCAATATTAGGAAATGTAGTGAGGAACATTTTAAATTGAAAGGAATGGTAAGGAGTTAAGGGAGATTTTGTTTGTATACTGTTAGGGCTTAGAACTTTTTTTCTGTCTACCTCAAAATCATTATTATTGTTACCATTTCTCTGGAAGTCTTAAGAGTAACTGGCATCAAACTTAACTTTTTTTTACTCCTATTTCTTTCTGTTCCTTCTGTTCAAAACCCATCACTGCGGGTGGCTTTAATGTAAAAATAATCTTAGTTGAAATTCTTAGGCACTCCTTGCTTTAGAAATAAAGTAGGAACAAATAAGAGTGTTATATACGGCTGTGCCGAATCTTATATACCCACCATCAAGTTGTGTTAAATTTTGAAATATTTTTGATATACCTACGATTGTGCAGCTAATTCAAAATGTGGATCAAATTCGAAAAAAATGTGTAGTAGTAGGTATAACAATAATAAATAATTGCAATAAATTGGGATCTTAGTGCAATACACTACTGTAAAACTTTTTAAGTAGTGAGTTTTATTGGTAAAATATTTGGACAAAATTCGGTTGCAGTAGCTTTATAGTTCAATATTTAAGTGGTTTTTATTCTAAGTGAATTTCCGGTATTAACTTTGCACAAAATACTGTCCCATAGCCTGGTACAGTTTTATATTAATTAGCAGTTAAATACTTTTCGTTGAGCCTAATATGTAGTTAGGATAAACATGTTGATAGTAATACGGCAGGTCCATATATTCTGTTGGGAGTTCCTAATGCATCTACCGAATATAAAGTCTAGACTCAACATTGAGTGATTGCAATCTAATATACCGAATATTGCTCAAAATCTTTTTGATTGTAGTTTTATAGAGGGGATGTTATATACATATAAGAACTATAGTCAAATGTTGACCGATTTTGACAAAATTTTATATATTGGCTGGTATTTATAAAAATCTAGTGGCCATTGCTATGAAAGCTTATATGTTAAAAGCTTTTAACTGGCTTTTGTGGCATTTAAGTGGCTTCCTCTTGTGGTTTTTATATGAAAGCTATGGTCAAATATGAACCGATTCCTATAAAATTTGACATACTGACCAATAGTTCCATAAAACTTCTAAATTTAGTCGTCATAGCTATTACAATTGTATTTAGTTTATCAATATTATTGTAATTCCCGGGGCGGGGTTAAATGGGAGCTCCTACTAAATGTGAACCGATTTTGCTAATTTTCTATGAACAACTTTTTCAAAATATCGAAAATATTCTTGTAAAATTTTGTCTCTCTAGCTCTTTTCGTTGAGGCGCTATTGCGCTATTATCTGACGGACAGGCGGACATAAACCCCTTTTTTGTATTTTTGTGTTTCCGTAAGTTTTTTATATGGGAGCTATGGTCAAAAGGTGGCCGATTGTAAAAAAATTTGGTATACTGGCTCCTATTCACATAAGAACTTTTAGTGCTTAATTAAGTAGTTAGAGCTATAATTTATTGACATTTAAGTATATCTTAGGTGCAATTTAGGCCGTTTTCTTAAGTGTCTTGTATGGGAACTATGGTTAAATGTGAACCGATTTTAATGAAATTTTATGTGCCTAATTATGATCATACAAAACTTATCCCTGCTTAATCTTATCATCAATTTGCCATTTATTAGCAAATAAGCGTTTGGCCTAGACGAGGTTATACGAGAGCTATGGTCAAATGTAAACCGATTTTGCCCAATTTTAATACCAAATACCATAAGAAATATATAATATTTTTGACAAATATCAGAGACCTAGCTCTTTTGGTTTAGGCTCTATCGTTCGGACAGACAGACAGACACACAGACAGATATACCGACAGAAAAACAGACAAACAGGCAGACAGACAGACAGACAGACAGACAGACAGACAGACAGACAGACAGACAGACAGACAGACAGACAGACTGACAGACAGACAGACAGACAGACAGACAGACAGACAGACAGACAGACAGACAGACAGACAGACAGACAGACAGACAGACTGACAGACAGACAGACAGACAGACAGACAGACAGACAGACAGACAGACAGACAGACAGACAGACAGGCAGGCAGACAGACAGATAGACAGACGGTTCTTGAGCCGACATTAAGAAAATTACAAACGGAATGACAATCTCAATATATCCCCCATTCGTTTTGATGGTGGGTACAATAATCTTAGTTGAAATGCTTAGGCACTCCTTATTTTAGAAATAAATAGGAAAAATAACATAAAATAGAAATGAACACCCCAGCTTTTAGTTTTATGTCACATGTAGAGGAAACGGTGAGGGGGGTTCCATCAGGGCAAAATCTATTTGAAATGTCTTTTGTACGTTTTTGTTTTAAGAACGTCAAGACATTAGTTAACATTGGCACATGTTAGACAGTAACACACAACAACATATGAGTAAAAGCATTTACATTTAAACCAACACAAACATAAGACACATACATATATTGTAGCAAAAGGAACTAATATTCTTTTGATATAAGCAAACAGTACATACATATAAATAAAGACTTGGTGTTAGAGAGTTTCCAAAAAGTCTTAGAAAACTTAAGAAAATTAACTGAAGGCAGGAAGACCTTCCACACTACAACATACAAGTAACTTTCCAAAAACCTTGAGTCCTTGCCTTTTATTCCTACTCTCAACATTTGCTAACTCCTTACATTTTATTTGAAATTAAAACTATGCAAAGAAAATTTTGTCTTAAGCTTTTACACAGACATTTTCACATTTCTCTAGGTAATGCTTAGGTTTTTCCTTTATTTTTAGGGGGAGTCCTTAAACTTATATACACACTCCCAAACAGACATTCTCTTAAACTAGGAATACCCCAAAAAAACCTTCTAAAATTTTGCTCTATACCAAAATTTTCTTTTTTTTTTTGCTTTCTTTTGGAATAATTATATTGAAGCATTTTGCTTAGTCAAGCCTAAGTTTCTTTTTGCTTTAGAGATGTTTTAGTTTTCTTGCCAAAAACACTCCATATGCATTTATTCTTTTACATACATAAAACTTAGCTCACACACACACACACATAAGCAAAACTCATCTATAGTCGGTTTCCTTTCTATTTCTTTGCAAAAGATGTTTCTAAGAATTCGAGAGTTTGGGTAAGAGGAATATGATTGATATTAGCAAAAGGGTAACAACTTTTACATATTCATATGCTAAAATATTTTTGTTAGAAGCAGAAAAGTTACCCCTTTTAATACTTAAACACACATGCATATGATTTACTTACACATACACACGCACGCTTTAACTCTTTTCTTTAGAGCCTTGGCAATTTTCTAATTCATCTAAGTTTTCTTGTTGTGCTCCTTGTTGGTGTTGTTGCTGTTGTTTTCTTTTTCTAAGAATATGAATAAGTATTTGGAAAGTTTTTCTAAAACTAAAATAAAAGGGAGAAGTAAGCGAAGGGAAATACCTTAATATAGGACCATATAAATTAGGACCTGTTTTGGGTACCATATCAGAATATAACTTATAAAAGACATATAAATATGATAGTGTAATTCATCATATCTTATATTCTTAAACGAGCAATAATTGTATATATATATATATATATATATATATATATATATATATATATATAGAATGGCTATCTCGAAAACGGCTCTAACGATTTTGATAAAATTTGGACAGTGGGTATCTTTTTTGATGTATAGGTCGAAGAAGAAGGGACTTTTGGAACTTTTACCTCTAAGAGGGTAAAAACGGGTAAAAAGGGGAAAAAATCGAAAACGCTATGTCTCCTAAAGTAATAGGTATAGAAACAAAATTAAAATTACGTTTTAAACAGCTTTGAAAATAAGCGGACAGGTGTTTGGTACTTTTTTGAAACTATGTCCGATAGGGGGTAAAAAAGGGTGAAAATAGTTTTTTTGGCACCTTTTTAACCCACTCTTATATTTTAAACTAAAGAATATAGAAAGAAACTTGGTACTGCAATCAATAGATGTAAAAAAAACATGAAACACGTATTTGGTACTTTTTTGATTTTGGAGCCAAAATGGGTAAAAAAGGGATAAAATGATAACTTAACATTTCCAAAGTAATATGAATAGGAACAATATACATTATGTTAAATGCGTTTTAAAAAAATGTACCGAATTCAATTGGCACCAAAAAAGTACCAAATATACATATGGAACTTTTAGAAATTAGGGAATAAAAAGGGGGAAAAATTAGTATTATTTTAAACAAATGAATGTTTGTCTGTATGTATGTTCTTTATAGAATAGTAAACTGTGAATTTGATTGTGTTATGCTCTTTAGCGAAGATGTTGCGGATAAGCCGGCGAAGGTTTTAAAGTTGATAAGACTAATTTCCGACAGATGGCTCCACTGAAAATTACTAAAAATTAATTAAATCGTAAACTGTACATTTGATTATGCTATGATCTTTAGCAAAGTTGTAGCGCATGAGCCGACGAAGGCTTTTTAGTTGGTATGAATAATTTCCGACAGGTGGCGCTACAGAAACTTACTCAAAGTCAATTTAATCGTAATCTGTACATTTAATCATGCTACAATCTTTAGCAAAGTTGTTGCACATGAGCCGACGAAGGTTTCTTAGTTGGTATGAAGAAATTTCGACAGGTGGCGCTACTGAAATTTACTCAAAGTCAATTTAATCGTATGCTGTACATTTAATCATGCTATAATCTTCAGCAAAGTTGTTACGGATAAGCCGAAGAAGTTTTATGAATTGGAATAAGCAAAGTCCGACAGGTGGCGCCACAGAAAACTACTCAAAATGAATTAAATCGTAAACTGTGCATTTGATCAGACTATAATCTTTAGCAAAGTTGTTGCGCATGAGTCGACGGAGGTTTCTGTTGATATGAATAATTTCCAAAAATATTCAAAATGAGTTAAACTGTAAACTATGCAAACTATGTGTTGGTCGGACAAACTAAATCAAATAATTCAAAATTAACTGAATATTTCTACAATGTCTTTCCTCTAAATTTATTTTAGCACTTTATAATATAAAATATATAAAAACTTTAAAATTTTCCTCAAAATACTTATCATAAAGCTCCGAGCAAGGCTCGGTCTACCAGGTACTAGAAGCATTAACAACTTCACCAAATTACGTAATAGTCGGTTTAAAGCATAGTTTCTATATTTTGAAGCATAGTTTCCATATAAACCCCGTACCCGGGAACCACTCAAAGGCTGATAAATGTCTAAAATGATGAAATTCAGTCCACATTTAATCACTGCTCCTTAATAAATTTCCAAAAAAAATGAATCCTAAATATTTCACTCATATTTTTTAATTTCACTCAATTAATTTATTATTTCACTCGTTTTTTTTTAATTTCACTCAATTTATTTTTTTCTATTCAAAATTTTTTTCTATTAAAAATTTTATGAAAATATTTTTTTTATAAACAATTTATTTAACTATTTTTCTAAAAAAAATTCACTCAAATATTTTTTCTATGAAAAATTTTACTCAATTATTTTCAACAAAAAATTTCACTTATGTGGAATTTATATAACTCAAGCGTCTGATGATTGAGTGAAATTTACATGTATTTTGTTTTTGTCACAATAACAAATCACATGAAAATTTCACTCAATCGTCAGGCGCTTGAGTTATATAAACCCTACATTAATGTTTTTTCTATTTGAAATTTTATTCAGTGTTTTTTCTATAAACAATTTTATTTTAAAATTTTTTCTATAAAAATTCACTCAAATATTTTTTCAACAAAAAAATTTAATTTAAATAATTTTTCTATAAAAAATTTTGCCAACAAAAACTCTATACGTATAACTCTTTTCTATGAAAATTATCAGCTAAATTTATGAAAATTCAATCAAAAATTTTCCTTTAAGAATTTTTAGCGAAAATATTCATCTGTAAAAAATTTTTTTTCTTAAAAAATTATTTCAATTTTTTCTTTACTTTTTTAACAAAAATATTTTTTCCTTAAAAAATTTTAATCAAACATTTTGTTATTTAAGAAATTTCAATCAAATATATTTTCCAAGAAAAATTTCACTCAAATACTTTCAACAAAAAATGTCACTTAAATTTTTTTCTTTTAAAATTTTATTTAAATATTTTTGTCTATAGAAAATTCACTCAAATATTTTTTCAACAAAAAAATTTAACTCAAAAAATTTTTCTACAAATTTTTTTTTTGAATTTGGTTAATTAAAAAAATTTACATAATACTTTTCGATGATAATTTTTAGCTAACTTATAAAAATCTAAGCTTAATATTTCTATAAAAACTCACTCGAAATTTCTTCTTCAAAAAATTTCCCCCAAAATTTGTATCTTGTAATAATTTAAAATTTTATTCTGTGTTTTTCTATAAAAAATTTTACTCAAATATTTTTTCTGTAAAAAATGTCACTCAAATATTTTTTCTATAAAAACTCCACTCAAATAATTTTTCTTAAAAAATTTGCTTAATTTTTTCTATTAAAATTTGTATCTAAATTTATTAAAATTTACCGTCTTTTTATATCAAATTTCACTCAAAATTTCTTCTTTTAAAAATTTTACCCAAAATTTTCATCTGTAAAAAAATTTTGTCCAAATTTTTTTGTCTAAAAAAAATATTACCAACATTTGTTCAAAAATTCAATAAAAATAATTTCTCTAAAATATTAACTCAATTTTTTTTCTATAGAAAAAGTGATCGTCTGCATGTTTTTCTATAGAAAAAGTGATCGTCTGTAGTTTTTTCTACGGAAAAAGTGATTGTCTGTTGGTTTTTCTATAGAAAAGTGATCGTCTGTAGGTTTTTCTATAGAAAAAGTGATCGTGTGTAGGTTTTTCTATAGCAAAAGTGATCGTCTGCAGATTTTTTTTATAGAAAAAGTGAACGTCTGTTGGTTTTTCTAAAGAAAAAGTGATCGTCTGTAGGTTTTCTATAGAAAAAGTGATCGCCTGTAGATTTTTCTATAGAAAAAGTAATCGTCTGTAGGTTTTTTTTTTGTAGAAAAAGTGATCGTCTTTAGGTTTTTCTATAGAAAAAGTGATCGTCTGTAGGTTTTTCTATAGAAAAAGTGATTGTCTGTAGGTTTTTCTATAGAAAAAGTGATCGTCTGTAAGTTTTTCTATAGATAAAGTGATCGTCTGCAGGTTTTTCTTTAGAAAAAGTGATCGTCTGTAGGTTTTTCTATGGGAAAAAGTGTTCGTTTCTAAAGAAAAAGTGATCGTCTGTAGGGTTTTCTTTAGAAAAAGTGATCTTCTTTAGGTTTTTCTATAGAAAAAGTGATCGTCTGTAGGCTTTTCTGTAGCAAAATTAATCGTCTGCAGATTTTTCTATAGAAGAAGTTAAAGTCTATTAGTATTTCTATAGGAAAAGTGATCGTCTATAGGGTTTTTTTTATAGAAAAAGTGATCGCTAGTAGGATTTTCTATAGAAAAAGTTTCATTATATACTTACACTTATACTGTTTTACAGTCCATTAAACCCAACTATATGATACCTTACACCGCTCTAGATTTTTGATGCTTAGGGAGTTATCAGTGCTAAATTTTGTAATCACTCGAAGAGCTTTATCGAACTATTGGGGAATTTTGCAATATTTAGATAATTTCGTTTAATGAATCTAATATTGGATCTGAAGTTTTGTTTTTCTATATGAAATTTAAATTCTTATTCTTAACATTTAAATTCTTTAAAAAATTTCACAATATACCCCAACAATTTTTCTACAAAAAATTTCACTCAAAATTTTTCTACCAAATATTTTACACAACATTTTTTCTACAACAAATTTCTCTCAACTTTTTTTCAATTTAAAAAATTTCACTCAAAGTTTTATTTACAAATAAATTTCATTTAAAATTTTTCCAATCAAAAAAATTCAGCCAAAACTTTTTCGATCAAAAAATTTCAGCCAAAATTTTTGAAAAGTTTTAACAAAAATTGTTCATATATAAAATTTTAACCGAAATAATTTGTTTAACAAAATATTTATCAACATTTCTTCTATAAAAAATTGTAAATTGAAATTTTTTCTATAGAATATTTACCAATTTTTTTTTATAGAAAATTTACCAAATTTTTTCTATAGAAAATTTTAACTAAATTTTTTTCTTCAAATATTTATTCGCATAATTTTTTATAAATAATTTGTTTTCTTTAAAAATCTTCACTTTTTCTTTAAAAAATGTCTATATTTCTATATTTGTTTCTATAAAAAAATGTCGGCCAAAACTTTTAAAAGTTTGGATCCATAATGTATCTGTTTAGAAAATGCTATTGCATAAGTTCTTAAAATGTTTCTTTAAGGCAACTGTCCCTTATTCATATCAACACATATTCCTTTCTTGATATATCTTGTGCTGCAAAATCTAACCTTCCAAAAAAAGAAAAAAAATGTCTCTAATAAAAACAACACAGTCATGCACAACTCTATTCCCTTCTACAGCCATAGCCCCCATTCCTTGATCCCCCTAAAAAATGTTCATAGCAAACTAATTCCCTAAAATTTTACTTCTAGTGCTAAGTCTCGTTTTTACTCAAAATGAATTTGAATTTGAAACATGTGCTGCCACCACTTACTCATCACTGATAGCTGTTGCTTCCTTCGGTATGAAAAGAAAAAAAGGAAAGAAAGGTCCTTTTATGTCTTGAAGAGCTTTCTGAAGAGAGTTGGGTAAGGCACATGTATGTAAATATGTATAAATATGCATGAGAGTTCAGACATATTAGAATCGACACAAAAACACACACATACACACACACAAAGTCTTTAGTCGTTAGAAAATTTTGTTGTTGTGTTACCATTAGATGATGGAAGGAAAAAATTATCCTTAAGGAGTTATGCTCTTGTTTTAATCTAAGTTATGGTTTAATGGTTTTGAAATTTTCGTTTTCTTTTTTTTTTTATTATGTAAAATCGAAAGGGATTTTATGACAAGATAAGAAAAATGGTTTCGTCTTAGATGTAAGAGAAGAAAAAAAGGTGCAAAGTTTGAAGGAAAGAAAATAATTTTGGTGTATTTAAATTTTGAAAGAAATCTTTGTAGAATGAATTTTAGGTTAAATTTTGTATAGAAAACATTTTGTGAAACATTTTTGATAAAGTTTTGAGTAAAATTTGTTATAGAAACAAAACTTTTTGCCATATTCTTATACCAAAAATTGTGAAATTTTTTAACAAATTTCAAAGAAAAACTTTTTCTATAAAAAAATTTGACATTTTTTCCATAGAAGAAATTTTTTTTTGAAATATTTTCTATAGAAAAAAAATTTTCCCATTGAACAATTTTTTATCGAAATTTTTTCTATAGAAAAAATTTTTCTGTGAAATGTTTTCTATAGAAAAAATTTTCTAGTGAAATTTTTTCTATAGAAAAAATTTTCTAGTGAAATTTTTTTTATAGAAAAAATTTTTCTGTGAAATTTTTTCTATAGAAAAAATTTTTCTGTGAAATTTTTTCTATAGAAAAAATTTTTCTGTGAAATTTTTTCTATAGAAAAAATTTTTCTGTGAAATTTTTTCTATAGAAAAAAACTTTTTGTGAAATTTTTTCTATTTATGGTCGTGGGTTCGAGTCGGGCTCAGGTTCATGTCATAAATTATTTTTTTAATTTATGATTTTTAAATTAGATGAATAAATTTTAGGAATACTGAAAAAACTATGTGACACTTAGCAGTGTGGAATGCTGCATTTTCTGTCCCGCTACGGACTTCATCAGCACACTGTGTCACCAACTGTTAGATGCCAGTAGTTAAGATCATCTATTTAACTGAATTCTTAAGCGAAATTGAAAACGAGAATTATGTTAACACTCATTTCTATTTCACCTATGACCATATGATCGATTCAGTTAGACGAACTTATCCACCATAGTTTTTTCCTTTATGTTTTGTATCCCTATCCTTTATTAATCTACATTTACTTTGTACTTTAACCAACTGTCAGCTGGTAATGAAGACAAAGATTTTTGTTTTGACAAGTTTTGTTTTATTCTTTTACGTTAATGCAAATTTTGAATTTAGTATCAACTTGAAAGAGTTAATGAAAACATGTAAATCGCGGTGCCCATGCAATTTAATTGAAAGAAATTAATTTTAGTTGAACCAGAAATTTATGTTGATGGTCGTGGGTTCGAGTCGGGCTCAGGTTCATGTCATAAATTATTTTTTTAAATTTATGATTTTTAAATTAGATGAATAAATTTTAGGAATACTGAAAAAACTATGTGACACTTAGCAGTGTGGAATGCTGCATTTTCTGTCCCGCTACGGACTTCATCAGAAAAAATTTTTCTGTGAAATTTTTTCTATAGAAAAAAATTTTCTGTGAAATTTTTTCTATAGAAAAAATTTTTCTGTGAAATTTTTTCGATAGAAAAAATTTTTCTGTGAAATTTTTTCTATAGAAAAAATTTTTCTGTGAAATTTTTTCTGTAGAAAAAATTTTTCTGTGAAATTTTTTCTACAGAAAAAACTTTCTGTGAAATTTTTTCTATAGAAAAAATTTTTCTGTGAAATTTTTTCTATACAAAAAATGTTTCTGTGAAATTTTTTCTATAGAAAAAATTTCTCTATGAAATTTTTTCTATAGAAAAAATTTTTCTGTGAAATTTTTTCTATAAAAAAAATTTTTCTGTGAAAATTTTTCTATAGAAAAAATTTTTTAGTGAAATTTTTTCTATAGAAAAATTTTTTTAGTGGAATTTTTTCTATAGAAAAAATTTTTTAGTGAAATTTTTTCTATAGTAAAAATTTTTAGTGAAATTTTTCTGTAGAAAAAATTTTTCTGTGAAATTTTTTCTATAGAAAAATTTTTCTGCGAAATTGTTTCTATAGAAAAAATTTTTCTGCGAAATTTTTTCTATAAAAAAAAAAAAAATTCTGTGAAAAAATTTCAGAAAAATGTTTGCTTTGAAAAAAAAATTTTAGTGAATTTTTTTTAATAAAAATAGTTTCTCATTGAAATCTGTTTTTAAAAGAAAGTGAAATTTTCTCAAAAATATTTTTTTGGAAATTAAATAAAATTTCCTCTGGGGACCATTCTAATAATTTTCATTGTTATTCAAATTTTTTTCTGTCTTCAAAGTTCGATTTTACTTTTTTTTCTTTCTTCAAAAAATGTGCTTTTAAGAAATTTGAATGGTTGTTTTTTTTCCAAAAATTTTAGCTGAGCACAACTTTTACCTCCTTTATTCCTTTTCGTCCTTCAATACTAAACTCTTGTTTAAGTTGAAGGAAATTTTATAGTTAAACCAATGAAAAAAACAACAGATACGAAAAATTTTCCAACAAGAAATCTAGAAAATTAAAAAACTCTAAGTTAAATTAGAATTTGTCTCGAAAATCTTAAGACTAGAAAGGAAAAGGGGCTGACAGTCAGACTTCCATTTATATGTTCAGCTGAAGACAAACTGGAGTTACACATATGGTTATAGATTCTGATAAAGAAAGATATTGGAAGTTAAAGTAATTGCAATTTAGGGTTAGAAATGCTGATACACTTACATGTAGACAGACCCTTCTATAGTTTTACATAAGGACTAGGGATTTTCTAAGAAAATATTCCTGTTTTTCTTATTTATTTTACTTTTCCATAGGATTGTAATGATGTTCATATTGAAAAATATAAAGGAATAGAGCATTTCTTAAGCAACAAAAAGAAAAATTAAATTTTTCTACATAAACACATCCATGTATCTAGTTAACCCACTCGTGACCAATATCGCAAATAGGCAACATAGAAATTATTTTATAGCTCTTGAAATTTGTTTTTTTTTTTTTTTTAATTTGAAGTGGTTTTTCCGAAAAAAATGAAACACTTTTCATTTAAATACTATTCAAAATTATGGGGTTAAGAATTTGCTTAGCTCAGACACAAACCTGAACAATTTTAAAAATGACAAGATATTAAAAAAATATATGAAAAAAGCTGAAAACCATTGAACAAAGGAACATAATATATATTTACCATAAAATAATGCTTTAAGTGCTATTTAAAATTAGGACTCTAGTATCTAATTAGCTTAGACACAAACCCGATAAAATGCTAAAAACTGCCAAGTATGAAAACCAAATGGAAAAAAGTGATTTTATTTTACCATAAAGACTCTAATGGTTCAACTTCGATATACCAAAACCGATCCAAAACAAAACATGTACTAGCTCTTTAAACATACTTAAATATTTATTATCACAACCGTGCTTAGGTGGTCCCAAAAGGGTTAAAAGTTTAAAGAAGTTCAAATGTGTAAGTGTAAGTATGACCACTTCCTTTCCTAGATTTTTATAAAACAATATATAAAATCAAGAAAAAATAAAAAAAAAATTCCAAAGAAAAAGGGAAAATATTCATTTTATTAAAAGATAAAATTTTGCACACTTTTCTGAGTCTGTATACATTTGAGTGTATGTGTGTGCCTGTTAAGGATTCTTTCTAGATAAATGTCTTAGTACGAATGGGTGAAAGCTTTTAGTTAGAGTTGAAAAAGTATGAGTAACACTAGGGGTTCATATCCAAAAGAATATAAGTAAACTATTATTGAAGTCATTGTATGTATGTATGTGTGACTATAAATGTTTGCTTTCATGGTAGGAAATGTTTTCTATTTTCTTTGCTTACATACACATATGAGCTTGTTTTTAGTAATGTTGGCTTAGAAGAAACAAAAAAAAACAGCTATAGAAAGTACAATCGTTTATAATACCCCCTTAGGGTTATACTTTTAAATTTACTGCTTGACCATGGAACTTGGAAAAATTGTTGTCTAAAGAAAGCAAAATAACGACAACATAAGCAAGAACTTGAGTTGAACTAAGAAAAAAAAAGGAAAAAGGAACCTTAAAAGAAGTTGCTTAGCATTTCTACCAAAACTGAGGATAGGCTATGAAAATTAAAGAAAAATGTGACCAACTGAAGGGCAAAAGTTCTGCCCAAGTTCTGTTCTAGTTCTGTTCTAGTTCTGTTCTAGTTCTGTTCTAGTTCTGTTCTAGTTCTGTTCTAGTTCTGTTCTAGTTCTGTTCTAGTTCTGTTCTAGTTCTGTTCTAGTTCTGTTCTAGTTCTGTTCTAGTTCTGTTCTAGTTCTGTTCTAGTTCTGTTCTAGTTCTGTTCTAGTTCTGTTCTAGTTCTGTTCTAGTTCTGTTCTAGTTCTGTTCTAGTTCTGTTCTAGTTCTGTTCTAGTTCTGTTCTAGTTCTGTTCTAGTTCTGTTCTAGTTCTGTTTTAGTTCTGTTCTATTTCTCATCTAGTTCTAATTCTACTCTAAGTTGGTCCTATTTTCCTAAAGATTCATTAAAATTCCCTCTTATATATAAAGAAGAACCCAACTTACATAGTAGAGCTTAAGAACAACATTATGAAAAACTGGCAACAAAATAGAAAAACGAAATCAAGCCAAAATAAGAATTTTTCTATGTTAACACAAGAAATGAACTAAGACTAAGCAAGGACCCCCAAACAATGTACAAAAAAAATACATTAAAACTTGTGCATTGACCCACCCACTTCTTGTAATGAAAAAGGGATAGTTAAAGAAATAAAATGAATGTACAAACAAAAAAACTAAGATTATAAAAAAGAAGGATATCAAATCCCACTCTTTGTCTCCCAAGATACATTCTATAACCCCCTTCATTATAAGACCCATGTCAGTACCCCGTCATAATAATAACAACAATGTTTAATAATAAGTAAAAGTTCTTCTTGAAGTTGTTGTACAGAGGAACGAACCCACCTACATAAAATATCAAACTCTTGCCTCGTTCGACTCCCCATATCCTGGCATGTGTTTAGATTTTGTAAATGAATTTTGTGTATGAGTTAAGTGTGTATGTGGGGGTAGCATATGTGTATATGTAAGAAAGGATATTAGTAATGTTTGAAAATTGTGAGTGTGTGTGTTTGTTTTAAGCTGAAAGTTTGTGTGTCAAAATAATGTTCGGTGTGTGGCTGTTTTAGACGCCCAAGAAGCTTTTTCGTCTTTTGTTGCGTTTGATGAATTACCGTGAGCCCTTTTATAAAAGATATGTGCACATGATGATATGAGGAGAGTATAGAAATTAGGCTAGAATGGAACTAGAACTAGAATCTGTAGAATAGAACAGAACTAGAACAGAACTAAAACAGAACTAGAACAGAACTAGAACAGAACTAGAACAGAACTAGAACAGAACTAGAACAGAACTAGAACAGAACTAGAACAGAACTAGAACAGAACTAGAACAGAACTAGAACAGAACTAGAACAGAACTAGAACAGAACTAGAACAGAACTAGAACAGAACTAGAACAGAACTAGAACAGAACTAGAACAGAACTAGAACAGAACTAGAACAGAACTAGAACAGAACTAGAACAGAACTAGAACAGAACTAGAACAGAACTAGAACAGAACTAGAACAGAACTAGAACAGAACTAGAACAGAACTAGAACAGAACTAGAACAGAACTAGAACAGAACTAGAACAGAACTAGAACAGAACTAGAACAGAACTAGAACAGAACTAGAACAGAACTAGAACAGAACTAGAACAGAACTAGAACAGAACTAGAACAGAACTAGAACAGAACTAGAACAGAACTAGAACAGAACTAGAACAGAACTAGAACAGAACTAGAACAGAACTAGAACAGAACTAGAACAGAACTAGAACAGAACTAGAACAGAACTAGAACAGAACTAGAACAGAACTAGAACAGAACTAGAACAGAACTAGAACAGAACTAGAACAGAACTAGAACAGAACTAGAACAGAACTAGAACAGAACTAGAACAGAACTAGAACAGAACTAGAACAGAACTAGAACAGAACTAGAACAGAACTAGAACAGAACTAGAACAGAACTAGAACAGAACTAGAACAGAACTAGAACAGAACTAGAACAGAACTAGAACAGAACTAGAACAGAACTAGAACAGAACTAGAACAGAACTAGAACAGAACTAGAACAGAACTAGAACAGAACTAGAACAGAACTAGAACAGAACTAGAACAGAACTAGAACAGAACTAGAACAGAACTAGAACAGAACTAGAACAGAACTAGAACAGAACTAGAACAGAACTAGAACAGAACTAGAACAGAACTAGAACAGAACTAGAACAGAACTAGAACAGAACTAGAACAGAACTAGAACAGAACTAGAACAGAACTAGAACAGAACTAGAACAGAACTAGAACAGAACTAGAACAGAACTAGAACAGAACTAGAACAGAACTAGAACAGAACTAGAACAGAACTAGAACAGAACTAGAACAGAACTAGAACAGAACTAGAACAGAACTAGAACAGAACTAGAACAGAACTAGAACAGAACTAGAACAGAACTAGAACAGAACTAGAACAGAACTAGAACAGAACTAGAACAGAACTAGAACAGAACTAGAACAGAACTAGAACAGAACTAGAACAGAACTAGAACAGAACTAGAACAGAACTAGAACAGAACTAGAACAGAACTAGAACAGAACTAGAACAGAACTAGAACAGAACTAGAACAGAACTAGAACAGAACTAGAACAGAACTAGAACAGAACTAGAACAGAACTAGAACAGAACTAGAACAGAACTAGAACAGAACTAGAACAGAACTAGAACAGAACTAGAACAGAACTAGAACAGAACTAGAACAGAACTAGAACAGAACTAGAACAGAACTAGAACAGAACTAGAACAGAACTAGAACAGAACTAGAACAGAACTAGAACAGAACTAGAACAGAACTAGAACAGAACTAGAACAGAACTAGAACAGAACTAGAACAGAACTAGAACAGAACTAGAACAGAACTAGAACAGAACTAGAACAGAACTAGAACAGAACTAGAACAGAACTAGAACAGAACTAGAACAGAACTAGAACAGAACTAGAACAGAACTAGAACAGAACTAGAACAGAACTAGAACAGAACTAGAACAGAACTAGAACAGAACTAGAACAGAACTAGAACAGAACTAGAACAGAACTAGAACAGAACTAGAACAGAACTAGAACAGAACTAGAACAGAACTAGAACAGAACTAGAACAGAACTAGAACAGAACTAGAACAGAACTAGAACAGAACTAGAACAGAACTAGAACAGAACTAGAACAGAACTAGAACAGAACTAGAACAGAACTAGAACAGAACTAGAACAGAACTAGAACAGAACTAGAACAGAACTAGAACAGAACTAGAACAGAACTAGAACAGAACTAGAACAGAACTAGAACAGAACTAGAACAGAACTAGAACAGAACTAGAACAGAACTAGAACAGAACTAGAACAGAACTAGAACAGAACTAGAACAGAACTAGAACAGAACTAGAACAGAACTAGAACAGAACTAGAACAGAACTAGAACAGAACTAGAACAGAACTAGAACAGAACTAGAACAGAACTAGAACAGAACTAGAACAGAACTAGAACAGAACTAGAACAGAACTAGAACAGAACTAGAACAGAACTAGAACAGAACTAGAACAGAACTAGAACAGAACTAGAACAGAACTAGAACAGAACTAGAACAGAACTAGAACAGAACTAGAACAGAACTAGAACAGAACTAGAACAGAACTAGAACAGAACTAGAACAGAACTAGAACAGAACTAGAACAGAACTAGAACAGAACTAGAACAGAACTAGAACAGAACTAGAACAGAACTAGAACAGAACTAGAACAGAACTAGAACAGAACTAGAACAGAACTAGAACAGAACTAGAACAGAACTAGAACAGAACTAGAACAGAACTAGAACAGAACTAGAACAGAACTAGAACAGAACTAGAACAGAACTAGAACAGAACTAGAACAGAACTAGAACAGAACTAGAACAGAACTAGAACAGAACTAGAACAGAACTAGAACAGAACTAGAACAGAACTAGAACAGAACTAGAACAGAACTAGAACAGAACTAGAACAGAACTAGAACAGAACTAGAACAGAACTAGAACAGAACTAGAACAGAACTAGAACAGAACTAGAACAGAACTAGAACAGAACTAGAACAGAACTAGAACAGAACTAGAACAGAACTAGAACAGAACTAGAACAGAACTAGAACAGAACTAGAACAGAACTAGAACAGAACTAGAACAGAACTAGAACAGAACTAGAACAGAACTAGAACAGAACTAGAACAGAACTAGAACAGAACTAGAACAGAACTAGAACAGAACTAGAACAGAACTAGAACAGAACTAGAACAGAACTAGAACAGAACTAGAACAGAACTAGAACAGAACTAGAACAGAACTAGAACAGAACTAGAACAGAACTAGAACAGAACTAGAACAGAACTAGAACAGAACTAGAACAGAACTAGAACAGAACTAGAACAGAACTAGAACAGAACTAGAACAGAACTAGAACAGAACTAGAACAGAACTAGAACAGAACTAGAACAGAACTAGAACAGAACTAGAACAGAACTAGAACAGAACTAGAACAGAACTAGAACAGAACTAGAACAGAACTAGAACAGAACTAGAACAGAACTAGAACAGAACTAGAACAGAACTAGAACAGAACTAGAACAGAACTAGAACAGAACTAGAACAGAACTAGAACAGAACTAGAACAGAACTAGAACAGAACTAGAACAGAACTAGAACAGAACTAGAACAGAACTAGAACAGAACTAGAACAGAACTAGAACAGAACTAGAACAGAACTAGAACAGAACTAGAACAGAACTAGAACAGAACTAGAACAGAACTAGAACAGAACTAGAACAGAACTAGAACAGAACTAGAACAGAACTAGAACAGAACTAGAACAGAACTAGAACAGAACTAGAACAGAACTAGAACAGAACTAGAACAGAACTAGAACAGAACTAGAACAGAACTAGAACAGAACTAGAACAGAACTAGAACAGAACTAGAACAGAACTAGAACAGAACTAGAACAGAACTAGAACAGAACTAGAACAGAACTAGAACAGAACTAGAACAGAACTAGAACAGAACTAGAACAGAACTAGAACAGAACTAGAACAGAACTAGAACAGAACTAGAACAGAACTAGAACAGAACTAGAACAGAACTAGAACAGAACTAGAACAGAACTAGAACAGAACTAGAACAGAACTAGAACAGAACTAGAACAGAACTAGAACAGAACTAGAACAGAACTAGAACAGAACTAGAACAGAACTAGAACAGAACTAGAACAGAACTAGAACAGAACTAGAACAGAACTAGAACAGAACTAGAACAGAACTAGAACAGAACTAGAACAGAACTAGAACAGAACTAGAACAGAACTAGAACAGAACTAGAACAGAACTAGAACAGAACTAGAACAGAACTAGAACAGAACTAGAACAGAACTAGAACAGAACTAGAACAGAACTAGAACAGAACTAGAACAGAACTAGAACAGAACTAGAACAGAACTAGAACAGAACTAGAACAGAACTAGAACAGAACTAGAACAGAACTAGAACAGAACTAGAACAGAACTAGAACAGAACTAGAACAGAACTAGAACAGAACTAGAACAGAACTAGAACAGAACTAGAACAGAACTAGAACAGAACTAGAACAGAACTAGAACAGAACTAGAACAGAACTAGAACAGAACTAGAACAGAACTAGAACAGAACTAGAACAGAACTAGAACAGAACTAGAACAGAACTAGAACAGAACTAGAACAGAACTAGAACAGAACTAGAACAGAACTAGAACAGAACTAGAACAGAACTAGAACAGAACTAGAACAGAACTAGAACAGAACTAGAACAGAACTAGAACAGAACTAGAACAGAACTAGAACAGAACTAGAACAGAACTAGAACAGAACTAGAACAGAACTAGAACAGAACTAGAACAGAACTAGAACAGAACTAGAACAGAACTAGAACAGAACTAGAACAGAACTAGAACAGAACTAGAACAGAACTAGAACAGAACTAGAACAGAACTAGAACAGAACTAGAACAGAACTAGAACAGAACTAGAACAGAACTAGAACAGAACTAGAACAGAACTAGAACAGAACTAGAACAGAACTAGAACAGAACTAGAACAGAACTAGAACAGAACTAGAACAGAACTAGAACAGAACTAGAACAGAACTAGAACAGAACTAGAACAGAACTAGAACAGAACTAGAACAGAACTAGAACAGAACTAGAACAGAACTAGAACAGAACTAGAACAGAACTAGAACAGAACTAGAACAGAACTAGAACAGAACTAGAACAGAACTAGAACAGAACTAGAACAGAACTAGAACAGAACTAGAACAGAACTAGAACAGAACTAGAACAGAACTAGAACAGAACTAGAACAGAACTAGAACAGAACTAGAACAGAACTAGAACAGAACTAGAACAGAACTAGAACAGAACTAGAACAGAACTAGAACAGAACTAGAACAGAACTAGAACAGAACTAGAACAGAACTAGAACAGAACTAGAACAGAACTAGAACAGAACTAGAACAGAACTAGAACAGAACTAGAACAGAACTAGAACAGAACTAGAACAGAACTAGAACAGAACTAGAACAGAACTAGAACAGAACTAGAACAGAACTAGAACAGAACTAGAACAGAACTAGAACAGAACTAGAACAGAACTAGAACAGAACTAGAACAGAACTAGAACAGAACTAGAACAGAACTAGAACAGAACTAGAACAGAACTAGAACAGAACTAGAACAGAACTAGAACAGAACTAGAACAGAACTAGAACAGAACTAGAACAGAACTAGAACAGAACTAGAACAGAACTAGAACAGAACTAGAACAGAACTAGAACAGAACTAGAACAGAACTAGAACAGAACTAGAACAGAACTAGAACAGAACTAGAACAGAACTAGAACAGAACTAGAACAGAACTAGAACAGAACTAGAACAGAACTAGAACAGAACTAGAACAGAACTAGAACAGAACTAGAACAGAACTAGAACAGAACTAGAACAGAACTAGAACAGAACTAGAACAGAACTAGAACAGAACTAGAACAGAACTAGAACAGAACTAGAACAGAACTAGAACAGAACTAGAACAGAACTAGAACAGAACTAGAACAGAACTAGAACAGAACTAGAACAGAACTAGAACAGAACTAGAACAGAACTAGAACAGAACTAGAACAGAACTAGAACAGAACTAGAACAGAACTAGAACAGAACTAGAACAGAACTAGAACAGAACTAGAACAGAACTAGAACAGAACTAGAACAGAACTAGAACAGAACTAGAACAGAACTAGAACAGAACTAGAACAGAACTAGAACAGAACTAGAACAGAACTAGAACAGAACTAGAACAGAACTAGAACAGAACTAGAACAGAACTAGAACAGAACTAGAATAGAACTAGAACAGAACTAGAACAGAACTAGAACTTAAGTAACTTTTTGAACTGATTTCGTTTTCTCATTCTAGTCTTGCCTCGTGATGAGAACATTTAGAAGTTTTTGGTTTTTGTTTTCTCATACCCTCCTTGGATTCCCTTTAATGCTATTGTCCTTTCGTCAAAAGACTCCCCACCAAAATTTGCGCTTTATTTCTTTGCTTTAGTTTAAGTCTCCAAACTCACACCTTGCTACTATTAGAAACGAGCTATTTTCTTGGTATTTTAAGGAACATACGCATACAATCATATAAAAAGACGTAAAACACACACGCACTAAGATAGAATTTCATCATTTTATATACATACAAACAGACATACATATATGAAAAGAAACATATGCTGACACACAGATAGATGGATATACTCATAAACATCCATTTGTATTAGGCGGTGTTACTCTTTGAGACATTATCCTCCACCAACTCCATCTATCTTGGGTCTAAACTCAAGGCAAATAAATGATGGCTTGTTGCTATATATTTATACACATAAAGACATTCATGTGCTTAATGCAATATATGTATGTATGGATGTGTAAATATGTGTTTAGATGTATGTTAGAGGTACATGTGTGTACTCGATTCTATTAGTCTTCCTCGTATTTATCCCTTTTGTGTAACCTACCTCCTGTCTAGATGTTTAAAAGAAGGTGCCACCCTAGTCCACCCCCTCCCGAAAATGTTTTTGTTGTAAATATATTCGCTAATACATATGTATGTGTTTACACCGACACACTAACACTCATTTACTCACAAGGATACTCACTCTCTTCGCTTTTTGCTTAAATATAAGAAGAAAATATAAATGAACGTGCCTGTGGCTTAAGTGTGAGGTTTTGATTTTATATGCTGGCTGCCAGGATGGTTGTTGGCTGCCTTGAATGGCTAGAGATGGATGACTGTTTATATGTATGGAACGAGTGGATTTTTCATATGAATGAATGAATATTTGGTTTGGTGGCTTAGATGTCTGTTGAATTATTTTTTTCTTATTTCAGGCTTAGCTTGCCTTCAAAGCGTTTAGATTTAAAGAGTTCCAAAAATTTACAAAAACCTATACATCTTAGCAGGATTTTTTCTTAAAAACGTTTTCGGTTATTCCTTGAATGCGAAGAAGGTAGATTTTAGTCAGAATTGTCTTAATGTTTTATTTTATAGCCTTAGAAATAAAATATAAGTAATGGCTTAAATGAATAGCACATGATTCCATTTGATTTGAAAAAATTCAGTTTTTATCTTATCAGCCTTATCAAATAATCAAGATTTTTATTGTTTTAAAGAGCTAGGGATATACATATATGTAGGCAATAGTTAAACACCATCAAAAATTCAGCATTCAATTTTTTCGCCTGTAGATAGGCAACATATTTTTAATAAAGAAAATGAAATGAAAAAGAAATCTGGGACCAAATTACCGCATTCGATATCGATCGAAATCTTAGATACTTTCAAAACATTTGTATAGCATACTTTAAGGATAATCAAAATTATTTAAAAGTTGCTCAGTTTACTTTATTTTTTTGTAGTTATGTGCCAAAAGATGACCAATAGTAAAAGAGTTTTAATTGAACTATATGTTTTTAAAAACGAATCAAAATGGATACCAAATTTCAATAAACTTTTTGCATTGAAGTAACTTTGAACATCCCTTAAGTATACTTCACAATATTTGCTTAAAAGTCTGAGTTTTTGATCGATATCGAATGCGGTAATTTGGCTCCAGTATGTAGAGTAAAACGACATTACCAACTCAATTTTTTTTTAAATGAAATTAATCTGTATTTGCCGAAAAATATGCAACATTTTTAATATTCAGTATATCCAACATTTTTAGACCAGTATGTAGAGTAAAACTGCATCATTAACTCATTTTTGTCAAAAAATGGAATTAATCTGTATATGCCTAAAAATATGCAACTTTTTACTTTCAGGATTATCGATTAACTTAAGAAACTTGGAGATAAACTCTAGTGTATAGAACTGCTCGTTATATAAGCAGTTAATGATCATGGCAACACTTTGTTTACATTCTGATCTGCCTAAGTAGGCAACAGTTTTTAAATTTCAATGAACTCTGTGGGTTCATTACACTTAGGTATTGATAAAACCCTCATCTTTAGGTATGTCAATTAGAATCACTTTATAAATAGCAGATACTGGTTAAAATCGGACCATTATTTCCGGTATTGAGGTTTGAGTCTCCCATAGCCATAAATATAACTATATTTCAATGAAATTAGGCTAATAGGAATATTGTTCGAATCGTTTTATGTTTGAGTTGAACTTCCATTAAAGTCCATCTTTACTGAGTCACTTAAATAAACCTAAAATCACAAGAGCTTTCATAAATCTGAATAAGCTAAAACTTTGCAATGTTAGATTCATGCAAACACTAATCATTTACACTTTTCGAAGAATTAAGAAAAATTATTGAAATTGGCCAACATTTGATCTCAGAGGTCTAGAATATCATAGAGTCGGTCTTTACTGATTTAAAAAATTTTTTATTTTTTTTTTAATTTTAAAGATTTGCTTTAGTATTTCGCTTAATTATTACTTCAAATTTATATTTTTGTCCGTTCTTTTCCTATTAGACTTCTCTATCACAAGCGCTTGCTTTTGATCTCATCAGCCTTTAAATAGGCAATAGTTTTTGCTTTTAAAGCTAAGAACTCCAAATGTGTTTCAAATATAAGAATTCAATACTGATTTCAGAATGTCTAAAAAGGGCTCAACTACTGTTTTATACTTCCACTTTTCTTATTCCTTCCCTTACTACACTTCTTTATCAAAATTTCCAGAATATCATTGAGTCAGGCTTGACTTATTTAATCATTTGTTTATTTATTTGTTTTGATATTTCTCTCAATTATTACTTCCAATTTATATTTTTCTTCATATTTCCCCATTTAGACTTCCCTTTCATAAGCGCTTGCTTTTGATCTCATAAGCCTTTAAATAGGCAATAGTTTTTGATTTTGAAGCTTAGAAGTCCAAATGTATTTCAAACATAGAAACTTAATATTGATATAAAAAATGCTTAAAAAAGGCCCAATTATTACATTGTACTTTCATTTGTTTCTTCCTTCCCCTACTAGACTTCTTTAATATTAGAGTTAGCTTTGATCACATCATCCTTGAAATAGGCAATAGTTTTTGATTTTAAAGCTAAGAAATCTAAATGAATTTGAATCATAAGAACACAATATGCCTAAGAAAGACTCAATTATTACATTGTGTTTCTATTTTTCTTCTTTCTTCCCCTTCTAGGCTTCTTTATCATTAGTGTTAGCTTTTGATCTTATCAACCTTAAAATAGGCAATAATTTTTGATTTTAAAGATAAGATTTTTTAATGTATTTAAAACACAACAACAACTTGAAAAATTGTATGAGTTAGGAGAATGTATATACCAAATTTCATCCAATTCGGAGATGGTGTGGTTTAGTACCTGTTTAAAAAATTTTAATTTGACTCTAACCTTTTAAATTCTTCTCTTATTTCTTTGTAATATCCTTTAAATAGGCAATAGTTTTTAAAATGTCAAAAGCTCAGAGAATTCAATAAAGTCCAGATTTTATAAATCTTTCGATACCATAAAAACTCAAAACTGAAGGCAGATTACTCAGTCGACTCTTATTTAAAAATCAGAAGATTAAAAAAAAACAAGTGTATACTTTTAGGAGGTTGGAGATAATATATAATGTAACTAAACTAAAGCATAGAGTTAATTTGTAAATGTTTTCATTAATCGGTATGTAATGGAAATTGATAGTTTTTGATCAAATAGATCGATTTTAGATATTTTAGAAAATTTGGGCTTTAATCCTTTTCACTGATATCTTGTCTTTCATTTGGCAATTTTTTTTTGTGAAAGTGGGGAAAACAATCTCAAATATATGTATATCTGAAATCAATCGATTTTAAAACGATCGATTTAAATCACTTACCGGTATTTGATATAAGTAAATCGATATTGTTAATTTTTTATAGATCATATTTTAAAAACCAAAAAGAAATATTTCACCTTACAAAACTTCATAATAAATCCGAGATCTCCTAAAAGTATACTACATAAGAGTTCAATTCAAATTTAAATCGATTGCGATTATCCAGCATCTTATTTTCTTTCGCCTAAAATTAGGCTTCGTTTTTAACAATTTATCATTTGCAGTAAATGCTCTGGCGAATGAGTATATTAAAATTAATTTAGCTGAACAACTATTAGAAGAACTAATGCCCTAATGCATATGAATAATTGTACTACTTTTGCATTTATTCTTAAATATTTCTCATTTCCTTTATCCCCATTTTTTATTCATTAGTTTCATCATTAATGTTTGGTTTTAGGACAGAGTTTCTTGCTGCCCGTTATTATGATTTTCCAATTTTTTTTTTTGTAAGTTTTTTTAAAGTCTTATACAATTTTTATTCATTTGTGAATTTGCCATTTTTATTTCTTTTTGCTATCAAGCTGGGGTGCTTACATTTGATTTACTTTGAACATCCCCTTTATTATTCCCTTTATTATCCCCTTTTTACATTTCTTATCCTGGTCGTAGGTTTTATTTGGTTTCAAACATATTCACATATCCTTATAACTATTTGTTAACATGATTAATTTCACTGTTTTTCTCTTTCTTCTACCTCTTATTCTACTTTCCTTAACTCAAATTTGATTTAACATTTGCTATAAGTAATTCTTAGAAATCACTTTTATTTTTTCATTTTTGTGTTCGCCTTAG
This sequence comes from Stomorhina lunata, assembly GCA_933228675.1. Classification (NCBI taxonomy): domain Eukaryota; kingdom Metazoa; phylum Arthropoda; class Insecta; order Diptera; family Rhiniidae; genus Stomorhina; species Stomorhina lunata. The sequence goes on from OW121741.1 coordinate 8,007,145, forward strand.
GATATACAATACATTTATAGTAGAACTGAAGGTGGTAATACATATTGACATGTGTAGACATAAAAGTTTGGAAGTTGGGGTTTAAGTTTTTTGGGTAGTTCTTTTCTGTGATTTCCAAATGATTGATTTCAATGATTCTGATAATATAAGTGGCTAATAACGCAGCTAAAATGGAACAAATGTTTAAAAAGCAGTTTTTATGTTCAAGAAAAATCATTGCATACATCTAGGAGCCTGCGAAATACAATATTTATTTATTGTTAAGCCAATTAAATTTTCTTGAAACCTTTAAAAATAACCTATTTTCTTAGAACCTAAAAAAATTACCTATGCAAAGCGAATTCTTAAAAATATCTCTAATTCTGACGTTTGATTTAAATTTACAAAATTTAGAGAAAATTGTGTTGTTTACTTTTAGGATTTTAGAAAGTTTCAAATTTGTTTTGTAAGTAAAACCGATTTATAAAAATAAGAGTTAGATTAATGTTCTACCAAAATGCTTCTAAAGGCCTTATAAACCTAATATTAGTAGATTTAATTTCAAATCTCCTAAAAGTAGGTAAGTAAAATTTTGTAAAATTCATTATAAAACGAGTCTTAAAAATTTACTCATATTTTGCATTTACACATGTTCAAGAATAATTCTAGAAATGTTTATAAGGTATATCTAGATTTTTTTACTTCTCCTAGAGATCACAAAAGTTTTATCACAAAAATATGTTGCATACTTTTTTGCGCAAGTAATTCTAATTATTCGCCAAACGGTTATATTAAATGAGGTAATGTTTGATTATTATTTTTACGAGTAGGTTTCTACTTACTTAGTAATTTTTTTTCAGTTTTTTCTTGTTAATGTTAAGAAAATTGCATACTTTTCGACGCTACTAATTCAAACTATTTATCTAACGTTTACGTTAGAGCAGTATCCTTTGACTACTATTTTATTTTATAAAAGTAAAACACAGTTCTAAAAATGTTCATTTGGTAGATATAGTATTTGTTTACTACTCCAAGAAATCATGAAAGTTTTGTCTCAAAATAAAAAAAATGTTGCATACTTTTAAGCCAAAATAATTATAATTATTCGCAAGAAGTTTATGTTGAAAATAGGTATTATTTGATTATTATTTTTACGAAGTAGACACCTTCTTTCTAAAATTTGTTTCAGTTTTTTTCGGTTTATGTTAATAAAAATTGCATACTTTTCGGCTCAAATAATTCTAATTATTCGACTAACATTTAGGTTCGAGCAGATATCGTTTGATTAATATTTTCGTATTTATAAAAGTAAAACACAGTTCTAAAAATGTTGAATTGGAGGATCTAGATTTTTTTATTACTTCCAGAGATCATACAAGTTATGTCACAAAATTAAAAAATGTTCCATACTTTTTCGCGGTAATAAATCTAATTATTTGCCTAGCGTTTAAGTTAGAGTAGGAAATGTTTAATTATTATTTTTCCGAAGTAGATACCTTCCTCGTAAAATTTTTTTTCAGTGTTTTCCGGTTTAGGTTAATAAAAATTGCATACTTTTCGGCGCTAATAATTTTAATTATTCGGCAAACGCTTACGTTGGAGCAGGTATTATTTCATTACTATTTTTTAGAATAAGATATCCAGATTTTTACATTTTATATGAACAAATTTCGTCGTTTTCTTAATTATCTGTTCATTTCGTCACAACCTAACAAACACTGGATATTAAGGGACTTTAGTAAAGTAAAATAATTACTAAATGATCAGTTTCCTATTCATTTGCCTTATATTAAAGGTTATCCTAAGGCTATTATTATCTACATATAAAAATCGCTTCAAGGAAGCTCAGGAGCTCGAAAAATTTTAAAAGTTAAATTAAACGAGATATATATATTTTTTTTCATTTTAAACCGATTTATATAATAAGCATTAGAAATTTAACCCTCTGCGACTGATGTGATATATTTTTCACAAGTCAATTGACATGGTAGACTTTTAGACAACATTTCTATGGCTCACATTTTTCAAAATTTGGTTTGTAAGACTAATAAAGCCCTTTTTGTTTATGAGTGTAACTTATTCCGGTATGTGATGGAAAACGATAGTTTTGAAATCGATCGATTTCTGATATGTTTTTGAGAGAAATTTCGGTTATTTCCCCAAAAAAATATATATGTTTTTTGACTGATATATATCGAGTTTTTTGTGGAAATGGGGAAAATTATCTCGGAAATATATCTGAAATCAGCCGATTTCAAAAAGATAGATTTCCATCACAGGCCGGACTATCTATGTAATTATTTTTCTAATTCGAAGCCGAAATTCGTATTAGATGTTTATTTATATTTAGTTTTATCAGAAAATTAATTTCTGAACAAAATATAGACATTTTTGGTGTCTGCTAGACTACCACATCAGTCGCAGAGGGTTAACAAAAGTATAATGTGTTTTTAAAATCTCCTAAAAGTATACCTCCTATATGATAAGCTTTATCAAAGAATTTTTAATTAAACCTATGACGCTCCCACGAAGAACTCAATCAATACTTTTACTGATCGTAAGACTCAACTATATAACAGGAATAAAATAAATCAAGGCATTCTTCTTTATTTGCCAAAAAAGCAACAACAAAAGTGATATTTGTAAAGACAATAATATAATTCGTGTATATTATATCTCACATATTAGATTTAATGCGTGGTTTTCGATTTATGTATCTGGAATAAGCGATAATCCTTGTAATCATGATTATAATTAATATTTAAAATTAATTCGAATCCTGGAGCAAGACATTCATTTAAAACTTTTTAGTAAAAATTGTGATTTAATAAATTTGTAAGAAAAACATATTGCATACCTTTAGAAAGCACAAAATAACTCTTATGTATTTAATTAGTGGGTAAATGGTTTTCGATCTGTCTAGAATTATTCATACTTCTCTTGATGTTGATGATAAAAAAATAAATGTAATAAATGGGGATCCTAGTGTAATACACTTATGTTTAAGTTTTAAATATAAATTGTCATCTGAGTAATAAGTTAGAAGATCATGTTGCATACTTTAAGGAAGCAAAAAAAAAAATTCATATATTTTAATTTTATCCTAGGTCCTATGCTCCACAAGGAGTCAAGGATAACAGAAGAACAATTTTATAGTATTAAACGTTTTTGCCTTGATATCACAGCAGAAAGATGGACTCGGGGAAGTTTTGAAAAATGAATGGAAATATTTTTGTTAGTGCGATACAAAAAGTTTAAATGAAATAATTTTACTAAAAATTTTTTTAAAGTAGGCAACACGACTTAGATTAAATTATGTTCAAATCAAAAATTAAATCTTGGTATTCGACGCCGTTCGGGGTTTTAGAAAATATCGGAAATTTTGTAGAAAATGACATTAGGAATTAGAAGACTGGCTAAGATGTAACATCCTCGCTGCTATTAAGTTCCAGGAAATTGCTTCCTGAATTCAATAGCAGCTCTGGATTTCCCCAGATCTCAGACTGCGATAGCAGTATCCATCTTTTGAAGGTGATGGACCATTGGAAAATACCAGAGAACTGCCAAGAAGTCAAGTTACACAAATACAATATAATATAAAGATATTGAACTCCAGACATTTTTTTCGGTCAAATGTGAAACTAGATTGGATGAAGAACAATGAAAGACGCAAAAACAAGCATAAATTTCATGAGCACGTGTGTGTGCCTTAGCTTTCTCTTATTAGATAATCGTCTCCATAAGTTGTTTCCGGATAAAAGTAAAATCGGTTTATGTAGTTTTCAAAACGACCATGCCGCAAATCAGTGTATGGAAGCGCATTATCTTTATATTATAGAGTCGTTGCTATATATGTCCATATAAAATTCAGATGAACTAGAATTAGTTAGGATGCCTTTAGTCATTTGAAAGCTTCTAATTTTCGAGGGAGACCAAGTATGCAATTCAGCGAATGGAGAAGTATGTTCGTGTGCATAGAAAAACTTCTCACATATGATGGCCCAATTATACTTATATGGCCCAGTTATACTTATATACCCTTACTAGCTATGATAGGACACAGTCCGATATACAAGGGAACTGCAGATCGGATGAGTTAGCAAAGTCTTCGGTCTTCATTACTAACTCCAGAGAATCTGAAGATATGCATGTAGCTACTTGCACATTCCTCCTGAGAAAGAAATGGAACTTTTTAGATAGAAAACGTTGACCTGACCTATCGTACAGTAGGGGACTAACTTGATGCCTTTAAAGACCTAAAAACTATTAGACTGACATATTTATTGACTGACTAATGAGCTTTTCAAAGCGATCCGGATGGTAAAACAACCAGAAATATGTTTTTCCTAGTTTTGTGTTAGTGCCCATAGCTCATATAAAGCGAGTTCAAAACTGTGACTCAAAACGGTATAGCCTCTACTTCATATGCATCTAAATTGACGCAGATATTTCGGATATTTCCTACAAAACTTTTTTTAAGCTCTAATTAATATTTTCGTTTGCGTTGTCAGTTTTCTTTGAATGAAAAAGGGGGTTTATCTTTTCGCTTTAAATTTCAAATGCCTTTTTAGCAATTTATTATCAAACCGGAAAAAG